>CM046489.1:600000-923312 GCA_025433615.1 Fusarium sp. LHS14.1 | reverse complement strand
CCTAACCCTAAAAAAAGTTTCCAATTCAATAACGCTAGCGGTTGTTTCCAATTCAATAACGCTAGCGGTTGTTTCCAATTCAATAACGCTAGCGGTTGTTTCCAATTCAATAACGCTAGCGGTTGTTTCCAATTCAATAACGCTAGCGGTTGTTTCCAATTCAATAACGCTAGCGGTTGTTTCCAATTCAATAACGCTAGCGGTTGTTTCCAATTCAACAACGCTAGCGGTTGTTTCCAATTCAATAACGCTAGCGGTTGTTTCCAATTCAATAACGCTAGCGGTTGTTTCCAATTCAATAACGCTAGCGGTTGTTTCCAATTCAATAACGCTAGCGTTTATCTCTAACCCTAACCCTTAATTTTTTTCTACTATAATCCCCGCTTTTATATATTATCTTTATACTTTCTTATAATTCCTCTTTTTATATATTATACTTCTTATTATTTTTCATTTTCGCTTTTTCCTTCTTGATTACTTATAACCTTACCCTTATTATAACCCTTACTTCTGATTTAAGTATATTGCTTATTATTTTCACTTTACTTATATTATTAGTTATTTCTAAATTAATTATCTCTGTCCCCATTTATAACGTAATACTACTATTTAACCTTATTTGCCTTTTTATATTCTTTTTCTTAAAAGATATATATATTACTTATTATTATATTTTCTTATCTTTCTTAATCTTAACCCTATACTTACTCTAAATCCCGGTATTATATTACTTTGCTCTAATTAATAACTAAAAACCTTATATTTACTTTTACTCTGAATTATATATTTACTACTAGCCCTAACCCTAACCCTCGTGCTACCGCACCCTGCCGGCAGCTAATTCTATGGGTTCGGGGGGCTTTTTTCTTACTATCTTTTTTTTTAGATTATTTTAATACTCTAATTTTAATTTATATCCTCTACTCTTATTCCCTTACTCTATAGTATATATTTTCCTTAACTCTTCTTTTTTTTTAATAATACTAATAATAATAAGTATTTTTAATATAATAATCCTATCTCTTTACTCTTCAATTAACCTTATTATATTCATCTTCTTTATTATATCTTTATTATTAATTTCCTTTTACTAATATTATATGTCTTTTTTATATTCTTTTTTTTTCTTTATATATATATATTACTTAATCTTATATTTACTCTTATTTCTTAATCTTGTTTTTCTACTTACTGTTAATCCTAACCTTATATTATTTAATACCTAACCCTAATTAAAATATCTTATATTTACTCTTAATCCTAATCTTACTCTTCTTGCTACTTATTATATTTTATTTACTATTATTCTTAACCCTATGCTTACTTCTATTATCTATATTATACTAAATTAAACTCTATATTTACATTTAACCCTAACCCTAACCCTTATGCTACCGCACCCTGCCGGGAGCTAATTCCACGGGTTCGGGGGGCTTTTTATTTCTATTACCTCCCTTACTATTAACCCTTATGCTATTATGCCTATGCTCTTATATTTTTAAATCCTCTTACTTAGCTCCTTATATATAATTAGCTTTCTTTTTCTTTTTCTTTCTTTATCTTCTTATCTATGTTTTCATTCCCAGTTTATTCAATTATGCCTCTTTTATATTCTCCTTTTCCTTAAAACGCTATATTAGTTTTTTTTATTTATTTTCCTTCTCTTATTACCTTTTAACCTTTATTATTTTATACTTTATTTCTTTCATACTCATTTTCTTTATCTAATTTCCTTTTATTAGAATTTATTTCTTATATTATTAAATCTCTTATTTTATATATTTCTCTCCTTCAATATCTCCTTTATTATAAGTTTATATTTATATAAAAAAAAATATAAAAAATAACCTTCTCTTTGATTTCCTTATATCTTCTAATATATATATATTATTATTCTATTAATATGTTTTATTTATTATATCTAGCCTTATATTCTATTTTTTCTTTGATAAATAGTCTTCTTTTTATATACCCTTTTATCTTTTCTATCTAATTATATTCTATTCTATTATTTATAATTCTCTCTCTTTATTTTAAATCTTAAATTCTTTTTTTAAACTTTCTATTTATCTTTATTTTTTTATTTAATCTTTTTTTTTATATATTATAATAATAATTATATATATATTCTTTTCTTCTTTAATAATCTCCCTTTTGTACTCCCTTAATATTCATTATATAATCAACTACTTTATATCCCCTAGCTATATCTTCAAGCTCTTAAATATTGATCCTTTGCTACGTCTTTATTATTACTTTCTTTTAGATTCCCCTAATCCTTTAAAGCCTCTTAACGGCGGGAGTTGGCTTTTCCTATACTTATTATATATCCTTAACTAACCTTAGCTATTTTATAATAAGCTTTATCTCTTTTTCTTTTTCTTTTTCTTTTTCTTTTTCTTTTTCTTTTTCTTTTTCTTTTTCCTTTCTTTAATTTCATTTATCTCTATCATTTACTTTTGCCTTTATATCACTCTTTCTTCTTTATTCCTCTCTTTTACTCCTATATTATCTATCTTACCTTTCTAGCTTTAATTCTTTAACTTCCTTCCTCTGCCTATCTATATCTACTCTGCAGTCTCTGCCATATATACGAATACCCTGCACATGTTCCATGCTTGTAGCCCACCCCAATCAATCTGTCTCCCCATCCATCTCCATACCTCCTGCTGCTTAATTCTCCCCGCATCCAAACTGCCCCCTTCCTTTTTAAACCCAAGCCTAAAAAACAACTCCTCTGCCTCCACCGGCATTAGCGTATATACATACGCGATCGTCGATGCTATAATACCCCGGTACCGGCATTCCCCTCCTGGAGTTCTCTGCCAGCCACCCTGTACCTCGTCTTCCTCCCACCTAGTACATATTTCCTGCGGAAGAAAGCATTCATAACAGCCTCCAAACCCCTCCATTGCTCCTTCTCTCCTTAAATAACTTTGCATCCGAAGCCCCATATCAACAATCCTCCTCTCTACCCCCCACTGGTCCGCGCCATCTCGCAGTCCATTATGACATGGTCCGCGCTGTTATCAACCAAATCCAGCCGATAACAAAACATGCAGCCACCAAATAACCGCTCCTGGAGTCTCTCCTTGAATAGCTCAACCTCCCTTGCTTCGCTTATGGCCCTGTTTGTCACCCAGCTTCGAATCAGCCGTACGTTAACTTCCTGCTCCCTCACGTCCACCTCCTCATCCTCTTCGCTCACCTCTAGATCTTCCAGTTCAGCTTCCTCGCCAGCGGCCCGGCATACATCGCACCACTCCTCCCCTTCCTCGCAGCTATCTCGATCAACACGCCCATCCATCTCCGAGTCCAAGACCACACGTCTGCACACTCTCCCGCTGACGAAGTCTTCCACGGACCCGTAACCCCCAAACCCTATCGGCCTCCTTGCCTGCCCCTCGACTGCCACCCGCACCACTATCGCCTCGCTCTGCTTGCCGTCTCTCCCAGCTCGTCCACTCTGCTGCGCGTAATCTGCCATCTCGAATGGCATCTCTATATGCATTACTACTCGAATATCCGGGACGTCAATTCCCAACCCGAGCGCATTGGTGGCTACAATCACCCGCCCTCCGCCATATCGCTCTCGCTCTATCCCACTCATCCAAGCCCGTAGCCTCTCCGCCTTGCCATCTCGAGTATCAACATCTCGGTGGTAAGCGTCGCAGTTTAGCTCAGTCGCAAGAGCATCAGTTGCCATGACTGTGTTGCAGTATACAATCATCTTCGCCGGCCATGGATACTCCTCGAGTTTCTGATCCAGAATCTCTCGGACCCTTATCGTAACCGCCTCGCTGGCCTCTTCGGGGGTTGTTGCTGCCACCGTCTGCACGCTATATGCGACGTTCGAGCGTGTCGTGCTGGTTCTGATCATGGTCACATCCTCTGGTCGCGTATTGATCAGCTCAAAAACTCCTTCTCCTTGCTTGGTGGCAATGTTGCCGTCAGATATACCATCTGTACCCCCACCAGTGCTAGCCGTCCAAGCTCTCTCAGCCTCGGTCGGAAGTCCCGCGTGCCCTCCAAGATGGTATGAGCCTCATCAAACACAAATCCGTCGAGTTGCGCCATCACTCGAAGCCCTTCCACGTAGTCGTGGAACCGCTTGGTCATTGCCGACTCGGGCGTGACGAAAACAAGCGACGCCGCCCCTGGGGATTGATCGCTGCGCCACTCGGCGCATGGTATCTTCATCTTCCGGCAACGTTCCATCAAGTCGCCCTGTAGCGATACCAACGGGACTACGACCACAGTCACGCCGCCTGGGCAGCTCGCCGCCGGCAGCATGAACCCCAAGCTCTTCCCACCACCCGTTCCCATCACCACCACGATTGGGCTCTTGTTCATCATGATCGCTTCGATCGCCTCTCGCTGCACGCCCCTGAATATAGCCTGCTCTCCGTAGAGACGAGTGAGTTCACGGTCGATATTGATCCGGCGGCGTAGCTTCCACCTCTTCAGCTGCAACTCTTGAAGTGCTTCGTGGTGTACGGATGCATTCTTCCGCTTACGGCCCGGCTTGAGAACCTCGCCGAACCCTCCCATCGCAGACGGAAATCCCAGCAGCCGATGCCACTCTTCACTGATATATCGAAAGTTGACTCGGCGCTCGTTGGTCTCGAAAGCTCCCTCAGTTACGAGTCTTCCGTAGATTAAGCCTGCGATCTTGGACCCGTGACCAGCTTGCAGATCATACGGACTATCCCCATCATCATCGCTATCGCTGTCGCTGTCGTCGGAGTCTGCTTCCCGCAGCAGTCTCGTGTGGGCTGTGGATGCATTCCGGAAGTATCGTCGTCCGATCGCAGTTGATATGTGCCTCCAGCTGCTGATGTTGAGCTTCTGCCCACACGCTGCAACACCGAGCCTTCGGATGATGCGTGCCAAGCGCGGTGACGTCCAGTGCTCCCCGGGTCCTAGCTTCCAAGCGCCTTGCCCGCCCTCCCCAGCCTGGCTAGCTTGTTCTTGACTAGCCTCTGCAGTGCCGTCGGGTTGCTCGTTCTCCTGCGGGCCATTGCTCTCCGCTGTACCTTCGGTAGCCCATAAACCAGCGTCAAAGCTAGACCGGTCCCATACATTTGCCTGGACATCCTCCCAGAACAGCAAAACAAGCCACAAGAAGTACACCAGCGGAGTGCCAACCTCCCGCGGTAAGAACCGATGAATGATCTTGAGCCTTCCAGACGTCGAGAAGCCTTTGTGTACACCCGTGACGATCATAACGAGCCCCTGGTCAATCAAAATGTTCCGGATTCCTCCGTTGGCTGTGTTGCGGTGTCGAATCGTGAGAAGCTCATATGCCCTTGGGGGAAACCCGCCACTCAGCTGCGCCAGAAATAGCAACAACTCCAAAGCTTTCTCCACCCGGAGACCATATCGATATGCCGCCTTTGCATTTAACTCTATGCCACCATCGCCATCACCCACCGATTTAACCCACGCAGCCCTCAAGCTATCGTCCTGTAATATCTTTCGAACGACCCAGCCTTTGCTTGCGCCTCCATCATGCTGGAAGAGTTTGTCCACAAATGAATGACCAATCGTCTCGTCAGCAGCGTTGTCCAAGAGCTCGTCCCACGGGATCTCGGGTAAGCCAAGCTCAGTCGGAGACTGATCAGAAAACTCTTTGCAAAACAGCAAGTCCTTGTACAGTACATCTTCCAGCTGGTGGACTGCCATTCTCATCATGGCCTGTACGTCAAGAACACTGAGACGGATGCCCTTGAAGACGATGTGTTCCTTATCCCAGCTTACCGACCCCTGGGATGCCGTATTGTTATGTGCAGCCATGCCAAAGTTTCGGAGTCGGATAATGAACTGCGTTGGCGTCGTTTCCCAACCCTCTCCTCCTCCGACCATGAACCGGCGAGTCATCTCGGATATGAGCGCAAAGTTGCTCGGGCTATTCTCCTCTGCCTCTTCTTGGTTCTGGCCCTGCTGCATCTTTTGCTTGATGGCCTTGGCTCTCTGATCAACTGCGTACTTGACAATACAGAGACGGGATATCGCCATGATTGCGGAAAGCTTTGGGGTGAAATTCGCATAGCCCTCCCAAGTACCATCCGCACGGACGCTCAGAACCGTCAAGAAGCTGACGAGAACGCTGTCATACTCCGTGTCCTTGGTGAAATGATCAAGAACGGATATATAAAGCTCCAAAACGTCATTTTCGAGCAAATCAAGAAGCTTGGATACTTCGGGAGCCTCTGGGTCACCGCCATGGTCCTTCCAAGCATCGGTCAGGTCATCTGCGTGCTCCATCATCGTATCGTATGCATTCTGCTGTCTCCTGCTTAGCTTGAACGGTGGCCGATCTGCCTTGTCTTCGAAAGATAGACAGCGAACGATATAAGCAAGTAGTTGTTTGACCACGAGCGTGTATCGTCTCTGAGTCTCGGGCTTGAACCGGAAATGAAATGGCTTGCTCCTCTCCTTGATGAGTTCCTTGCGGTTGACCTCGAACAGAGCATTCCAAGAGACATTTTCGGGAGTAATGACGGCTTTGGCGTGGTTAACCATTCGATCAAATGCGATATGTATGAACCGAAGCTGAGCGTCGTCTGACTCGTCCGGGTCGTTCGGATCGACTTCGTATTCCATAGAGATCAAGTCCCTCAGAAAGTCCTTTTTCCCGCTAAATTCCTTCAAGTGAAGAGCAGAACCAAGCCGGCGAAGCCATGGATTCGGCGCTGTAAAGTCATTCTCCCCATCGATGCGCCCTGCCTCTTGGCTCCGGATGCCATTGCCTTTTCTTTGAAATGCGTCGATGGTCGCTTGAAGTCTAGCCTGCGAGCCGTGGTCTTGAGACCTTGACTGATCAAGATTCAGCCCTCTTGCTACTTCGAATAGCTCGCTGCCCGGACCTCGCAAGAATAATCGCTGATAATACACCCCAGTCCTCCACGGACTGTTGCTCCTTTCCTCTTCGGCCGTAGCAGTTGAGCGACGCCCACCCTTGAGATCTAGATCCCACCGGTGCTCGATCTTGAGATGCTCTCGAATCCGTCGCAACTCCGTACCCACGTATCGGCAATCCGGCGGGGATGTGCTCTGCTCTGTGACAAACTCGCATCGGATGCCTCCCGTACCTGGCGGACCCAATCCTGCAATTGGCGGTGCATCATCGGGCCTTGGTGGTAGATTGTCGTGGGCATCTTGCTGATTCTGGAAGACTTCATATTTAGATGCCCACTTCTGCGCGTCCTTGATCATCTCAGTGCTAAGATGATGCGGACCGCTGCGAAGATGCACCTTGACCTGCTTCTGTGTGACTGTGATCCGGCATGTTCGACAGCAGAGAAGCCGGAGTTCTGGGTCATATATGAAGTACTCCATCATGAATGATTTTAAGAAAGCAAAGATTAAAATTTCCTCTCTAAACTCTAGTAGCAACTACGCAGCATTAATACCAGTTCAAACCCCCTTTATTCTACATCGATAATTCGAGCTGAGCGTGATAAACCTCATGGTCGACAGCCACCACCGACCCTTGCAAGTCAAGACGCTCTATCATTGGCTGCGGCGGTTAACCCCATGTTCGCCAACCCTGTCACCCAACAACCATCAAAGAAAATAATCTCGAAGTAAATACGCCGCCAAAGTACGATACTAATAAATCTATATACTAATATTAGTATCAATCGACTCGCAGATATTTACTTTATATTATTCCAACTTTTTAGCTTACTATAACTGTCACGGGGGCCATTTTGCTAATCGTCGGCTGGTGCTCATTTTAATCGTCGGCACATCCATGTCATGCAAGCGCCAAAAAATCTCCCATATAAAATTAATCGTCGGTTGACAGCCGACGCAAGCCATAAGTGTCAGGGTGCTAATAGAAGGTGGATTGCAAGGCACGACGCTATAACTAGGGCCTTTATAAGAGCCCTAAGTAGCCAGCCTATCCTAGAGGTCGAGAAAGAACCCCTAGTCCACCCAGAGACCAGCCTAAGGGCCGACTTCGCAGTTACCCTAGGAAATAGCCGCTATTACTATGATATTCAAATCGTAGCTATTTCAAAGGATTCTGCCAAGGAAGACCCTTATAGCACCTTGAGAGAGGCTGCGGAAGAAAAACGCAGAAAATATAGGTCCTTAGGGGCCTTTTTCCAGCCTCTTATCTTTTCCGCAGGTGGCCTTATGGACCTAGAGACCGCTAAAGCCTATCAGAAGCTCCAGGACCTCCTTGGCCCTTTTGCGGCTAACCAGCTAGACTCCTCTATAAGCCTTGCCCTTATGAGGACTAGGGCTACCTCGGCGGCTTCTATAGCCCGAGATCCCCCTAGTGGCCTAGCTAGGTCCCTTTGGAATTCCCCTAGAAGGTCTTCTTAGGGCTATTTCTTTTATCTCTTTTTATCTCTTATTTCTTATTCCTTGTTTTCCCTATTTTCTATCTTAGCTATATCCCTTTTTATAGCTATATTTCCTTCCTAACTATATCTCTTTCCTAGTTATATTTCTCTCTTAGCTATATTTCTCTCTTTCCTAGTTATACCTCCTTCCTAGCTATATCTCTTTTCCCTTTCTTAGAAAAATCTCCTCTCTTTACCCTATAGGCGATATCTCTAGCTAGAAGAAAACCCCCGGGCAAATTAGCTTAGATAGTTAAATCTAACCCTATCCTAACCCTAACCCTAACTCTTAATTATTTATAACCTTATTCTTTAGTTTTTATTCCCTCTATTAAACCTTACTCTTATTATAACCCTTATTTCTAATTTAAGTATATTACTTATTATTTTTACTTTACTTATATTATTAATTATTTCTAAATTAATTATCTCTACCCCTATTTATAATATAATACTATTATTTAACCTTATTTACCTTTTTATATTCTTTTTCTTAAAAGATATATATATTACTTATTATTATATTTTCTTATTTTTCTTAATCTTAACCCTATATTTACTCTAAATCCTAGTATTATATTACTTTGCTCTAATTAATAACTAAAAAACCTTATATTTACTTTTACTCTAAATTATATATTTACTATTAGCCTTAACCTTAACCCTCGTGCTACTATACCCCTGCCGGGAGCTAATTCTATGGGTTTAGGGGGTATTTTATTTCTATTACCTCCCTTATTATTAACCTTTATGCTATTATGCCTATACTCTTATATTTTTAAATCCTTTTACTTAGCTCCTTATATATAATTAGCTTTTTTTTTTTTTTTCTTTCTTTATCTTTTTATTTATATTTTTATTCTTAGTTTATTTAATTATGCCTCTTTTATATTTTACTTTTCCTTAAAATACTATATTAGTTTTTTTTATTTATTTTTTTTCTCTTATTACCTTTTAACCTTTATTATTTTATATTTTATTTCTTTTATACTTATTTTCTTTATTTAATTTTTTTTTATTAGAATTTATTTCTTATATTATTAAATCTCTTATTTTATATATTTCTCTCCTTTAATATCTCTTTTATTATAAGTTTATATTTATATAAAAAAAAAATATAAAAAATAATTTTTTCTTTAATTTCCTTATATCTTTTAATATATATATATTATTATTTTATTAATATATTTTATTTATTATATTTAGCCTTATATTTTATTTTTTCTTTAATAAATAGTCTTCTTTTTATATACCCTTTTATCTTTTCTATCTAATTATATTTTATTTTATTATTTATAATTTTCTCTTTTTATTTTAAATCTTAAATTCTTTTTTTAAACTTTTTATTTATCTTTATTTTTTTATTTAATTTTTTTTTTTTATATATTATAATAATAATTATATATATATTCTTTTCTTCTTTAATAATCTCCTTTTTATACTCCCTTAATATTTATTATATAATTAATTACTTTATATCCCCTAGCTATATCTTTAAGCTCTTAAATATTAATCCTTTATTATATCTTTATTATTACTTTTTTTTAAATTCCCTTAATCCTTTAAAGCCTCTTAATAATAAGAGTTAGCTTTTCTTATACTTATTATATATCCTTAATTAACCTTAGCTATTTTATAATAAGCTTTATCTCTTTTTCTTTTTTTTTTTTTTTTTTTTTTTTTCTTTAATTTTATTTATCTCTATTATTTACTTTTATTTTTATATTATTCTTTTTTTTTTATTCCTCTCTTTTATTCTTATATTATCTATCTTATCTTTCTAGCTTTAATTCTTTAATTTCCTTCCTTTACTTATTTATATCTATTCTATAGTCTCTACTATATATATAAATACCCTATATATATTCTATACTTATAGCCTACCTTAATTAATTTATCTCCCTATTTATCTCTATACCTCCTATTATTTAATTCTCCCTATATCTAAATTACCCCTTTCCTTTTTAAACCTAAGCCTAAAAAATAATTCCTTTACCTCTACTAATATTAATATATATATATATATAATTATCGATATTATAATACCTTAATACTAATATTCCCCTCCTAGAGTTCTCTATTAGCTACCTTATACCTTATCTTCCTCTTACCTAATATATATTTCCTATAGAAGAAAGTATTTATAATAGCCTCTAAACCCCTCTATTATTCCTTCTCTCCTTAAATAACTTTATATCTAAAGCCCTATATTAATAATTCTCCTCTTTACCCCCCTATTAATCTATACTATCTTATAATTTATTATAATATAGTCCGCGCTATTATTAACTAAATCTAGCTAATAATAAAATATATAGCTACTAAATAACTACTCTTAGAATCTCTCCTTAAATAGCTTAACCTCCCTTACTTCGCTTATAGCCTTATTTATTACTTAGCTTTAAATTAGCTATATATTAACTTCCTACTCCCTTATGTCTACCTCCTTATCCTCTTTGCTTACCTCTAGATCTTTTAGTTTAGCTTCCTCGCTAGCGGCCCGGCATATATCATATTACTCCTCCCCTTCTTTATAGCTATCTTAATTAATACGCCTATCTATCTCTGAGTCTAAGACTATATATCTATATACTCTCCCGCTAACGAAGTCTTCTATAGACCTATAACCCCTAAACCCTATTAGCCTCCTTACCTACCCCTTAACTACTACCTATATTATTATCGCCTCGCTCTGCTTACTATCTCTCCTAGCTTATCTACTCTATTATGCATAATCTATTATCTCGAATAGCATCTCTATATATATTATTACTTAAATATCTAGGATATTAATTCCTAACCTAAGCGTATTAATAGCTATAATTACTTACTCTCTGCTATATTACTCTTGCTTTATCTTACTTATCTAAGCCTATAGCCTCTCTACCTTACTATCTTAAATATTAATATCTTAGTAATAAGTATTATAATTTAGCTTAATTATAAGAATATTAATTATTATAACTATATTATAATATATAATTATCTTTATTAGCTATAAATACTCCTCGAGTTTCTAATTTAGAATCTCTTAGACCCTTATTATAATTACCTTACTAGCCTCTTTAGGGATTATTATTATTATTATTTATATATTATATATAATATTTAAGTATATTATATTAATTCTAATTATAGTTATATCCTTTAATTATATATTAATTAACTTAA
Organism: Fusarium sp. LHS14.1; assembly: GCA_025433615.1. Classification (NCBI taxonomy): domain Eukaryota; kingdom Fungi; phylum Ascomycota; class Sordariomycetes; order Hypocreales; family Nectriaceae; genus Fusarium; species Fusarium sp. LHS14.1. The sequence goes on along the minus strand of CM046489.1, from coordinate 911,781 downwards.
AAAACTCTTTTTCCTTACTTAGTAGTAATATTACTATTAGATATATTATCTATACCCTTATTAATACTAGCTATCTAAGCTCTCTTAGCCTTAGTTAGAAGTCCTATATGCCCTCTAAGATAATATAAGCCTTATTAAATATAAATCTATTAAGTTATATTATTACTTAAAGCCCTTCTATATAGTTATAAAACCACTTAGTTATTACTAACTTAGGTATAATAAAAATAAGTAATACCGCCCCTAGGGATTAATCGCTACGCTACTCGGCGCATAGTATCTTTATTTTCTAATAATATTCTATTAAATCGCCTTATAGTAATACTAATAGGACTATAATTATAATTATGCCGCCTAAGTAGCTCGCCGCCGGTAATATAAACCCTAAGCTCTTCCTATTACTTATTTTTATTATTATTATAATTAGGCTCTTATTTATTATAATCGCTTTAATTACCTCTCGCTATATACCCCTAAATATAGCCTACTCTCCGTAGAGATAAGTAAGTTTATGGTTAATATTAATCCGGCGGCATAGCTTTTACCTCTTTAGCTATAATTCTTAAAGTACTTTATAGTATATAGATATATTCTTTTACTTATAGCCTAGCTTAAGAACCTCGCTAAACCCTCTTATTATAAATAGAAATCCTAATAGCTGATATTATTTTTTACTAATATATTAAAAGTTAACTTAGCGCTTATTAGTCTTAAAAGCTCTCTTAGTTATAAGTCTTCTATAGATTAAGCCTATAATCTTAGACCTATAACTAGCTTATAGATTATATAGACTATCCCTATTATTATCGCTATTACTATTATTATTATTAGAGTTTATTTCCCGTAGTAGTCTTATATAGGCTATAGATATATTCTAGAAGTATTATTATCTAATTATAGTTAATATATGCCTCTAGCTACTAATATTAAGCTTTTGCCTATATATTATAATACCGAGCCTTTAGATAATATATATTAAGCGCGGTAATATCTAATGCTCCCTAGGTCTTAGCTTCTAAGCGCCTTACCTGCCCTCCCTAGCCTAGCTAGCTTATTCTTAACTAGCCTCTATAGTACCGTCGGGTTACTTATTCTCCTATAGGCTATTACTCTTTGCTATACCTTTAGTAGCCTATAAACTAGTATTAAAGCTAGACTAGTCTTATATATTTGCCTAGATATCCTCTTAGAATAGTAAAATAAGCTATAAGAAGTATATTAGTAGAGTATTAACCTCCCGCGGTAAAAACCAATAAATAATCTTAAGCCTTCTAGATATCAAGAAGCTTTTATATATACCTGTGATAATTATAATAAGCCCCTAGTTAATTAAAATATTCTAGATTTCTCTATTAGCTATATTGCGGTATTAAATCATAAGAAGCTTATATACCCTTAGGGGAAACCCGCTACTTAGCTATATTAAAAATAATAATAACTTTAAAGCTTTTTCTACTTAGAGACTATATTAATATATTGCCTTTATATTTAACTCTATGCTATTATTGCTATTACCTACCGATTTAACTTATATAGCTCTTAAGTTATTATCTTATAATATCTTTTAAATAACCTAGCCTTTATTTATACCTCTATTATATTAGAAGAGTTTATCTATAAATAAATAACTAATTATCTTATTAATAATATTATCTAAGAGCTTGTCCTATAGGATCTTAGGTAAGCTAAGCTTAGTTAGAGACTAATTAGAAAACTCTTTATAAAATAATAAGTCTTTATATAGTATATCTTCTAGCTAGTAAATTACTATTCTTATTATAGCCTATATATTAAGAATACTAAGATAGATACCCTTAAAGATAATATATTCCTTATCCTAGCTTATTAACCCCTATGATACTATATTATTATATATAGCTATATTAAAGTTTTAGAGTTAGATAATAAATTATATTAATATTATTTCCTAACTCTCTCCTCCTCTGACTATAAACCGGCGAGTTATCTTAGATATAAGCGCAAAGTTACTTAGGCTATTCTCCTTTGCCTCTTCTTAGTTCTAGCCCTATTATATCTTTTGCTTAATAGCCTTAGCTCTCTAATTAATTATATACTTAATAATATAGAGATAGGATATTATTATAATTATAGAAAGCTTTAGGGTAAAATTTATATAGCCCTCCTAAGTATTATCTACATAGATACTTAGAACTATTAAGAAGCTAATAAGAATACTATTATACTTTATATCCTTAATAAAATAATTAAGAATAGATATATAAAGCTCTAAAATATTATTTTTAAGTAAATTAAGAAGCTTAGATACTTTAAGAGCCTCTAAGTTACCGCTATAGTCCTTCTAAGTATTAATTAAATTATCTATATACTCTATTATTATATTATATATATTCTATTATCTTTTACTTAGCTTAAATAATAGTTAATTTACCTTATCTTTGAAAGATAAATAGTAAATAATATAAATAAGTAATTATTTAATTATAAGTATATATCGTCTCTAAGTCTCGGGCTTAAACCAAAAATAAAATAGCTTACTCCTCTCCTTAATAAGTTCCTTATAGTTAACCTTAAATAGAGTATTCTAAGAGATATTTTTAGGAATAATAATAGCTTTAATATAGTTAATTATTTAATTAAATGCGATATATATAAATTAAAGCTAAGTATTATCTAACTTATCTAGGTTATTTAGATTAATTTCATATTCTATAGAGATTAAGTCCCTTAGAAAGTCCTTTTTCCCGCTAAATTCCTTTAAGTAAAGAGCAAAACTAAGCTAGTAAAGCTATAGATTTAGCGCTATAAAGTTATTCTCCCTATTAATATGCCTTACCTCTTAGCTTTAGATATTATTACTTTTTCTTTAAAATATATTAATAATCGCTTAAAGTCTAGCTTATAAGCTATAGTCTTAAGACCTTAACTAATTAAGATTTAGCCCTCTTACTACTTTAAATAGCTTATTACCTAGACCTCATAAGAATAATTACTAATAATATACCTTAGTCCTCTATAGACTATTACTCCTTTCCTCTTTAGCTATAATAGTTAAGCGATACCTACCCTTAAGATCTAGATCCTATTAGTGCTTAATCTTAAGATACTCTCGAATCTATCGTAACTCTATACCCATATATTAGTAATCTAGTAGGGATATACTCTACTCTATAATAAACTCGCATTAGATACCTCCTATACCTAGCGGACCTAATCCTATAATTAGCGGTATATTATTAGGCCTTAGTAGTAGATTATTATAGGTATCTTATTAATTCTAAAAGACTTTATATTTAGATACCTACTTCTATGTATCTTTGATTATCTTAGTGCTAAGATAATGTAGACTGCTATAAAGATATACCTTAACTTATTTCTATATAACTATAATCTGGTATATTTGATAGTAGAGAAGCTAGAGTTCTAGGTTATATATAAAGTACTCTATTATAAATAATTTTAAGAAAATAAAGATTAAAATTTCCTCTCTAAACTCTAGTAATAACTATATAGTATTAATACTAATTTAAACCCCCTTTATTCTATATTAATAATTTAAGCTAAGTATAATAAACCTTATAGTTAATAGCTATTACCGACCCTTATAAGTTAAGACGCTCTATTATTAGCTATAGCGGTTAACCCTATATTCGCTAACCCTATTACCTAATAACTATTAAAGAAAATAATCTCGAAGTAAATATACCGCTAAAGTATAATATTAATAAATCTATATATTAATATTAATATTAATTAACTCGTAGATATTTATTTTATATTATTCTAATTTTTTAGCTTATTATAACTATCACGGGGGCTATTTTGCTAATTATTAGTTAGTGCTTATTTTAATCGTCGGTATATCTATATTATATAAGCGCTAAAAAATCTCCTATATAAAATTAATCGTCGGTTAAAAGCCGATGTAAGCTATAATTGTTAGGGTCTCCCTAATAGAAGCGCTATTTAGCTACTATCTAAGATATATAGAATATATCTTAATAAAGATAGAGATAAATATATAAGGTATCGCTAAATACTTAATAATACTAGGCCGCGTATAGACCTAAGTATATATATACTAAGAGAAAGCTTTAAAATCCTAAGTAAAATATTATAATTTAAGATATAAGCTATAGACCTATTATTAGGGATAAATTATAGGAGTATTAATAAAAAATTAGAGATTTAAATACCCTAAACTAGCCCTAAGATTTATAAGAGCTAAGGTCCTTAATAAATATAGAAAGTAGGCCTATACTTTAGAGCTATTAGAAAAATACTAATATATATATAATATATTCTATATATTACTTATAGAGCCGTGAAATAATTATAAAGTAATCGGCGATATTATATAGGAGTAATTAGAGCTTAAGGATAAGCCTAATAAATAAGAGGTAAAGGAAATAGTCTTATATAAAGATATAAGAGATAAGACTTTTTACCTTATTAAATAAAAGGTTTAGCTAATAGAATATAATACCTAGGAACTAAAAGAATACTTAGATAATATATAAGTAATAATAAGGAAATACCTTAAAGTCATAAGGAAAAATTATAAGAAATAGGATAAGGCATAGCTAGATATATGCTAAAAGTATTATAATAAAAAAAAAAAAGAGTCTTATTAATCTAAGTATAAAATAAAAAACTTAAATATAAGAATAAGGTAAAAACTAGACTATGCCGGGTCGCTAATAAAAATAGGAAACTACTTGCCGAGGTATTATAATATAGGCATAGAATAATATAAAGAAAGAGCTAAATTAAAATAATAAGAATAATAGTAGAAACCCTAGGAAGATAAGAGCTAATATATCAGCGATAAGATATAATAAACTTATTATAACTTAAGGGTTATTATTAATATTAGCGCTATTACGATTATAACTATAACTATGACTATAAGCGGCCTAACCGCGAGTCTTGTGGGGCTTCTTATGGCGATTGCTTGGCGAGGGATTAGGAGTATCGTTATTATTATTATTATTACCTTTAGTAGTAAAATAAGTATACTTATAACTACTAGGAGTTAACGAAGGGTTAGCGGGGCCTTAGAGATAGGGATATTAGCCCACGAAGGAGATAGGATAAATAGGGCTAGGGTTATTATTAGTAATAGCCTAGTCAGTAATATTATATAACTCGCCGAGGCTATCTATAATATTACAATCGCTACCCTTAACCTTAATATTAACTCTCGCGGTATTTTTAGCATTATCTAGGCGATCGATCGCCTTAAGTAATAACTAAGTAAGAATATCATTACGAATATAGATAGGAGCGGTAATAATAATGCGACTAATTATCTTAGGAAGGGCTATCTAAGCTCTAGCCTATGCGTAGAATATTAGCTAATATTATAGCGAGAGAAAGGCGAAAAACTTATACCTTAGAGGCAGAGTAAAGATAGTAGCTCTTAGTTAGATATAAGTTCTTACGTCTAGATACGAGATAACTAGATTATATCCTTAGATAACTATATTATAGGGTCGCGGAGATAATTAGCGACCTTTCGCTAGGTATACGCTATATCCTTAATAGCATAGTTAATATATTAGATCTAAACATAGGTAAAAGAAGAAAGGTTAGCGATAATAGTATCATAAAGGCTATAAATATTATTCTATAAGTACTAAGTAGTACCCTAAAGCTCGCGGGGAATCTATAAAGTATTAGTAATAACTTAGAGAAAATAATAAAAAGAGAAAAAAGAAAACTTATAGAGTTATACCTCTTTTTATTATAGGTATATAATAAGTAATAATTCGGCGACTAATTAATAATATAAGGAATTTAAGGGTCCTTATCTATATATTCTAAGTAATATATATAGAGAACCTTACTAAGGTCTATCTTCTAGAAGTAGATAATATTATTATATATAAACTTCGAAAGTATAGAGGAATAAATCGCTAAGAGAGATATCGCTAAAAGCTTTATAATAGGCATATAAGTAAGTAATATAAGAATAAGAGGGAAAACTAAAGAATTATATATAATTTAGGAAGATAAGATTAATAGAGATCGCGGAGGCTATGGCGATATTATTATAATAAGTAATAAAATTATTATTATAAGGAGAAAAAAAATAGAAAAGGGAAAATTATTATAAAATAAAAAAACTCTAGTTATAATAATAATAGCTATATTTAAGCTATTAGTGCTAGATAGCTAGTAGCGCAAAGCGATTACTAACCCGACGGCGACTAATTAATTATAAAAGAGAATAATAAATCTATAATAAAGACTATTATTATTATAAAAGAAAGGCGCAAAGGAGATAACAAATAATCAGCGATATATTATAAAGAATTATTAAAGCTAGAGATTAATTAAAAAATAGCTATATTTAGATATCTTTAGTATTAAATAAAGGAATAAGATAATTAGCTAGATAAGCTTAAGGGATTAAGCTCTCAGGAGAGGGGGTAATTATAAGAGTATTTAGGTTCTATTGGCTATCGCCGGTAGATCGGGAAATCCTCGGACTATTATATAGGTCTTAGACTATATAAAACTCCTTTCGCCGAAGACTTATAGAGACTTCGGCAAGTTGAAGTTATATTAATATATTAAACCTACCTTTCTATTTCTAATATTATCCTAATCGTGCCTATCGGGCCCATACCTTTATATAATCTAGCGGGGATATACTTTATTCTATAATAAACTTATATTAAATACCTCTTATACCTAGTAGACTTAATCCTATAATTAGCGATATATTATTAGGCCTTAGTAATAGATTATTATAGGTATCTTATTAATTCTAGAAGACTTTATATTTAGATACCTACTTTTATATATCCTTAATTATCTTAGTACTAAGATAATATAGATTACTATAAAGATATACCTTAACCTATTTCTATATAATTATAATCTAGTATATTTAATAATAGAAAAGCTAGAGTTCTAGGTTATATATAAAATACTTTATTATAAATAATTTTAAGAAAGTAAAGATTAAAATTTCCTCTTTAAACTCTAATAATAACTATATAGTATTAATATTAATTTAAATCCCCTTTATTCTATATTAATAATTTAAGCTAAGTATAATAAACCTTATAATTAATAGCTATTACTGACCCTTATAAGTTAAGATACTCTATTAATAGCTATGGCGATTAACCCTATATTTATTAACCCTATTACCTAATAACTATTAAAGAAAATAATCTTAAAGTAAATATACTACTAAAATATAATATTAATAAATCTATATATTAATATTAATATTAATTGACTTATAGATATTTACTTTGTATTATTCTAACTTTTTAGCTTACTATAATTATTATAGGGGCTATTTTATTAATTATTAGCTAATGCTTATTTTAATCGTTAGCATATCTATATTATATAAGCGCTAAAAAATCTCCTATATAAAATTAATCGTCGGTTAATAGCCGACGTAAGCTATAATTATTAGGGCTATTTCCCTCTCTATCTCTTTTTATCTCTTATTTCTTATTTCTTATTCCCCTATTTTTCTTTCTTAGCTATATCTTTTTTCTTATTTATATCTCTTTCCTAATTATATCTCTTTCTTTCTTAGCTATATCTCTTTCCTAGCTATATCTCTTTCCTAGCTATATCTCTTTCCTAGCTATATCTCTTTTTTTTAGCTATATTTCCTTTTCTTTTTCCTTAGAAAAATCTCCTCTCTTTGCCCTATAAGCTATATCTTTAGCTAGAAGAGAACCCCTGGGCAAATTAGCTTAGATAGTAAATACTAACCCTATCCCAACCCTAAGCGTGCTATAGGTAATATCGGTAAGCTTAAGGCCTAAAGTATATTGATAGGTAAGAAGTAATACGCGTATAAAGAGAACTTATATATTAGTAATAGCGCGAAGCGGGAATCAAAAAAAAAGAGATAAGTAAAGGCAAATAGGCGTAAGCGATATAAAGCTATTACGAAGGGATATTAGCTATATACGCGAAGGAAGGAAGCTACTCTAAGAGGATACTTATAAGGTATAATAAAGATACTTAAAGGAGGGAAAAGAAGAAAACCCTCGCGGGCTATAAAGAAGCTGCCTTATGCCCTATAATTAGCCTTTATTAGTGAATTATAGCTATTTTCTTATTATTCTTTAATACTACTATTTATAATAAAAGAGAATTAATTAATTATTTAATCTAAAAGAAAATAGTGCCTAATAATAATATAATAATCTCGCTATATTTAGGTAGTGCTAATAGCGCGAATAAATGCCCCCCTAATTAGCTCGGGCTAAGCTAATAAACGGTGGGGAATCTTATTATAAGCCCTAATTAGGAAATATCTAGATAGCTAATTAGGCATAGAGACCGATAGAAACCAATAGAAGCCTAATGCCCTAGGGAGTAATATAATGCCTAAGGAATATAGCTAGCTAGTTACTTAGAAGCCGGTCGGACTATGAGGATCAAAGGGATATAGCCTATATAAGGGAAAATATATATATAATAAGTAAGGTAAGAATTAAGACTATTATAATGTATTACTTGCCTTCTAGTAGCTCCATAGTAGCTTGACCTCTTTACTCTCTTTAACACCCTTTTACCCTTAATACCCTTGTCTTGTTAGTATTAAATAAATATATCCCTCTCTTCTACTCTTTATCCCGTTTTCTTTTTTCCCTTGTCTAAGAGACTTTAGCTAAGTATCTAAATAATATAAGTTAAGGTAGCTTAGTAAATAAACTTTATAATATATAAGTTAAGTTAACTCTAAGCAGAAATATAGGCTAATAATTACTTAGGGGACGATAAGATATTTAGCGAACTTTTATATAATAAATTAGAGTACTAAAGTACGCGATTTTTAAACTACTCTTAGAAACAATAAGAAGCTTCTACTTCCTAAACCACGCCGATACTATATAAAATAACATGCTATAATTAGATATATCCCATTTGAACTAGAAGCTAGATCTTCCGTAAACTTTCCTCTTTAAGACCGCTAAGTGCCTTCTAAGACTAGCTAAAGTCTTAGGAAACCTAATAGCATAATACTCTTTATAACGCCGCTAATACATAGGCCTAGTAGGATTTTTTTATTATTACTAAGTATTCTAGGGTCCCTAAAAGGTTTAAAAATTAATTTATAGTCTTATCTAATAATTAAATTAATTTACTCCTTTACTATTAGCTAGCTAAATTCCCTATTATACCTAGTAACTGTATTATATATAGCTTAGTCTTAGGGGCAATAATAATATAATATAATTATATAACTATTTATCCCTACCGTTATTAAAAGATATTTATAGCTACTTAGTATACCTTATAGGTGCTACGTATAGCTACTAACCTATTAGCTATTAATTTCTAACTATGCGATAATATCGGTGCTAGCTACCTAACTAATAGTAATAGAAGTCTTACCGCAATATATCTCTTAGGAAATCAAGCGGGATTTCGATGCTCCAGCGCCAGGGAGCCTAAGGAGGTAATACCCCCGGCTTCCATTTCCACGGACCCATTCCACGTAACCCTATACGGAGTGGATGGATGTATGATGTCATGCCCAGCGCCATGGAATGGATGGAAATGGATGCACGGTCCATCCATTTCCCCGGCTTGGATGCGTGGATGGTGGACGTGGAACGGGTCGCCAGCCTGATCATCATAAGATAGCTGAGAAGTGAAGAATTCCGCAATCCGCCCAGCAGCAGTCCCAGTCGTACGGCTGAATCCATTTTTTGCATCTTCTAGTCATAGACTTGGGGGGCGAAGTAAAAAAGGACCGTTTCCCGCTAGAGGCATGTACTAGTAACGTAAATTCGATCAGACAAGGTTATCTAAGGCCCAAAGGCTATCTTCATAGCCATGTATTTCCGTGAGACTAAGAAAACCGATGGCCAGGCGATAGGAGGCCCACTGACCCTATGGCTTCATATGCTTGAGCAGCCGCCTAGTTCTAATGTACCATCTAGATGCCTTTGCAAACTCCACTTTCTACATAGCTTCACCGTCAACTTCGCTAGTCAATAGAGGCCTGCGCGACGGGAGTGGCTCGGTGTTGTCATCGACAAGGCGTTCGCTTGGCAACTGGATGGCGCGGTCAACTTCGTAAGGTAAGCCGCGATGACGGCCTCGAATCATCATCGCGCATATGACAAGCTTGCTGCAGACGGAGAACTGGCCAGACAAAGACGTCTGAACGTCCGGGTGGCCGAGACTGAGGCCAACGTTACCACTGCGGGAAGATAAGTCTCAGACCTTGGCTACATGATGAGGGAGGGATAGAACAAGACTTACTATGCCGAGGTTACCTCGAAGAAGATAGGAAACACAGAAAATTCCTGCGATTAGAGCCATTAATATCATATTTTCAAGGCGAAGCATGGGGCAAGTTGGTAGAGGTGAGATGCTCACAGGTTGTGAGGTATCCATGATCTTATCTGACTCGGCAATGCAAATAAGAAAGATCCCCAGAAATATATACCATAGATCGAAACTGAGTTGGTTTCGCATGTGCGCCATGACGTACTTGCCGCCTGTCTTCGCCTCTTCCGGGTCAATCTGCTCAGGAGCGTATTTTCCCAGCGCCCGCTCTTCGTACGTGTTGGAGGCACGTATAGTCAAGGCAATAGGATAAACAGAAATGTACATCATCACCAGCAGGCTAAATTGTGCGGCCGGGTTCAGTCCGGAGAGATCGAAGGTAGACGTTCCTGTATGACGTGATGAAGCGGCTTGAAAGATGGCAGCCAAGATGCGCTGGGCGAGGGGTAGCTCCGTGACGGATGGGTTGTCAAGGTCTAGGGCGATAAGGAGCAGTACATCTAAAAAGTTTAGGCCGAAGAGAATGCCGAAGAGAATCCACGTTGGGCGACTTGGGAACAGGAGCATACAACATCGGCGTGGGTGCTCTAGAAGGAAAGCTAGTGGTCCTCGCAGGGCCGAATTCTTAGGTACAAGCTTGTAGAAGCTCCAAATGAGGAGACGTAGAAAGATGGGATAGAAGTTATACCCGGTATAGGCCAGAAAAGTCATGACTAGCATCGGAAAAGTCGCGTCGCGAAAATGGACCATGGAATCCGGTGTTAAAGTGAAACCGAGATTATTCGCCATGGTTTGCGCAGAATAGAAAGCCCTATTGCAATGAGTAAAGCAGAGCAACGCAGAACGGGCTAGAGCGAGAGGAACGGACTCACCACCAAATCTTGTTCTGGCCTACCTCGTCGAGGTAGTCGGTGTACTTGGAAGGGGCATGCTGAATCCAAGGCACGAGACACATGACTCCCAAAACGTGCAAACCCACAAAGTATCCTTCCATCGAATCAGCTTCGGCACCCACGTGAATAAACTTACAGAAGGGGTGATCCCTTCCGTCTGAGACTCACCAATACAAATCCAGAGTAGCAATTTCAAGCTGCGATATTCAATGCCACCCAAAAGCTCCCGTTCCTCAGCGGACAGTCCATGAAATTGCTAGTTTCTTCCAATAGTGACCTGTGAAGACAACTGGGGTAGGTCAGACACTCGAGTATGTGGTGCTGAGGGCCGCGAAGCATCGCGGTCACTCTTGCTTAACTCGCCACTGCGGTTACGTGTTTGGCCTAGAACAAAAATAGACGATGCGACACGCTCAATCGAGGTGGCTCGCTCCAGACTAAGGCGCTCACGACTGCGCCAGCGGGAGTCTCTGCTCACTCTGCTAGTCGTTGGGGTAATAGGCTTTTGGATGGATCCTTCATCTGTACTGACAGGAATGTCTGTCGAGATAGGTTGCGATCCCGACATGTCTACCGTACTATCCTCCATATGTCTCATGGAGCCGCGCTGGCCTTCCCGGGCGGTGGGGAACGAGCATCCTACCCCAGATTATTCTTAATTCGGTAAAATAGTTAATGAGTTGATGCATCTTACTACGGTCGCGCCAGGCAAGGGGTGGGCTGTAGATGGTTACGGAATCTGTCCGATGGCCTTGTAACGTCGAATCAAAAGTGATGCGAAGGCTCTGATCGGGATTCGCATGTTGTTCTGGTAGTCGCAAAGCGACCTGCTTGTGGATAAGTCCAGAGCACGCGCCATCCAGCGGCTCCCTTAGTTTGGCTGTGTGATTTTCGGAGGGCAAAGCTGAATCTGGGTTTGCAGGACCCTCGCTGTTCTTATTGGCGTAGTCCCCGTTATGCCCCGTATTCTCTAGAGCTGGAGAAAAAGAGACGGGGTTAGGCCGATCGGGAAGCGGGATCTCGGAGTCGGCAGTGAGCGGTCCACCTGGACGATCGCCTTGCGCTGTATAAGATTTCCAGCGGAGCATAGACGGAGCTGTGCGTGCATCAGTGTCATAAGCAAACTATGGCGGGCATTGATAGCAATACCAACTTGCTTGAGACGCCGTTCGAACCAGTAGAGTCGAGTTGCAATGACCACGATATTGATCACGGCCATATGGGCAATGGTGGGAATAACGTAGATGACAAGTTGTTGGTATGTCTTGAGATTTTTCACGTCAAAAGTGTTGAGACCGGATTCCGTAGACGCACTTGTGCCGAAGAAGAAAGCATCTATAGCAGCGACATTGCCATAGGGTAAGATCACCGCAAAGCCGACTAGGCTAACCAGGAAAATATAGGCATCTGGAATGCAGATTAGCCCTTGTCAGTCTGCCTGTGAGCTTCATGCGGCATGGCAAAACCCACAGTGTAGTGTGAAGAAATTTATAGAAGGTTTCCACATAGCGGTAAAACAAGTCGTGTGGCAGGCTTGATATCCTTAAGCACAAGGGTTTAACAAGGGGAACCGTCAAGAAGCAAACAGTCCCAAGACCTGATTATTTGGGGCAGGGAGAAAACAAGACAGGGGACAGTTAGGGGTGCAGCAGTTATTATAGGCCACTTGCACGGTGCGCGCTGAGTGCTCGTTTGGGTGGGGTTCTGTGGCCTGGCATTGGTGGCTTAGCCTTTCCAACACCAATCTTGCGCCACGATGGGGTGGCACGCGGCCCCCTAAAGCCTAGGGTTAGAAATGTGACTTTGGAGCCACCCAGAATTCATGACCAGAAAAAGAAAAAAAAAAAAAATTTAAAAAAAAAAGAGTAAGTGGCAGAGATTATAACGGAGGCTAGGGGTGAAACAAGCGGGGATTAATAGATTAGATAACCCAGCACTAGCGCTTTACTCTTTCTAAATCCGCTCTATATCTCTAGACAGCGTTACCAAACGACAGTTCGGGGATAAATAAGATGGGATCTAACAATGACTTAAAGGAGCTTGAAGATTATATCATCAAATTCCACCAGGGGATGCCTAGCACAAATTAACGAAATAGGTTCCGGTTTCCATCCCCTAGAGATCAAATTTCGCTAACTGGACTAGAATTTGCTGGGTGGTTTAATAACTAAGATAAGGCCTTCAATATCGGCTCGCTTAGTATTTCCTCGAGAAACAGACGAGATCTTAGGATATTTACCGTCATTAAGGGAATAAGCCACTTCTCTGGATTCCCTGAACTACTTCGCACTCCTTTTACCCTCTCGTTAGTTATTTGGCGAACCTCTACTAATAGACTTCACTGAGAAAGATCCACCTACCGTCGTACCAGCGTCGCCTTCTAAGCCTTGCCATCCAGTCTTATCCTTCTGCTACCTTCTCTACTATTCTTTGTGAGAGTAGCTCCGCTCACGCTAGGTCAGGTCTGTATCTAGCCAAGGTGATCAATGTGGGTGGAAGCTTCCTGATTACGAATATAAGACACAGGCATATAGTATTACTATCTCAGCGAGTTCTGGCGTGGGCTAGTATCCCCGCAAACGACAGTTAGGTTTACTGGCTGAGGAGGGTGCCGGTTCGGGGTGGTCGCGGAAGCGCTCGGGACGGCGAGGGATCCACGTAGAGGCATCAGGAAGCGGTCGATTTCGGCATAGGACGATGGATCAACCTGACGGCGCTTGACCTTGTCAAAGAAGTCATCAACCCGTTCAATAGTACGCATATGCTCATAGCTTTCAGGCGTGCGGCTATTTCTAAAGTGCTCGGCGTGGGCGTTGTTCACGGCAGGCGGGATGAAGTGTAGACCACAGCTAGTGGAGGTGGGCTGGGGAAAGTAATAGTTGCCAGGACATCCAGCTTGGTGAGGGGATACGGTGTCGTTGCAATGTAGCTGGTTACCCTGACCATAATAGGGAGCGGGACCTGGGCGCGTATTAGTCTCGTGGAAAGGCCAGCAATGGCCCGTCTGAGGTAAAGTCGAAATAGGACATACTATTGCGAGGCAGTGGCCTGAAATTATGCCCCCCTTGGGGTTCCTTAAGCGGCTCGGTCAGGGTCGGGCTATTGGCATGGGACCGGGGGATAGCGTAAGCAGATGTGCGGCAGCCGGTGAACAAGAGAGTCCTCTTACTTTGACGTGTTTCTTCAGATCCTGGGGGCGCTTAAAGCACTTGCCGCAGTTTTTGCACTTATGAGGTCTCAGCGGCACATGAACACGCATGTGCGACACCATATGCTCTCTCTTCGATGCGGTAGCAGGGCATCTGACCCACCGGCAAGTCAAGTTAAGGTTACTAGTATTTTTGCGGCCAACATGCCACTCACACAGGTGGTCCTATATTAACAAAGTAAGCGATCTAGAACTCTGGTCAAAAACACGTCTATGTCTACGACGAGACTCACATAAAGTAACTCTGGGGTGCTAAACTTTTGTTTGCAGGAGTTCCAGCTGCATGAAAGATTATCATTAGAGAATGCCGAAGGTGACGTGCTACGACTAGAATTGACGCCGGGCGTAGACATAGGCGGCATCGTCCACTTGCGGTCCTCGGGGCTGTCCCTGGTACTGGATGGCAGGAATGCTGATGACTGCTGCTGTCTCGCAACTGCGAGGGACATGATGACCAGCCTGGGAGTATCGTCGGCTAGCTGGCATGCGCTCCAGCATACGATCGTAGGGAGACCCGCGGTTGTTGAAGAGTTTGGGTAATGAAGACGCGAGGAAGGGAGATAAAGCTTGCCTTACTGAGGTTGGGGGGGATAGGCTGCGTAGCTGGGACGTTGGAGAGACAGCCGAGAAATGCGATGCAATTTTCGAACGCGCTGTTCAGGGTGGGAGAACGCACTCACCGATATCTCGGGCCTTCTTGGCGAAGTTGATCTTGCCTTGGCATAGAAGTACTCAGCTGCAATAATACCTTGATTCGACGCATAGTATGCTACTGGCAAAGGCAGTGGCGATCACAGATACGCCAAGACCTTGGCAGAACCTTGGCAACCGAAAAATACCTCGAATGTTTTATCTCGCTCCAGCACTGCCAAGTTCACTCAGTTGATGACGTCATCTGACGGTCTATTGCTCCCTGACCATTGGCCAACTAAGTTCTTTGGCTGTGGCTCAGTCAGTTTTCTCACCTGATCTTGGGTGTGGGGAGCAGAACCCGCGCTAGCCAGCGATTCGCGTCTCTAAAGACTCGTTGCCCTTAGACAATGGCATTAGTATTTCAAATTGATTTTTGCCAAGAGTCGTCTGGCGTCACAGAGAGTCATAAGTGGCTGTCCGATACGCACATCCTTGTTGCAGCTATTAGGTAGCAAACTAGCTTTTTCCTGAAGTATAGATGCACGCAGTAGATTATTGTTGGCTGCTTTACTGCCAGCACAGCGTATGCGGGGGGGGGGTTTCACTCGGGGCGGAGCAAGATACTGCGGACTGTACTGTATCTCTTTGACTGCGCGAAGGCTCCCACACGGTACCTGTCGGATTGGACCCTATACAATAGCTCAGAGGGTGGTCACGTGCGCAAATGGCCGGCCGGGTAATCTCTGGCTTCACGGCAGACTAGGCCTAATTAGGAAGGCCATGTCGTAGCCCTAAAAGGGAAAGAGGGATTATAATCAATAAGAATAATATAAGTAATATATATAGTTAGAGGTTATCTATAAAGATAGCCCTGATTTATAATAATTAAGAGTCTTATACGCTAATTAATAATTAATAACCGAAGTATTAAATTAAAAGGCGCTTATTAGTTATTCCCCGAATGATAACAATAAATATAAGCATAAAGCTAGCCTTTAGTAATAATTAAGTCGCCTAATATAATATCCTTAAGGCAAAGGTAAAGAATTAAGACCTATAGGTCTATATTAACCCTCTCGCCGAGAATAAGCCTACCCTCTCGTTAAACCCTCCTATAAAGCCTAATATATAGAATATAAAGAAAAAAGGCCTAAGGACTAGGTCTATAACCGCAAGAGGAACCCTATTAACCTAAGACTTTAGTAATACCCTCTAGGACTTAAATAATACCCTCTAAGAAGAAAAAGCTATCTTAGGGGCTAATATAGATAATAATTAGAGAGCTAATAATATCTTAGACCTTATAGCGGCTAATCTCTAGACTTATAACTCTCTCTAGACTTTATATAAGTATCTCCTATCTAAGTATAAGAACCTTAAGAAGAGGATTATAAGGGTTTAAGATTAGGTCCTAGAGATAATTAATAAGCCGCTTACTTGCTATTATTACTCGGCTAATAATATACTTATAGACTAAGTAAAGTCCCTATATAAGGAATTCTTCTTAGTAGCTAGAGATAAAAAGAAGAAGGCCTAGGCGGTATATAAGAGCTACCTAGTAAAGCCTCGCCGAAGCCGCCTAACTTCTTATTAAGTAATTAATAAGTAGATTATAGGGTAATATAATATAATTAATAAGGCAAGGGATATAAGCTTCTAGGAAGCTAAGGAAGTAAATTAGTAGTTCCTAGACCTCCTTAAAGCTTTATATTTATCGCTCCTCGAGTTATAGATCCTTATATATGATATAATAAAGAGGAATAAAATAAGGGAGAATAAGCTTATAGTTACCCTTATAGTTATTAATATAAGGCTAGCTCTTAGTAATCTTAAAGAGTCCTTAAAGAGGGGGAAGATATACTATAGAGCCTTTAATGCTAATAATAAAAATAACTTAGAGGAAGCTAATAATGTAACGGTGCACCTTAGCCGTCACGCCACAGGGCAAAAGATTGGGCTATAATCGCTATTGTAGCAATCATAGTGGTGCTTCAGCTGCCTTATATAGAGGCTTATAGCGCTGTTACGGGGAACCAAGCCGTAACACGATGCTCCCTCCCCTGTGGCTTCGTCCCGAGCCACTAAGGGTCAATCCGTTACAGGGGGAACCAAGCCCTGTACGGCACGCTGCAGCTGCCAACCCCCGGCGCAAGCCCCGCATATGCCCCGTATGCATTAGGCAAGCCCGTGAGCAACTATGCCAAGGGCAGGGATCGAACCTGCGAGCCTCGGGTCACCCGCTTCAAGCGATTATCGTGTAACGGTGCACCTTAGCCGTCACGCCACAGGGCAAAAGATTGGGCTATAATCGCTATTGTAGCAATCATAGTGGTGCTTCAGCTGCCTTATATAGAGGCTTATAGCGCTGTTACGGGGAACCAAGCCGTAACAAATAAATAGAAGTAAAAAAAGAACTGCCTAAGGGCTCCTCTAAAAGGGAGGAAGAGAGAGCGAGAGAATAGAGATAATAGAAGACGGCTAAGGTACGCTATATATGGCCTCTTATACCTCTTAATTAATTACTATAGTATATTCCTAGAAAAGAGGCCCGAGGGTATTAGGCTAAATACCTACCGAGATAAGGCAATAAAGAGAAAGATCCTCTTAAATACTAATAGTCTAGCTAACTAGATATAAAAGGTTAAGCTAAAAGGGTTAGCCTAACTCTAACTAATTAGCTTTTATAGCTTAGAGGTAGCCTTACTAATAGTAAGGTAATACCCTCTAAGGGATAGTATACTTCTCGATTTTAGCGCTATACTATATATCTTTAGAGATACCTCGAGGCTTAGGAACCTATAAGCTGCCCCCTTAGGGGAATTCTTTTAGTTAGGGACTAGCTAGATATTAATAGATAGCTATAAAGACGCCGTTATTAGCCTAAGGACCGCTAATAGCTCGAGGAGGAGGCTAAAGCTCTATAATATTACCCTCTGCATAAGTCTTATTATAAACCTAGTCTCTTTTATAAAGCTAAGGAAGCGAGGCTTCTAATGGGATATAAGGCTAAGAAAGAATTACCTACGAAGGGTAAATAGTAGCCTACTCGGAGAGATAGAGGAGATCTATAGGCAATAGGTCCTAGAGTACTAAGAAGTAATTTAACTATACTACTAAGATTAGGCTATATTTACGACGGAGTAGGAAGCTTATTTTACCTAAAAGAGAAGACTAAGGCATATAAGTTACTTTGCCTAGAGGCTACTAAAGGGAGACTCTTTTACTTAGTATCGGCGCCTTAGCTATCTAGGGCTAGAGGTTCTCTATTGCCTAGTAACCGCCTTAAGGGGTATAAGGCTTTAATTAGATAACCCTTATAGCCTAGAATAGATTATTACTATAGACTGCGATATATATAATATAGCAAAGGCTCGCTAGATAATATAAAAGACCCCTAGGGAGTTAATTAAAGAAATAAAACCTAGAGAATATATTATATTAGACTTCTACCTAATAACATAAGGCTATAGGGGATATACCTTAGTCTAGATCTTTATAGATAGGGCCTCGGGCTATTTATAGAACTATTATACTATAGACCGCTACTTAGAGACTATTATCTCGGCGATAAGAGAATTCCTAAAGCTCCTAGAGGTTTAATACTCCTAATAAATAAAGACCTTTAAGTATAATAATAAGATTATAGAAATTTACCTCTAAGTAATAATTTACCTAAGGGAGAGAGGTATATATTATAAACTTTTTGCCTTAAATACCTAGGCTTAGAATAATAGAGCTAAGAGGGTTAAGGTAATAATTATATAAAAAGAAAAAATAATAAAGGTAGGAGTAAAGCTCCTAGAGTACCTATAGCTAGAGATAATAAAGGCGGTAACCTACCTTTATAACTATATGCCTTTAATTTAGAGAGGGAAGAAGTTACTATATAAGATCCTCTATACCTATTAATACTTAGAGGCTATAATAAAGCTAGATCTTTTATACCTCTAAGCATTTAGCTATAAGGCATATACCCTTATAATTAATGCCTAATTATACCGAAACTGCCTCTAAAGGTAGGCTCTATAAGGATAAATAGGTTTCCTAATTAGCTATACCTTGAGTAATTCCTTCTAAGTATAGAGTCCCCTAAATAAGGAAGTAATTATAATCCGAGATGTAATATTTAATAAGAAGTAATTCTTTAATAGCCGAATTAAAACCCTAAGGGATAATCTCCTTAAGGAAGACCTCGAGGCGATCTAGCAGTAGATCTAAGAGCTTATAGCAGAGCAAGAGGGCACGAGCTAATAGGCTACCTAAGTACTAGATAAAGAGCCTAATAAGATAAATAATCTAGACCTTAACTAAGAGGAAGGGATAGTATAGCCTACCCCTATTATATTAGAGGAGGAATTACTAGAGGAAAGACCTCCTAAATAAGAATTATATATATTAGCTAAGTTTAAAGTCTTCCCTATATTACCTAACTCTCCGCTAGTAATATTTATCTATGCCTAGGCCGCTAGCCTAAATATAAAGGGGCATAATAGGGAGGGTAATTAAGAGGATATATATAAGGAAGGTAAAAGAATTCCTAGCGAAGCATATATAAACCTCCCCTTTAATGCGGTATTCCTCTTAAGGACCCTTTAGTCCCTAAACTACTATAAGAATACCCGCCGGAAGGTACTTAAAGGCCTAGCTAGCCGCGAATTACCGCCGCCGGGAGGAAATATAACTTACCCTCTAGATATAAGTAAGCAAAGAGTCCCTAATAGGGGCCTAAAAAGCCCTATATCTATCAATAAAAAATAGCCTAGTATTAATATATATTAAAGGCTATTAAAGTAAATTCCTAGCTCTTATATAAGTATTAAGAGTTATTTATACCGGGATATAATCTATAAGGCCGAGGAGGTATACCTCTAAAGCTATAGATAATTAAATTTATAGATAGAAGTCTTAAGGCTAATAGCGAAAGGCTATTAAGTCCTAGGATACCACTAGGTATATACCTATAAACTAGATAAGTATAATAGGTTCCTTAAGATTAAAGTATACCTTATAGTCCGCGGGGATTAATAAATAAGAAATAAAAGAGATATATATATTACTATGCTAGTAGGTATATTATTTAAAATACTAATAGCTATTATTAATTAATTTAATTATAAGATACTCTAATATAATATAATTAATACCTTTATATATATTTTATTAAATAAGGATATATTTATAGAAATACTAAGGGGTTATTAAAAATTAAGTAAGGTCTTAAAACTCTAAAAGGCCCTTTATAGCCTAAGGAGATCCCCTTTACTATAGTAATACTACTTTAAGAAAAGTCTTATTAATAATAATATAAGGAGGGTACCTAGAGAAGATTATTATTAAAAAATAAATAAGATTATTTTATTCTTTTATATAGATAATTATATTCTCTATTTCCTAAGGTATAGGCAAAAAGAAGTAATAAAATTAATAAGGAACCTATAGAAGTTATATTACCTCGAAGGAGGAAGCCCCCTCTATTAATTCCTAGGGATAGAGGTAATATAAGACTAGAAGAACTATCGGCTATGGCTCTCCTAAGCTATATATATTAATAAGATATATTGCCTCCTCCCTATTACTTTACCCTAATTTAGGATAATTATTCTAATAATATAAGAAAAACTCTTATTATACTATAAATTAGCGAGCCTAAAGAGTATTAATTAATACCTATAGAAGGTAAATATAATTATATATATAGCGGTAATAACCCGGCTAGATATCGCCTTTATAGTAAATAGGCTCGCGAGATTTAATTAGAACCTAGGTCTATAATACTATAAAGCCGCCGACTAAGTATTATAATACCTATTCTAGACTAAGGACTATGCCCTTAGGTTTAGGGTAAAGTAAGAATCTAAGGAAAATACTCTCCTTATAGATACCGATATAAGCTTCGCCGATAATATAGAGGATAAGAAGAGCTCTTAGGCATTTATTATAAAGCTATTTAGAGGTATAATTACCTAGAGAGCGAATAAGTAAAATACGATTATAATATCTATTACCGAGGCAGAGCTATTAGCTCTCTCTTAGGCGGCTAAGGAGGGTATCTTTATAAGCTATCTATTTTCCTCCCTTGGCGTTAACTTAGTAAGCCTGGCCGCCTAGCGTGGCCCGGCAATACCGATTAAAGTTATAATCTAGTATAATAATTAATAGATAATCCGCTTTATTAAGGTAGAGCTAGTTTAACTATGCATAAAGCTCTGTTATATAGATATATATAATTACTAGCTAAGGTAAGAGATTAAGGAAAGAAAGATTAAGGTAGAATATACCTTATTAAATAAACTCATCGCTAATAGCTTAACTAAGGTTCTCCTATTAGATATATTTAAACGCTTATATACCTAACTCGGCCTAGATATTATCCCAGAGAGGCTATAGTAAGAAAGAAGTAAAGAGTTACTTAATTAACTAAAGGGATATAGGCTATAAAAATAGCTCCCTTTATGTATATATCTATATAAGGCCTTTAAGGCTTTATATAGATATATAGCTTATTTTTATGCCTTAATATAAAGACCTAGGTTTAATTCCTAGGGAAGGCTCTATTTTTACTTAATAAGTCTATTTTCTACTTAATAAAGATAATAGGAAATTAGGCAAAGGGATAAAAGGTATAAGGTATATAATAAAATTACTATAGAAGGAGCATAAGGCTAATCTATATCGATAATAAGAAGTAAGAACCCTAAAGGCATCCTAAGATAAGTAGTTAGCCGGCTGCTTAATGGTAAGGCTAAAGGCTTATAGTATTAGCTAACTATAGACTCACGAGAGGATAAGTATATAACGCTAAGAGGGACTATTAGAAGGACTACCGGCCTAGGAGGAATTATTATCCCTATTATTCCGACGATACTAAGCTAGATAACCCCTAGGGGTAGGGCCTAGAGTAGGCTATTTACGAGTATTATATATAGGAGGCTTCCCGGCGTAGGAGATAAAATAATTAGGCGCCGGGTTATCCTAATAGTTATCTAGTAGCTAAGTAAACCTAGGACTAATACTAGGAGTAAGCTTATCGGCGCTAATCTCCCTATTATAAGGGGTATTCTTATAATTATCTAGATGTAAGATAGCCTCCTTAAGCCTATGAGCTAGAGAGCTATTAGCTATATATAGTAGAGCCATAGCGGTTACTTAAGATTAGATCTTAGAAAGGGAGAAATTAATATTTGCCTAGAAGAATCTAGATTAAAAGGAAAAGGGAGTTACTAAGAATTAAAGGCTAGAGACTTACTAACTATATAAGAAAGAGGGTTAATAATTACCTAGAAGAGGCTAGCTCTTAAAGTATTATCTCGTCTTTTAAGGTAGCTCTAGCTAAAGTATTTAAAGCTAGAATAATTAATTGCTTAGAAATCGAATTCTAAGTAGATCTATAATTAGCTAAGGTAGCTATAGCCCGCTTAATTTAATAATAAGACTAATTATTATTAGAGGCGGTATATTACTTATAAAGATCCTTTAGGGCCTTTTAATATACTTAGGTAATACCTAGGAGCTCTAAGGGAAGCTATAAGAAATTAGTAAGTATAAAGAAAAAAAAAAACCTTTTAAACTTACCGTATTATACCCTAAGTAATTATAGTTATAAAGAATATAGGTCTTTAGCTTATTATTAATAATATATAGTAGCTTAGGCTTTTAATAAGCCTAAATAATATAATAAAAGTAAGGTATCTTATCGGTAAGATATCCGGCAAAGATATAATTAGGGTTAATAATGAAATAAGCTAACTCGCTAGTATAGGTTAAAAGAAGAGATATATTAAATAATTAGAAAAAAAAGATCATAGGGATTAATAGTTATAAAGAGAGACTCTTATAGTAGGAAGCCTACTTAGGTATTAAGTAGTCTGAGCTTATAGCGAGGGCGAAGTAAAGTAAGTTATTATAGAAGATTAATAAAGTAAAGGAGATAAAGGCGAGGATACCTAGGTCCTAAGGGCATAAAGACCTAGGAGAATACTCGGATATAATTAAGTATCCCTTAAAGGACCTCTAATAAAGGAAGCTATTTATAGGTGGCTATAGTAGCGTTAGGGCGATGCCTCTATCGCTAAAGGGGCATATCGGATTAGACCCTATATAATAGCTTAGAGGGTAGTTACGTGCGCAAATAGCCGGCCGGGTAATCTCCGGCTTCACGGCAGACTAGGCCTAATTAGGAAGGCCACGTTATAGCCCCAAAAGGGAAAGAGGGATTATGATCAATAAGAACAATACAAGCAATATATATAGTTAGAGGTCATCCATAAGGATAGCCCTGATTTGCAACAGTACCAGTCTCCACTACTAGGTCACTATCTAAGTCGCTCGCGATCTTGGTGGTAATATGTTAGTCCTATATCTCGATTTGGGTGAGGGTAGAGAGATACTGATCGTAATTGGCTAAGATCCCTATAAGATACCTAATAGGAGCCTTCGCGCAGTTAAAGAGATATAGCCTATTATAAAGAGCTTTTATTATAAAATCAGGGCTATCTATATAAATAGCCTCTAACTATATATATTACTTATATTATTCTTCTTAATAATAATCCCTCTTTCTTTTTTAAGGCTATAATATAGCCTTCTTAATTATATAATAATTATAAGATTCCTAAGGGATAAACTAATTATATTAGTTTATATTAGTAGAAAAGAATATTATATAACCTTAAAGGGTAATATAAGTTATATCTAGTAATATACTTAAAGGTATTAAGTATAACTAAGTTATATTAATAGCTAAGATAGCTAATATATAAGAAATTATTAATAAGTATATACTATATATAAAGATATTCTAATTAAATTATATTAGCTTAATAATCTTTAGCTATAATCTATTATTAATCTTATCGGAATTATTAAGGGATTATAATATCTTAGCATAATCTAAGTATAATCCTTACTAATTAGTCCCTATAATAGGTATTAAATATAATTATATAAATAATAAAATATATTAGTTATAATATAATATTTCCCCTCTAATAATCTTATTTATAAGGCTATTTCCTACGACCTTAGGCTTTTATTATAGGTATATCTTAACTTAGACTTATAATTATTTTTTTATTAATTATATCTAATTATCTTTTTTTTAAAAAATATCTAATTATTATTAAACTAGGCGATATTATTAATTATTTAGGTCTTAAGATTATATTATATTTTTTTTATTATTTATAGGGCCTTTATTATATAGCTTTGCCTAAGAAATCTAATTATTATAATAAATATATTTATCGCGGCTATTCTTATAATATATTAAGAGATATATCTAATACTTATATATTCTCTCTTATTATTTATATTATTTTTTGCTTACTTAGAACCTTAATAATTTATATTATCTAAGAGTTAAATTATCTAGATAATAAGGAAGAATATATTAAGGAGGACTTTCTTTAATTATAGCGGGAGGCTTAGGAAGCCTAGGCGAGAATAAATAAAGTTCTTATATAGTTAATATATCTTTATTATTAGAAATACTAATTATATACTAAGGGTATAGAGATAATATCTTAAGGGCTTTAGTCCTTAGATAAGTTAGAAATAGCGAAGAAAGCTAAGTTAGAGGCTATATTTATAATATAATTTATAAATATTATAGATATTATTAATTAGAGTATTATTAGTCTTAAGCTTTCTTCTCTTATTAGTATTATTAATAGAAATTCCTTAGGAGGTATTATATATTAATAAGGTATTTTAGGGGTTCTTATATATTTTTAGAGTCTAAGTAGTCCCTTTATTTAATAAAATATATTATTTTATTATTAATTTTATCTATATTAAGGATAATTTCTATAATATACTTTTTTAATCTATTAATTTTAGCTTCTAGCTTATTATTAATTTTAACTTAGATAATATCTT
Source organism: Fusarium sp. LHS14.1 (assembly GCA_025433615.1). NCBI lineage: Eukaryota > Fungi > Ascomycota > Sordariomycetes > Hypocreales > Nectriaceae > Fusarium > Fusarium sp. LHS14.1. Next base: position 886,905 of record CM046489.1, on the reverse strand, counting down.
ATATTAACTTAGATAATATCTTATATTAACTTAAGTAATAAGATATGAAAGATTAAATAAAGCTTAACCTTAGGTAATAAGTCTAATTTATAGTTATATTTTAAGATTTTTTATTTAATTTTATATAATTTAATATATTTATAATTAAGTTTTTTATTTTATTATTTTATTTTAATATTTTTTATTATATAGTAGATTATATCTCCCTCTAAGAAAGTTAATCCCTTAATCCTTTTTTTATTTATATAATTTATTATCTTATTCTTAATAAATTTAAGTTTTATTTATTATTATATTATAAGCTAGCTAGGTAATTAATAATTTCTTAACCTAATTAATTTATTTATAGTTAATATAATATTAAAAATATTATTTTAATATTTAGTTTATATATTTTATTTATTTATTTATCTCTTTATAATATATAGTAAAGAGTTTATAATTAATCCCTAAGTATTTAATAAGGCTTTATTAAAACTTAGATATAAATAATAATCCTCGATTAATAATAATCTTAAGTAATATATTATATATCTTAGTAATATAAAAATAAAAGAAATAAATAAATCTTTTAGCTATTATTAATTCTCTATAAGGTATAAAATAAGAAAATCTTATAAATCTATCTATAATAATAAGAATATTATTATAGAAGTTTCTAATAGCTAGTTCTTTTAATAAAGATAATTTAATAAAGTCTATTATAATAATTTCTTATAGTAGCTAAGGTACCGATAGGGGTTATAATTTATTATAAGGCCTATAGTATTATACCTTAGTTTTTATATAAAAGTTATATTAATTAATAATAATTATAATAATCTTCTTTATATTAAGAAATATATATATTATCTTAATTTATTCTAGGGTTTTATTAATTCCTTAGTATCTATAGAATTAATACTTATATATTTTATATATAAAGTTATATTATAGTTTTTTTAATATTTATTACTTATTTATTTTTTTATTTTCTAAGAGTTTTTTATTATATTTTAAGACCTTAATAAGAAATAAATTACCCTATTTTATTATATAGGTTATATTTAGGTATTATTATTATTTAATATATGCAATAGTAAGTTATTATAAATATCCTTTAGGGGTAAAATATAATAATTACTCCTTAGTTTAGATCTTTCTTATATCTAAGTCGGGTCTATAGCTAATAATATCTACCCTTTGATTTTTTATTCCTTTAATATAAATAATAATATAATTAAATTTAGATAAATATTTAATATATTATAGTTATTATTTATTAAATTACTAAGTTATCGCAAAATAAGAGATATTCTTATAGTTAATATAGACTTTAACTTAGTAATAGCTCCCTAGGAGGTAATACCTAAATTCTTTAAAAGTATTAATAATTATAAGGAATTCTTTATTATAAATAAGGTAATTAAGTTTTACTCTATATAATTTATAGGAATAAAATATAATTAGGTATAATTATCTTTTATTATCTTATTATTTAATCTAAGCGCCTAGGGTAAAGTCTAAGGTATTAGTTTTAAGTTTAATTAATCGAGATAAATTAAATATCCTAAATATTAGTTTACTTAGTATAAATTCCTTAATTTTATTAAAAGATTTCTTTATTGTATTTTTAAATATAAAGGTTTTATCTTTTTTGATAAATTTTATTAATAATATAGCTATTTTCTTAAATACTTTAAGGAATCTATAGTAATAATTAATAAATCTAAGGAAGGCTTATATTTCCTTAATATTAGTTAATTCCTTTTAGTCCTTAATTACTAAAACCTTCTTAGGGTCTATTTATATCTTATTATAAGAGATAATATATCTAAGGAATTTTATTTCTAAGGTATAGAATTTACTTTTCTTAGGTTTTATTAATAACTTAGTATTCTATAATATCTATAATACCTTATAGATATATTCTATATATTTTTCTTCTATTTTAAAGAAAATAAAAATATTATTTAAGTAATATATAATAAATATATCTAAGTATTCTTATAGTATATTATTAATTATTCGCTAGAATATAATAAATATATTAATAAGTCTAAAGGGTATAATAAGGTATTTAAATAGTCTATACTTAGTATAAAAAGCGGTTTTCTATTTATATCTTTCTTTAATCTAAATAAGGTTATAAGCTCCTTTAAGGTTAAATATAATAAAATACTTTATTCTAAAAAGTTAATCCTTTAATTTATTAATAAGAAGTAATAATATATAATCCTTAATTATAATAATATTAAGTATTTAGAAATCAATATAAAGTTAAAGCTTATTATTTTTCTTTGGAATAAATATAATAAAGTATTTAATAAATAACTTACTTTCCCTAATATATCCCTTTTATATTATATCTTTAATATATTCCTTTAATACTAGAAGTTATATTTTAGTAAGTAAATAGAGTTTCTCTAGTTAAAATATAAGTTATAATATTATAACTATAGGTACCTAAGCATAAGATTATAGCTCTAATTTAATATAATATTAAATAAAATTCTTTAGTTTTTTCTTTTAATAAAAACTTTAAGGCAATTAATCTTATAATTAATAACTTTATTATTATAATTAAAAGGTATTCTTTTAAGGTTATATATTATATAGGGCTCTTATTTATGCCTCTATAATAGCCTAAGCCTATTTATTATTACTAAGTTAAAATAATTCTACTTAGCTTTATTATCTACTAAAGTATTTAATTATTTTTCCTCAACTTATATTCTTAATTCTAAGTATTATTACTTATATTCTCTATTTATAGAATAAAGGGCTTTCTTAGGTAGCTTATTCCCTCATTTATTTACTTATTGCCCTATATTAAATAAAATAATTAATTTTTTAATGTTTACTTAGTATAGCTAAAATAATTAAATTTATATTTACTATCTATATATACCTTATAGTTATAATTATCTCTTATATTATTTTATTATTCTTAGAAGCTATTATTTACTTATTAATGAGTATTATTAAGTTCTCTATGCCTAATATAATCAGCATAGTCCTATAAGAGCTTATCTATAGGTCTTTAGTTATCTCTAAGGTATAATTAGATCTTCTAATATTATTCCTCGTCTCTAGGTTTTTTATTTTATATAAGGAAATTAAATCCTTCTTTAGTTATTTACTTAAATCTATTATATATAGCCTTAATATATAGCCTATATTATAGGTATATTTCTTTATTATAAAGGCCTACTTTAATACTAAGGTAGCTCCCCTTTAGGTTTTACTCCTAATTAATTATAGTTATTTATATTATAATAATAAATTATTATTTAAGAGTAATTAATCTATTATTATTAAGGAAAAAGTAAATATTAGCTATATTAAGTATCTTATTCTATCCTCTAATTTTATATATATATATCTCATAGGTAAGATATAATTTATTATTTAGTCCTTATAGTTATACCGGGAAATAATTATTTTTTTACTTACTTTAAATATATATACTATATTAGTAATCTTTAAAGAAAATCTATAAAATCTCTTTATATCTAAGGTATATTAATTAAGTATATTTATTATCTTATATATTATAGCATAGGCTCTATTAAGAGCCTATAGTTATTCCTTTATAATATACCCTAATAGGAATATCTTTTATATCTAGGTTATTATTTCTTACCTTTATATTAAATATAGCTTCTTAATCTTCTTATATTATCCTAGCGATTTATTCTTATTATTTACTAATCTTATAGTTATATTACTTATATTCCTAAGTTACTTTATATAATCCCTTATTATATCATAAGGTAATAATAAAAATAGATTTATATTAATAATATATTTTATATCCTTTTATTTTATATTAGAGATATAGCTTATTATTAGGCTAATAAAATATAGGGATTAAAAAATAATTATTCTTTTATTTCTCTTTTAAGTATTCTTTATATTTATAGTAATAATAGGATATCTATAAGATATTAGGGTATTCCTTATATATAGGGTAAGTTTAGATATTATCTTATATGCTAAATAGTACTTTAGGGAGTCTAAGATCTTTGGCTATTACTTAGTATAAGGCATAGATATAGATATCTTATATATTCGCTATATTTATATATTCTTAGGCTATTTAGATATATTATTCCCTAAGAGTATTCTAATATTAATTACCTTATTTATTATAGAGTTATAAATAATATTCTTCGTTCTATAAGTTATTATTTATTTTTTAGTTATATTAGTTCTAGATTTCTATAGTAGCTAATTACTATTATATATAAGCTATACTAGCGTAACTAGGGTCTTTATAGTGCCTCTAGGGGCGATATAGGGCCTCCCTTTATTTATATACCGCATTATATCCTCGGGATATATTAGCCTAATATTATAGGCATAGTATCTTATTATATTAAATAGGGTTATCCTACCGGTAGTCCCTTCTATAGATAATAGAGGGCATATAAGTGCTATATATATAGCTAATAACCTATTCTTTATAGTTAAATCCTCTAGCGATAGCTTTATTAAAGTTAATCTACTCCTAAGGGGTTAATAATAATAACTACCTAGGTTCTTATAGCTTATTTTATCGCATAACTATAATAATTCTTATACCTTAGGTTTTAATTAGCTTATTAATAGGTTCTAATAATAATTATTATTTTAATTTATTAATAAGGTAAAGTTATTTTATTATAGGGGGTTATATAATTATATAATATTCTCCCTTCTAGGGTTTATTATTATACTTAAATTATTTCTTTATAAAATATACTTAGTTATAAGAGGTAATTATCTCTTTAAGATAGAGGCTAATATTATTATATCTAATATATATTATACTAAGGGTCTTAGTAATTTAAATAGCCATTTAGAGTTTATTATTAGCTTTTATAAATCTTATTTATTTCTTCCTTTTAGGTAATAATTATTATAATCTAATCTAATAATACCTTTCTTAGATATTATATTACTTCTTTCTATATATATTAGCCTTATAGCCTTTCTTATAGTAATAATAATATTTAATAAATAAGGGCCTTTACTAGGTATTACTAAGTTATATAGGTCTAGGTTATATTTTATAAGAGGTATTTATTTAAGTATATCCCTAATTAGTATTAAACTAGGGGGTATTAACCTTATTATTCCTAAACTTAGGATTTTATAGTTTTTTCTAAGAGAATTATTATTTATTAATTCTAATAGCTCTACCGATATAATTAATAAGGCTATAAGGTTAATCTTCCTTATATAATTTAACTTATATTTTTTTCTTAAGTTTATTAAAAAAAAAAGATATTAGGGGTTCTTAATCTTAGTTAAGCTTTAAGGCGAGCTAAAGGTATTTAATATTATATTTTAATATAAAGTAAATTTATTAAAGTACTTTAATATTTCTTTTTACTTAGGATTTTTTATTTATTATTCTAAAGACTTATTAAAGTATAGCTTTAAAGGTCTTAAAGCTAAAGTAAAGGTTTATAATCTAAGGGGAAAGTTTAATAAATAATTTAATAAGGTATTCCTTTATAATAGGTTTAAACTAGGCTATAATATTCTTAGTTAATTGCCCTATAGTATATTAAACCTTATTAGATATTATAATAAATTATATAGGGTAATATATTATAAATACTTATAGCTATATAAGAAATATTAATAGCTTATAGGTAGTTTTATTAAACTTCTCCAGGGGGTCTAGCTTTAGGATTTCTTTTATATCTTTTCCTTATATAATAGTAATAATAATACTATTAAGCTTCTAGGTATTATTAATATATTATATATTTTAATTACGCTAAGTCTAGCCTATTCTTTTAATAAGGTTATAGAGTCTATCTATTTTAATACTTATAGTAGTAATTTAGGCTTAGAGTTATTTAACTTCTCCGTTATTAGAGCTCTTTATATTATCTATATCTTTATCCTTAGCGTTAGCCGGGATAAGTATAATAGGTATAAGGGGGTAATTAATAAGTAAAACTTACTAGGGATTATTACTAGGAGTAGCCTAAGTAATTATTATATTTAATATTATTTAAGGTAATATAAGTAATTCTCTAAATAAGAGCTATTAATATATAATAATCGTGGGATTCCTAAGGGATAAATTAATTATATTAGTTTATATTAGTAAAAGAGAATATTATATAACCTTAAAGGGTAATATAAGTTATATCTAGTAATATACTTAAAAGTATTAAGTATAATTAAGTTATATTAATAGCTAAGGTAATTAATATATAAGAAAATATTAATAAGTATAAACTATATATAAAGATATTCTAATTAGATTATATTAGCTTAATAGTCTTTAGCTATAATTTATTATTAATCTTATTTAGGATTATTAAAGGATTATAATATCTTAGCGTGATCTAAGTATAATCCTTCGTGATTAATCCCTGCGGTGAGTATTAAGTATAATTACGTAAATAATAAAATGCGTTGGTCGTGATATAAGACCTTTAATAGGCAAATAAGATACTTAGCTAGCGCTAGAGGGTAAAAAAGACCTCGCTATAAGAAAGAGAGGTTATAATAATAAAAGAAGGCTAAGAAGTAATTAATTAGATATATATTAATATGTAAGTAGTAGCTAAATTATTATAGAGTAATAATTAAAGGGGGTTAATTTAACTACGTATTTAGTATTATAATATTTATAGCTAGCCTAGTTATAATATAAGGACTTATTAAGTAATAATTAAAATATCTAGGGAAGAATATAATAAGTAATTTTAATTTATTAAATAGTCTATAGTATTTTTATTATGATTTCTATAAGAGAGGTTAAGAAAAATATAATACTTAGTTAACTATAATACTCGGGTTATATATATATTAAGGTATAAATTAAGCCTTATTTTTATATTAAATTAAGATTAACTTTTATTATATCTATGCCTTATGTTATTATTTCTATAGCCTAAGTAAATATATTTATCTTTATATTACTTAAAGATACTTAAAAATTCCTTATTATAATTAAGGTTATAAGTCTAGCCCTAAATACCTTAAAGTTTAAAAAGTATTATAATAGCTTAATAGATATTATACTTATAAGATAAGAATTATAATAATTAATTTATAGTAATAAGGCTATATAATAAGAATATAAATAAGAATTATTAACCTTATAATTATAGGAAATTATAAGAGGGAAAAACAAAATAATTAATAAGGCCTTTATTTTTTTATTTTTATAATTAATTATAAGACTTATTTTAAGGCTATACTTAGTTACCTTACTTCATTATCTTATTTAATTACTTACTCTTTTATATTATAATAATTATTATCTTAATTAAAATTACCTAATTTAATTTATACTTAATTGTCTTTAAATTTATAGGTACCTAGGACTTCTCTTATATACCTAATAATAATCTATAGGTAGTTATAGGTAATTACTTTAACCCTATTTAGTCTATTAGGCTTCTTAAATAACCTATTTATTAGGTAACTATGGGAATTTTAAGCCCTACCTTCCTTCCTTTTTAGACGTAAGCTATGCCGTCTCTTGTTTATTAGAGTTCGCCTGATTCGATACCAGCCACGGCATACATGCCTACCCTCGCCATATGCTCGATAGATTAATCCACTTCCTTAATGCGCGTCCCTTCGAATAGTTAGAGCCTATGCGGTGCTCATGGCCGCTTAGAGGCTCTAGCAGAACGGTAAATCTCTGTAACGATATAACCGAATAGCTCGCGGACGAGATAAATGGCCGCAATTTCAGGTTCTTTTCGACGGTAAAGGTGGTTCGAACTCATGGGGCCTGTAGTTGCTGGTGGCGAAGGTAAGCTGCTTTTCTCAATGCAGAATTGACCGCCAACCAGATTCCTCTTACCCTGCCTGGTAATATCCACTGAGAGGGGGAGGCGAACGAGCTAATATTACAGCACTGTGTTGACTACTAAGAGCTTCGCTAAGGTGACCCCGCTTCTAGCACGGCTTTAACACTTGATTTCGCTATTAAGGACTCGGTCTTGGTGCTACCCGTAGGAAATAGGTCCGTAAACTTCAAAGCGGTGAGTCTTTTCTGTTACAATACTGTGTCGATGTACCTATGCTAAACCCTCTTTCGTATATTCCCGCACATTGGGACCTCCGAGGGATGACCTATGATAGAGACGACGAGGTCAAGCCATTAAGGGATACTTTGGCCCAGTCATGGGTTGCACCTTATCCTCATTAGAGATAAGATAAACAGTGCACTGAGAGGGGCTAAAAGCCAGCATTATCGGAGATAGCGAATTATAGGAAGTAATAAATAGAGAACTACTATATATCTATTAAACCAAAGCAGCTCTTACTACATATAGGTTAGTAATAAGTATAGTCCGGCTAGGAAGGGACGAGACTACGATTGGTTACTTCTGCTATAGCGAAACATATAAAAGGGAATAAACGTTAAGGAGCTGGGTTTAATGGCAAATGGCCTGGCGTTTAGGGCTTGGAGAAGAGTTTAATAATTAACGCTAAGCCGGAAAAGACGGAGTCGGTTTCGCAAATTCCTTAGCGACGACCTTGGTTACAAGTTTTGCTAGACTAAGATCAGCCTCGACGATGCTGAAATCCCGACCGCATAAAGCGCATTTTCTACGCCTAGACTTAGCTATGTATAAGGTTATAAAAAAAACTACTAGTTTCTTAGTAACTAATTAGTAACTACGAACTTCCTTAGTTTTTAACTAATTTTACTAAAACTAATTAGTTTTTAGTTTTATTAAATTAGACCCTATATAATAGGTCTAAGGGTAATTATATAGTTAAATAGCTAGCTTAGTAATCTCTAGCCCTAGAGTAGACTAGGCCTAATTAAGAAGGCTATATTATAGCCCTAAAAGTAAAAAAGGGATTATTATTAGGAAGAATAATATAAATAATATATATAGTTCGAGGCTATTTTATATAGATAGCCCTAATTTATAATAAGTTTAGTTACTAAGCTTATATTAGTAGCTTTGGTTTAGTAATTAAAAACTAATTTATTTTAGTAAAAGTCTTAGTTAATTAAGTAGTTAATTGAGTAATATAAAAGACTAGAAAATATAGGCTATAAAGTCCCTAAAGAGTACAAGGTAGATAACTTAAATAGGAGGTAAATAGGCAGAGGAATTAGACTTAATAAATAGCTATAAAGTTAAATAGTAAGGCATAGGGTAAGAAAGGTTAAGAGTAAAAGAGATAAAAAAAGAAACTAGCTTTTTATTAATATATAAATTATATATATTAGTTAAAGATCTCAGGAGCTAATTCTAAGAGAGGGCTAATAGCTTATATAGCTAATTAATTGGAATCTATTACTCTAAGTGGGACGAAAGTTATACCGCCGTATAGCCTTAATTCCGGGCTTTCCAATAGTATTAGTTTTACTAAGAATAAATAACTAGAAGCTGAGTTATATATTATTCTAATATAAAACTTCTGGAGTTTTAAACTAAGATATTTAAAACTAGATAGAAAATACCTATTAGAAAGGTATAGCTTTAATAGCTTTATTAGGTTCTTTAAAGAGCCCTAAGTCCAAAGTTATATAACCTTCTTAATTAAGAAATAGAGCTAAATATAGCTAAAATAGATTATCTTATAACTCCTTAATATCTTCCTTATCTAAGCATATATTACTTAGGTAAGCATAAAGATGGATAGCGCATAAGCTAAACTATAAGGTATTTAAATCCTAGGATTATATCTTCTAAGCTTATTTTTCTAGAATTTTACTTATAAAAGACCTTCTTATTATAAGGACTTTTATATAATTAGGTGCTATTTTCTTCTAAATTAAATAATTAATTAATTCTCTTTTATTATAAATAATAATATTAAAGAATAATAAGAAAATAGCTATAATCTATTAATAAAGGCTAATTATAGGGTATAAGATAGCTTCTTTATAGCCCGTGAGGCTTTTTTTCTTTTCTTTATTTTAAATATCTTTATTATACCTTATAAGCCTCTTCTTAAAATAGCCTTCTTCTTTTGCATATATAACTAATATCTTTTTATAATAGATTTATATTACTTATGCCTATTTACTTTTACTTATCTCTTTTCTTTTTATTCCTACTTTATGCTATTACTAATATATAAGTTCTTCTTATATATGTATTATTTCTTATTTATTAATATATTTTAGGCCGTAAGCTTATTAATATTACCTATAATATATTACTTATTAAACCCCCGAGAAGAAAGATTATAATAATACTTTAATATTTATTCTTATTCCTTATATTATTTAAGGTATATTTCCTTTATATAAGGTACTTAATAGCTATTAATTCATCATTTACTTAGTTTTATATATTATAAATATTATTAAAAGCTAGGTAAAGAATATATTAAAGTAAGGTATTATTTTTTTTTGATTTTATAAGCCCTTTTAATTTATTACTTTATAAATAATTACTAAGTAAAAGGCCTTATATAGGGATATATAAATTACCCTCGAGGGTATTAATTAGATTAATAATAATACTTTTAATATTAATACTATAAATATATTTACTTCATTCTTATTATTAATACTAAGCTATTAAGAGGCTAAGAAGTATTATATTTATACTTTTATTTTATTTTCTTACTTTACCTATAAAGATTTTACTTATAAGGCTTATATTACTTAGCTTAAGGCTAAGGTTAATATATCAAAGTAGCAAGGCCGCTATTTATAAGGCTTTTATTACTAAGGAATAACTTAAAGTTCTTATAGACCTTACTTTTATTATTTATTTCTTAGCTAAGAACCTTATTATATTTATACTATATAGTTATATCCTTAGAGCTATTATATTACTTAATTATATAGGCTTAATTACCTTTTATAATAAACTTAGTCCTAAAGATAATAAATAAAATAATAAATAATTATTTATTAATAATCTTCTTTTTATTACTTATATTCTACCTTTATTTTAATTAATTTTAAATATTACTATATAATTATAGATAGATAAATATTTACTTATTTTTATAATACCTAGCTAATATACCCTTATTTCCCTTAGGAAATAAATAAAATCTTTTTCCTATATATTTATATTACTTCTTAGCTATAAAGTTATTACTTATAATATATAATAATACTAAGGTCTAAGAAGTTTTTTTTTAAGACCTAAGAGTCTTTTAAGTAATTAAATCTTTTTTATTTTATAAGGAATCTTTTATTATTTAGTAATCCCTTATAATTAAAGATCTAATTAATCTCTTAGATCTTTCTATTACTAATAGGCTTTTTAGGCTATATTAGCGCTTTATTATTATAGTTATATTATTTTTTTAAATTAGAGATTAGAAATATATTATATACTTATAAACCCTTAGAGAGTTTTAATTTATAGGTTATCCTATAATTATTAATCTTCTTAAATACCTTATAGAGGCCTAGGTACTTATTTATTAAGTTTTTATTAAGGCGCTTTATCTTAATATTTTTTATAAAAAGTAATATAAATTCCTCTCTATTAAATTTAATTTAATTTTTTTATTTCTTATTATATTATTATTTCTAATATTCTTAGGCCTTACTTAATCGCTCTTTTATTACTTTTTAGTTTTATTTAAGTAGCTTTACCTGATATTTAGCTATAAGAGTATTTTATTAAAGGGGGATTTCTATATATTATAACCCTCCTAGCTTATATCTTTATAGCGCTATAGCTAGAGTTATATTAATAAAGCTACAATAACTAATATTATAGGTATTATAATAAAAAGATAACTTAAAGGGATTATTAAGCTAAGCGACAGCGCTATAAAAGCCTTTAAGTAACTTAAATATACTTTTTAGATTACTTTTATATTAATATATTTTAACCTATTAGCCTTTATTAAGATTAAAATAAATAGATTTAGCTTTATAATAAGGGTAATTCTCTTATAGAAGAAAAAAAATTATTAATACTTAGTTATATATTATTCTTATAAGCTTATTAATATAGAGACTTATTATAGAGTATTTAATATAGAGCTATTAATTATTTTAAAAGCCTTTAAGGCCTAGAAATAATTTTTATTATATATTAAGGAAGATATAAAAATATTAATAGATTATCTTAATTACTATTACTTAGTAATAAAATTAAAGCTTTTACCTAAGTAAATAAAAATATTAAATAACTTAAACCTATATTACTTTATAATTATATATTAGCCTAGGCTATTTAACCCCGTGGATAGCCTCTTATAGCGCCTTAACTATAGGGATAAGATAGCTATTAATAAAGACGCGGTATCTATTTTATATAAATTCCTATTAAATTTTAAAGCTAAAGAGATAAAAGAAAATAGGCTAATAATAATATTAGATAAGCCTAAAAGAATATTTAAAATAATAAATAGGGTTTTAATTATAATAAAATAAAAACCCCTAAATAAGAACAGACTAAGAGAACTAAGGCACCTTAAGGGATATAATATACCGCTATAAAGTAATAGCCTAATAGGTAAGCTATAATTAATATATATTATAATAATAAGAAAAGAAAGAAACTTATCTAAGGAAAATACTCTTATAATAAGACTTTATACCGCCTACGAATTTAACTTAGTCTCTCTATTAAAATAAAAAGATCTTCTTATTATTAATATAAATAAAGCTAGAAAAAAAAGATATAGGCTAAATACTTAATAATAAAAATATTATCTAATATAAGAGGAGAATCTATATACTCCTAGGATTAAGAAATATTATTTCATTACTTATATATTATAATATAGCTATAGGGTATTAAGTAATTAAGAAGATATTTTAATAGCCCTAAGTATAATATTATTAGCCTTTTATAAAGAGAGATATTAAAAGGTATATTAAAATATATATAATCTATTAGTATATAAAGCCTTAATGATATTACTTATATAGCGCCTTAATACTTTTATTAATACTTATATACCTATAATAAGAAATCTTAATAAACTTTATTATAGACCTATTAAAGGTCTATAGCAATAAATTATATTTATAATAATATACTAATAGTTATAAATTATTTTATAAAATATATTTTTTATATCCTTATAATAAAGCGCTTAATTAAGAATAGCCTTACTAAGTTATTTCTTAAAGCGATATTTAAGAATTATAGATTATTTAATAAGATTATTATTAATAAAGGCTCTTTTTTTATAATTAATTTCTAAAGGACCTTTTATTACTTTTTATTATAAAGTAGCTTTTTAATATTACTTCTTACCTTAAGACAAATAAATAGACTAAAAAAATTAATTAATTATTAGAATATTACTTAAGGGCCTATTATAACTAAGATTAATATAATTAAATTAATTAATTATACTTAATATAATATACTAAGTAATATAATAATATATTATACAACCTTATATAAATTAATTTTATAATTTATTTTACTAAGATATAATTTAAAGCTATTTATATATACTTATATATATATAATAGCTTTGGTTTAATAGAAATACCCTGCTTAGGTCGGTTTAATAATTTTTAAGTCCTAGGCTCGCCTATGAAAGCGCCATGCATGTACAAGGCGAAGCTTAGGCGCCACCGACCCCGCAACTAAGCCACAACCCGCTCTCTGCATAACCCCACCGAGAATAATATCGCTCGTGCTGAAAATCTGTCACACCGAACCAGCGGCCCCACTAGTTACCCACCACGGGTCGGAGAAGCGGAGTCGCATCTTAGAGGTCGGGTGCGCATTTTACCAAAGGTGGAAGTTATCCAATTGACCAAACGGAATTGCGCCAACTCTAATCGCCTGATAGAAATGAAAAAATGTGTCGTGCTACAACTCCATGTGTTGTTCAAGGTTCTTTGCTGAATACTTTGACTTGGCTTGGACCGATTATGGTCTCCTGGTTTTGCTTTTCTAGACTTTGCGCTGACTGACATAGGGTTTGGTGTTTCTAGCACGGAGATTAAATGCGACGCTGGCTTGAATTTGAAGCTATTGTGTGTGGTTGAGTTCATGCCTTCTCCATTTATCATCATAGATATCCCATCCATCATGCGCCATAGGCGGCTTAGTCGATACAGCCACTTCGTGTAAATCCTCGAAGAGTAGATGCCTAAAATATTTTCCACTATTAGACGCTTCCGGGATGAAGATCTCTCACTTACATTTTGAGTTAGGAATAGACGCGAGGCCGAACATGGGCTACCATGCACAGAGCCTTATGATTTTCAATGAGGACCGGCTCGTAATCATTTGTGGCGCGTAATTGTGTTATGAGTGGCTTTTCATAACTCATCATGGGCCATCATGGAAAATCGAGGTCCACCGTTGAGCACACATGATCGCTACAAGTAAATGAAAATGATGCAACCTTCCCATGTTCCGAAGGTTTGCCTTCACAAGCCCATTCTCTTCCATCCAATTCCACACCCCTCTAAGCATCATCGCTGCTCTCCCCGTCCTCCTCATCCACTAGTGAGCCCGACCTGTCCGCCGGTCCATATCTCCAACAACACCAATAGGCTCGTGCATGGTTCATCATCGACTTTCATTTGAGACACTACATCATATTACACGAGTGAAGATAGTTATAGTAAACGCTAGGCTGACTGACACCTCTCAGACTAATCGGCTGCAATCCTGACACATCTCTCAGACCGGGTTAAGAACGGCATTAAGGCCATCAAGCATCACCGACAAGTATCCGTAGAATTAAATGCCATAGGCATCCCATTCTATCTAGAGCATCACCCTAATGGAACCAATCGGCCAGCTCATTTCCAATTGGGGTGCCAAGACAGCTTTTATGCGACACTCTCGTGGCCATCAAGTTGTTTCACGCGCGAAAGCCGGTGAGCATTGCCTCAAGGCTGCATAAACCCAAAATTTGCCGACGCCATGGCCACGAACCAGTTAACCCTATCGGCCCTAATCGCCCTTATGAGTGAGCCACCACGGAGCTTTCACCTGCATCCAAACGCCCCCCCTCCTCAGGATCTAAACCACGTCTCAAGAACCTACGACACTCACGGCTCCAGTGAGCCCGGCCATAGCATCACCCGAACGAGGGAGCTGACCTAGGGTAATGGACGCTGCAATAAGGTTTAATGAACCCGCGCCATTCGACCATGCTTCTCCGCTGTTACCTGTTTGCCGTGTTATGCCCAGTGCATATTTCGTCTCGCTAGTGACCTCTGCGGTCCTTTGCCTTGTAACTTAGCATAGAACCTAGCCGTGCAGGAAGCCCGACAAACACAAATGGGAGCATAAAATTTATTTGCGAAACGAAACTGACTCTGCTCCCAAGACACTCTCTTCTGTGCCGTTTGGGGACTCTACGCAGCCTCGATCTTCGATCTTCAGGCTCAGTCAATTCATCAAGGAAGGGCCGGGCTGCAACTATAATAAAGAACAGATCTTGAACACATCATAACATCATGACCCGATGTTAACACAGTGGCCTCTACGCAGCCTCAGTGTTTCGAACCCTCAGTTTGTGTCTTGGCGCCTGGTTCAAAGAGCATATGATCATGTTCCGGGATCTGTTGGTGACTGCCCTCTGATTTGGTCCCGGGCAGCTCCCATTTCTTGAGCAGTAGTAACACCGCAACCGCAAGGATCAAGGCAACACTAGCATAGACTGCTATCCTTCTCAGAGCCTCGCTTAACAACTATTCACTCGTGCTCGATATTGGCTGTAAATCCGAGCGGCAAGAGCATGACCGTTGCGTATGTAAAGAAGCGCATATTTCCAGTGCCATGTTGACTCACATCAACTGGAAGATCGCTCGGGCTACAACAATATATCTCTCACTAACCTATGTAGTCTCAATAAACCAAATACCTCGGCGTCTCTATAAATTACCGCTTCAACCACTCATCTAGCAGTATCATAAGTTTTTCTAGACAAGTACAGGAGCTAAAGTGTCTGAATACTGACAAGGTAACTCATAATGCTTCCTTGGTTTTCTAGTTTATCAATGGCTAATTCCAGACTATCCAATCGATGTCTAGTGTTTTCTCAAGTTTCCGCGTCTAGAGTGATTCCTCCAAGCCGCTATATTTCTCTCGAATCCCCAATTCCGCGATTGACGATGGCTTCAGATGTCTTCTTCGACTACCAACATTATTCCGGATCCCCTGGCTATCTATCATGGTGTTATCCGGCTCCCACAATACCAGAGAACACGACATCAATCACCCAACGGCTTGGTCAAGATCACCGTTGGTAGTCGACGAGTTGACGACTCGTCGTAAACGTCGACACGGCAATACAAGGTTAGGTGCGGCTCACTATCCTAGGTATCGGGGGCCTTGCTGACATCCTCAACAAAATAGTAGTAATAGTTGGAGACCTGGCCAAGAGATCATGGAGGAAGGTGGATGGATGGACCGAAAGAGATATCCAGTAGGCTCAGATACTCAGCGCAAGAGCCAAAAAGAGTGTGAGGGTTAACAAGAAGAGAAAAAGGCCAAGAGGAAGATTCGAAAGACGACAAACATCTCGGACGACAAGGCTGAAATCACACGTCACGAAACGTCACCCGTCAATGGCCCAGCCTAAGCCGACTACGAGGAGATGATCTCTTTGGTATACCTGAGAACGAGTGATATTCAGAATGCCCCAAATTCTGCCTCTGAATCTCGTTGAGCTCCGTTCATGGTCACACTTTAGGTAACACCCACACCTAACCAGAAAGTGACAGGTGAGACGGCTTTTGCCGCTCTTACAAACGTCAAAGAGTGGCTTTGGTACCACGTCATGGGGCTGCTCTGTAAGGCGCTGGTTTACAGCGAGGTCGCTCCACCTGAGAGAGGCAGAGAAGCCAAACAGCGCAACAGATTTGAAGAAGGTGGTCTCTATGTCTTTATTTGCATTTTGGCCCACATTGGGCACTGTCGATCATGCGCCAATCCTCCAAGACGACATGTACTGTCGAGCAGCACCACTCGATGCACCCTCTACAATGCGTTCGGGAAGTCGTTCAAAGGTACATGCGGCGAATCGGAGTACAGAAAAAGTTGGAGTTTATTGACAAGGTATGCACCCTCAGTTCGTTTGACCTCCAAGCCGCTCGCATGATCGACAGGACTGCCCGGAACAGCCAGGCGGGACCAGTTGCGGAGCATACGCCGTCTAATGTCCACACACAACATTGCAAGATAGATACGACAAGCCTGAGGCATCTCCTCGCTCGCCGAATCAACGGCTGCCGGTAAAGAATCCCAGGCGCTAAAAGAGGGTTATGCGAAGCTGGAGCCAGAGAAGATGAGAATTAAACGGCAGATCAAGTCTAATGACGCCAAGAGAGCTGGGATCCAGCAAGACCAGGAGCGGCGGAAATGCCAGTAGATCGAGATTCGGGATCAGGCTCAGAAGGAGAGGTGGGAGGACCATAGCATCTTCAATATTAATCTATATAATATAGACTCGGACTGAATGTACTGTAGCGTCGGCCACAAGTTTTGGGTCTGGCCGCTCCCCCAAGTCACGATTACACAGCATTTTCTCGATGGTATTAGTGGCTCTTTAATAACGAGTCGCGTTGAATCATAAACTGACATTTAGTCGTGTCTGCAAGGCCAAAGTTATTTCTTACTCGAGGTAGTAATTCCTAAAGTACATGTATTATTTAGATTCTTGGCAACTTCTATAATTACCTGGTTATTTCTATGCCCCTTGGGTATATTGATTTCTATCTCTATGAGGATAGCCCTTAGTGATGATGCATCAGGCTGTGTTGGCTATCGTGCTCGTTTATCAGGCTACCCTGACTAGTATTTTTATTTTGAAAGAAGAACACCCCAATTTGAGTCTCCTTTTTATGTCACTTCTGCAGTTCCTCACATGCTGTAGTTTTTTATATAAGAAAACGGTTCATTTTATGAAAGTATAGTCATTTCCTAAAGAATTTGCTGATCCCTTCAAGGGTAGATTCATCTATGTCTCAAACAACCACCCGCGTTTCCCATCATTATATTTAATTCAATGCAATCCCATCTAACACATATCTACTGATACAACGTCAAGTCCTACATATACCAAAAAAAATTCAACCCTAGATTGTTTCTCTCGCGCTGCATACATGATACTCCTCTACCACGCCCACTGCTCCCACGCACTTTCTGACGTCTTATCCGCGATTATGCTGGTCTCCCTCATGATGTCGGCCGTGTCATCTCCGGTGGGCAAGCAGTACGTCGCCGGGCAATGACCTGACCTGTTCGGCTCACCAGCCTTGTCCCCATCCATAGGTAGTGCGTCAACCGTATCGCGGACCCTGTTGATCTTGACCAGAGACTGTACTGTCAGCTATGCCGCCTGGTCCTGCATGCCGCTGATTTGATATACGAGTGGCGCGCCATGCATACTGTCTAGACTTTTGAGCAACTCTTTCGCCTTGCACTGCCGAGCCGTGATAGTCTCGCTGGAATGAATCGAGGTGCCTGGGCCTCCGGAGCATATGTCCCGAACAATAATGCCCAGGTCCGACAAGGCTGGCCTGATGCTGTCGGCATCGTCTTTAAGCGATCCCAGCCAGGTCTCGAGACGAATAAATGCCAAATAGATCGATACAGATGACCTATCAAAGATCCGTTCCAGCTGGGTAAGATGACCCATCCCTGTCTGGCAGTGCATAAAGGGATCAGACAATGACGAGTAGATGGCCATGGGCCCGTTGCGGAACCCGGGGAGGATATTGACGGTTCGGAACCACTTTTCCAAAAAGCGCGCCACGAGGTCGGCAAATTTCTTTTTCACCGAGCACCTAAATAGGGCTTGGAGTCTTTTCGAAGGGCATCTGGTTGGTCAACGAGAGCGACAAAGCCCTGGAGCTGATGTTGTTGAAGGGCTCCGTCAGACCCTCAAAGAAGGTGACAACATTATTGTCGGGCGCGCAAAAGAAGGTAAATCCGTTGAGCAAAAAGGCTTGGCTGATCATTTGAAAGTCTCTGGCCGCCAACGCAAGCTTCGTGAAGAGCGGGAGTGTCTTGCCGTGATGTTTGGAGAGTTTCAGAGGAAGAGATAGCCTAGTCGTGTTGGAGTCGATCTCTACGACGTAGAAGCGGCTGAGCGTGGTCGGGGTGTCATTGTGCCTGGATAGCGTCTGCTCTAGCAGGGGCAGAGTCTCAAAGCTCGGGATGATGTCGCGAGGTTTGGTCGTGGGAGCTAGGCCGTTCTTGTAAGACGTGGAAAGATGCCGCCAAAGACAAGAATGAGGCCGAATACCCACGCAAACAAGGTGGACTGGGGGATACGAGGCGTCGAGCATTGCCTTTCCGACAAGCTTGGCAACCCCTGGGATAATGGCTGTTGACGGCGGTAAGCCCGGCCCCAACGGGTATCGGATCAACGAGCCACGGATGAGTGTGTCGATGTCCTGGTACAGCGACAGGTACAGCGCCTCGAAAGACTCGTCCCAAGAGTAGTCAAAGAAGATGTTGACGGGGAGAACGGGCCCGTGGGGGGTGAGTCTGACGCGTATCCGCAGAAGCTTGGCGGCCTTCATGTTGAAGGGTTCATGGATCTGGTGGCGGCTATTGGGACCGTAGGCGGGAGACAAAGGAGCATCCTAACCATGTCAAGGACGTTGCCAATGGAGGCGTTGAGCCGGCATGGCTAAGCAGAAGAAATCAAGTGGAATGAGTAGGGAGGTATACTAGTAAAGGAGAGAGTTGATGAGACTAGATGACGGGGGGCGACAACTTATCATAGGGCGACAAGAACAAAGAGCAACAGTTTAACCAGCGATGAGTTTACCACCGCCCACACTATGTCCATTTGCAGATGACCACGAGTTTTGGGCAACAGCAGACTCGAACACACTGGGATTATATTAATCGAGACAACAATAGATGCATTCCATGAGGGGAATTGGGCTGGGCTGGGACATGCTCCAGGGTGGGTGAGAACATAGAACCCCCTCAACAGTCACCGCCACTTAAGTATACCAACAGGCACACCATCTTGAAACTTGAGCAAAATGAATTGATTTTGATGTCAAGAAGACAAATGCTTTATGACGGGTTACGCGTTTCTGTAACTTGGAACCTATAGAGCATCATGTTGACTCCGGTGTTGAGGGTGCTGGGGATATTGCTATTGCCTTCATGGAACGAGGTCGGAAGTGAATAGGCTTCCAGTCCTCCCTGCTGATGCATGTCGGTTACAAGCTGACGAATCATGATGTTTGGCTGTACTAGTGCGTTGGCCGTGCAGTGTGTGAGAGGTACCTACCTAGCTTGTGGTGGGAATAAAGCTTGTCATCACCGGGCAGACCCCAAGTGTGCATTATCTGCCGCTGGTTCTGATGGATAGGCTGATTACTGGTGAATACTACGGCCATGGGGCGGTACGCAAAGTCCTAGTCTAAGCCAGCGCATGTGCCAACTTTTGCTCAAGTATGGGTTCAGACTTGCCAACGCACATGATCAAGAGCCCACAGTACATTATAAAAGGGCTGGTCCGCCATAGGAGACAAGATTTACAAGTCTTGTCCACAGTCAACAGTCACAATGGCTTTTAATGCCATCATATCTCCTACCTCCGACATGGGCGGCCATATTCTAGAAGCTGGTCTCGGCCCGGTCAGACAACTTCCGCGCACACTTGAGAAGTGGTCATTCCCCCATTCTCTTCCTTTTTTTCTCTGTCGTAATCACGACAGTGAAGGTTCTACATCTAGGGTAAGAATTCATCGTAGTTCGAGACAATATTCTCCAACAGTTCTTATTGAGCCGACAAGTAAATGCAATATCAAAGCGCAAGAGACTTGAAGGTTCTACTATAGATTAGGCTAAGAAAGCAACTCAAGACTCCGTACACTTGCTCCAAGATTAGGAAACCCAGCGTAGCTCCCGAAGGTGCTTTGCCATTCGTCATCTCTGGCTTTATAGCACTCGTTCTGGTGTTTGTATTCTGGTGCTTAGTTCTAGCAAGTTAGAAGATAGCAATTGCATAAGTGCCAACTCGGGTTTTCCAGGGAGAAAGACAATCCCAGCTTTATCCGTCTCCGTACTCATGCAAAGGCCTGAAAAGAATATCACCATTGACAAGTATGTGAGTGCTGGTCGTGTGTGTGGCATTGGTCATTTAGATACGAAAAATCTTTTCACAAGAATCTCAAACCGTACTTATTATGCAAGGCATCTGGAGATGTGGGTGCTACCTATTTTGATAGATCACACTTCATGCAAACCTTACGGTTAACTCCATTTTCTATTTATCTTGCGATCCTAGACGGCGGATTAAGTTTCATAGCATATATTAGATATAATAAGACTTTTGATTTTTAATAAAACAACCCCATACGTAAATTCCACCGAGCTAATTTAAAACCAAATACAAATCAGGATAACTTCTTGTAACCCTTATTATATTAGGAGACGAGTTATGGTAATAATACTAGTTTCAGCTTTATCGGAGAGGCAATATTCTCTGCACTACTGCCGCCCCTAAAAGCTATATATCCATCGGAATGGCCAATATATAAGCGTTCAGGGCCTCAGGAGTTTAGTCTGCAGATAAGAATAAAGACTGGTCAGTGCGAAGCATGACATATTTGCTAACACGTTAGTATCGTTTAAGTAAGGCACTTTGCTGAAACTATGGAAACATAGTAATTTGACTCTTTGCGTGTACCTGAGCAACGGTCAAGTCCGAAATCCAACTAGCAGTACTCTGGGCCTCATCGAGGGTGAGCGAGATGGTAAATTTCTATGCGGAAGTGGTAACCTCGTGCCGTGGATATCAGACCAGCAGACAGGGTAGGTTATATTGCCAATGCAGGTGTCTATTATAAGGATGAGTTGAACTTCATATTGGGATTATTACTTGCTTGGGAGAGTGGCGTACGGTGTGAGTCTTCTGTGGTTATTTTTATGGCATTTGAAAAACATAGAGTATCAGCCCGCGCTGGTCAACAGTAAGTGCATTCCCAAAGCCTTTTCTTGATAACCGTGCGGATACCTTCCTCTTTGCTAGGCTCTTTTATGGGTGTGAAGCCGACTTGTCAAAAGGGAGTTCCAATATCAACGCCGCGCAAATGGAGCCGACCACAGCTAGCAAGACGTTCCGTAACTAGCTGTCTTGTGGCGAATAATATCCTAATAGCACAAACTTGGTAAAAAGACGCCCAGAGGAAAAGTAAAAATGAGAAGTTTGATGACTCGACAAACTGTCTAACTTACTCCCGAGGCCTCGAAAGACTTCTCCCTCAAGATAGGGCCTAAGCCGCCCCGGGTTACGACTTTCTGTGTGTAATGGGATGGGATGCAGAGTTATCTGGGTGGTTCGGGGTTAATTAGATGAACCTATCGTAACTAGAAACATCTACACAGACTTAAGCTTTGCTTGAATCAACAAACCTCCAAACTGTCGCCTCCCACCCCGCTCGCCTCTTAACTCGGATGCCAAAGCCATCTCCGTCGTTCCTTGGCTTACAAACAGCAGCTGCCAAAGAGCACTTTTCCATCTTGGGCGGCGTGAATGCAGCCCAATTCCCGTCGATCGGCTTGACATCATAACCAAGCAGAAAAGATACCATGAAGCCGAGATTTTCGGCAAAGGCAAAGTTGCGACCGGGACACAAATGTTTGCCACCACCAAAGGGAATATACGAAGTACGTCTCTTCTTTACAGTCTCTTTATCGTGGTCTTTATTGTCTAGAAACCTCGAGGGATTAAACTCAGCTGCATCTGGGCCCCATACCTCCTCCATTGTGTGCAGTGGGTCAGATGGCATTTGTATATCAATGCCCTTTTTGAGGAGATACGTGCGGCCGCTTCCATCTGTGATGGTTGTATCGGCCATAACTCTGCGGTTGCTTTGGGTCTTGTTGCTTATCCTGATGGTTTCTCGGTAGCAGCTCACGAGAAGGGGGCATTGATCGGCGAGGACATGTATCTTGACAATGACTTCTTTTGGTCCGTATTCGATTGCTGGCATAGCCTCGTCCCGCAGCTTTGACACGAGCTGTGGTCTAGTGATTATAAAGGAAAGGAACCAGAACAAGGTTGGTATGGTGTTGGAAGTGGCCACGTGGAGGAAGGAAACTTCTAAAACGCCCACCGTAGGGCTCTGGACACCATTCTCGCGGCAAATTTGCGCACGATGATGAGTAATAGCAGCGGCGTCTTGGTGCCCATCCTCTAGATTGCCATAGTATTTGCTCAGGGCAGTCTGGAGCCTTTCGCGTGCTCGGTACGCGTTCCGGGCCGTGAGGTGGGGAGATGCGTTGAATAGGAACAATGGGAGATGTCGTTCAAACAACCTGGTAAAACCAGTTAGCAGATTCAAGTTGGAAGTAAGGCTCAATGGGCTTAATGGCTACCATACCACAAATCGTCAATGAGACTGGGATCCCGGGCGATGGGATTTTTTGGTCCGTAGAGGGCTTCGCTGGTGGCCATGGTCATGAGGTCTCGAACCCAGAGATATATGTTAGGCACAACCAGCTCATTATCTGAACCGATAGCGTTCAATGTCTGGGCCACGTATGCCAGAGCGTTTGCGTTCATGCGATGGATGTGATGAGGCGCGGTTCCTGTCCGATTCGCTGGGAAGACCTTGGAAGCTACATGATTGTCTAGAATGAGCTTCTCGGTCGCCGCATCAAAACCCAGCTCTCCGCGAGCGAATTCCTCGACGAACGGCACGAACGACAAATCCTTGTTAGTTTGTGCAGCCTGGATCAAGCTTCCATCAAAGATTGCATATATTTTCCCGTTGAGGACCGGCACGGTGGCTATGGGCATGCGGCGGCGTCTGCTGCAGTTAGTCGAAGCTATCAAACGTCATACGAGGTTGACAAACTTACGAGAGAACAGTCAAAAAGGTGCTCTGGTGTCTGATCATGCCGATAAAGTGCCCAACAAACGGGATGCGAGGTAGTAGCAGGGGTGGCTCTCGTTCATCGTGTTTGAGTGTCAGCCAAGCTGCACCGAAAAGCAGGACCGCCAAGATGAATATGGCAAAAGCCGCTTTGGGAATGACCTCCTCGAAGAGGCCTACTGGCAGTCTAGGGTGTGCCATGAGGGTCGAATCCATGGCGTCTGGAGAGTAAAGAAAAGGGAAGGAAGAAGGTGTTGAAGTGAAAAGCTTGGCCTCCCGCATCATCTTATTCCTTTGGCCATGTCAGGTGATGTTTCGAGAATAATTCTAGTCCGAGAGACCGAACGGGTCTTGGAGTCCGAACAGACCAATCAATGATCTGAGCTATGTGGCTAATATCCATGCCTGATGTTGCCCCGCGCTTATCATCCGCTTGGCAGACGAGACTGATATATGAACAGCGACACACATTTGCTAATAATACTGTAAATATCGCAACGAATGAAACCGTCTCATTTGTTATCGAATCGAACGGCCCCACGTGCTACTTAACGCCACCGAGCAGGCTATAGAACATTCCTACGACATTTATCCCCCTTGAGGGTTCTGTCCACTTCTACGAGTCCCTCCAGACGGTGGTCAACAAGATCCTAACATTGAATTTTTTTTTGAAAAGAAATGGTTATGTGTACATGGTTCATGATTAGTTTGTCAAGGTGCGCGAGAATTCTAGGCGTGAATCCCCATCATGTCCATCGATTCCATATAATCAAATGGCCGCGAGTAATCATTCAGTAGACAGCCTCTTATGGTCAATCAGGAGCCACCTGACAGTTCGCTATAGCAGGACCCGACCATGCCCCACGTTCTTCTTATAACTAACACTCGTCGTAAGATTCCTTGGGGTCCTTGGGAAGCTTCCCGAGACGCTCGGGGAAACCCTTGAGCTCCTTGAGCTACTGCATCTGAAGATAATCCCATCTGAACCGACATCATGTGCAGTTAGCAACGGCATTCGAGGCCCGAAGAGGCACAGAAGAAACTGCACATTCCCTTGCTGTCCGCACACAGCGTTTTCTTAACATCCAGCTTGACCTCCTTTGACCACCGGTCTCTCCTTTCATCCACTACTCCTTCGATGTACTTGTTGATGTCGTCGTAGTTATCAGCCCTGATCTCAATCTCGACGATCACCAAGTCAACAAGAAGGCCATTAATGTGATCTCTGGCCTCGCTCTGTTAATTTATTTTTGCAAGATAGCTTAACGGGACTAGCATTCTAATTTTTCAATAATATCGCTATTAGCCATATTAGCAAAGGATATATATAAATATATACAGTAATATTAAAAGCTAATACTATAAAGTACTATAAACCTAAGGTAAGGTTCTATAGCTATAAAAACTTAATAACTAGAAGATAAGCCTTATAATATAAGATATTATTTTTCTTTTTCTTATAAAAGGTTATATTTCTCAGCTTTTTCTTTTAGCTTATTATTAATACTTTTATATTCTTTATTATCTTTTTTCCTTAAAATATCTATTATTTCTTAGTAATTATATATAATATAATTACTATTAAAATTATTATTATTTATATATTTATATAAGCTAATATATATATATTATATATTTAATTAGGTAGGTTTAATTAATTAAACCTATAGACTTTTATATACTGCTAAGTCTAGTACTAAGCCTTAGCGCTAATATTTTTTAAGTTTATAGAACTCTGCCGCTAACTCTAAGAACTAATCCCTCTAAGTAAACCCATAATACTAATAATCTCTATTTCCTAATGTTACGCTTATAGCTATATAGCTAGATCCTAGCTAACTAATTTCTTTAATCTTTTTATTTAAGATTATAGAAAGTAATAATATTATTAATAAAAGTAATAAGCTAATATACTTAATAAATGAATAAAATAAAAATCTTAGCTTTTTTATTAAAGATTATAATAAAAATATTATAAATTATTTAATTAATTAAAATTACTTTTTATGTTCTTTCTTAAATATCTTAATTATTATTTAATAAATCTTTATATTATACTTAGGCTTATTATAGATATTAGAGTATTAAATACCTAATTTAATTAACCTTTTTTAATTATTATTATTTAATAATTTAGTTATTATTTATATATTTATATTTATTTAATTTATTATTTTTCTTTATTATTATAATACCTCTTTTTTATAATTTAATCCTTTTTATTCTTTAATATTGACTTCATATCTTATTTATTTTTTATAGGTCTGTAATCTTATTGTAGCTATACTATACGCTAGGCAGGGAAAGCGAGTAGAATTATTAAACTAAGTAAAAAGGACTAAAGGGACTAAATTTCGCTTAACTTAGTCTTAGGACTAAGTAATAAAGATATTAGTCTTACCTTAGACTAAGTCTTAATAATATTAATCTTAAGAATTAACCTAAGTATATAGAATATATTTATTAATATTTTCTTATCTATTAATTACCTTAGCTATTAATATAACTTACTTAAATTTAATACCTTTAAATATATTATTAGATATAACTTATATTATTTTTTAAGGCTATAAAATATTCTCTTTTATTAATATAAGTTAATATAATTAATTTATTTCTTAAAAATCTAATAATTATTATATATTCATAGCTTTTATTTAAAGGATTATTTATATTACCTTAAATAATATTAAATATAATAATTACTTAGATTACTTTTAATAATAATTATTAATAAGTTTTATTTATTAATTATCCCCTTATATTTATTATATTTATCTTAGCTAATACTAAAGATAAAGATATAAATAATATAAAAAGCTCTAATAATAAAAAAATTAAATAACTCTAAGCCTATATTATTATTATAAATACTAAGATAAATAAACTTTATAACTTTATTAAGAAAATAAATTAGAGTTAATATAATTAAAATATATAATATATTAATAATACCTAGAGGCTTAATATTATTATTATTATTATTATATAAAGAAAAGATATAAAAAGATTCCTAAAATTAAATCCCTTAGAGAAATTTAATAAAATTATTTATAAATTAATAACTTTTCTTATAAAGCTATATATATTTATAATTTATTATTTAATATAATTATTATAATATTTAATAAGGTTTAATATATTATAAGATAATTAATTAAGAATATTATAATTTAATTTAAATTTATTATAAAAAAATATGTTATTAAATTATTTATTAAATGACCGCCTTAAATTATAAACCTTTATTTTAATTTTAAGACTTTTAAAGTTATATTTTAATATACCTTTAACAGAATTTTTAAAAAATCTAAGATAAAAAAAAATTAAGATATTTTAATAAATTTATTTTATATTAAAATATAATATTAAATATTTATAGTTTACTTTAAAGCTTAGCTAAGATTAAAAACCCTTAATATCTTTTTTTAATAAAATTAAAAAAAAATATAAGCTAAATTATATAAAAAAGATTAATTTAATAGCCTTATTAATTATATTAATAAAGCTATTAAAATTAATAAGTAATAATTTTCTTAAAGAGAATTATAAAACCTTAAGTTTAAGAATAATAAGATTAATATCTCTTAATTTAATATTAATTAATTATATATTAAAATTAATACCTATTATAAGATATACCTTAGACTTATATAACTTAATAATATTTAATAAAAGACCTTAATTATTAAATATTGTTATTATTATAAAAAAGCCTATAAAGCTAATATATATAAGAAAAAATAATATAATATCTAAAAATAATATTATTAATTTAAGGTATAATAATTATTACTTAAAGAAAAAAAAATAAATAAGATTTATAAAAATTAATAATAAACTTTATATAATTATTTAAATTATTAAGACCTTTAATATAATATATATAAGATATAATATTATTAATCTCTATCTTAGAGAGATAATTATATTATATAATTAAATATATTTTATAAAGTAATAATTTAAATATAATAATAAACCTTAGAAAAAAAAATATTATATAATTATATAACCCCTTAAAATAAAATAATTTTATTATATTAATAAATTAAAATAATAATTATTATTAAAACTTATTAATAAATTAATTAGGACCTAAGATATAAAGATTATTATAATTATATAATAAAATTAATTATAAAAACCTAAGTAATTATTATTATAAATAAAGGTATTATTAAAAAATTTAATTATAAAAGATAAATTATTAATTATATATATAATATTAATAAATCCTTTATTATCTATAAAAGAGATTATTAATAAAATAACTTTATTTAATATAATAAAATATTATACCTATAATATTAGGTTAATATATTATAAAAATATAATATAATATATAAAGAAAGGGAGACTTTATATTATCCCTAGAGGTATTATAAAGACCTGAATTATATTAATATAGCTTAGATATAATAAGAATAAAATATTAAATATATTTATAGATAATAATATAACCCTAATATAATATATTGAAAAAGAAAATATAAAATTTAAATAAAAAAAGAAATAAAATTATAATATTAAATAAACCTTAGAGATAAAAGAATTTAATTTATTAAGAAATAATAAGATATTAATAATATTAATAATATTTATATATAGGCTTATTATATAGATATTATTATAAACCCTTAATAATTAAAAATCTATTATAATCTATAAGATAATATATAAATAATATAAATATACCCTTAATATTAAAAGATTATATAGATTCTATAATAAGATTATTATTATATTATGTACTTAAAAATAAAAGAATAAAATAAGTATTTCTTAATATAACTTAAAGACCTTAATATATAACCCTATTTAGCGTATAGAATATTCTAATATATTATAAAATAACAATATAAATAAATAAGTATTATATAATTATAATTTAAATTTACTAAGGATAGATTTAATAATATAAAATAATAGCTAATTATTATTACTTACAGAATTATAATTAAATAAATAAAAACCCTAATAAAAATATATAATAATAATAAATATATATTATATAATAATAAAATATATCTTACGTATAAATAATATATATTAATTATTTATAATAAGATTAAATAAATAACCAAAAAAAGATTTAATTTTTTTATTTATAAAAAAAAAGAAAAAAATAAATAATAATATAAAAAAATTAAATTATATCTTAAAAGGGATTAAAGATTAATTAATTAGCTAATATAATAATATATTAATTATATTAAATAAAGTAATTTTAATAAGGTTTATTTTATAAAAAACCCTAATAATTATTATTATTAAGTTAAAACTAATTATATAAGATAAAATAGCTTCTAAATATAATAAGATAATATAAAAGATAATTATAACTATAAGATATATATAAATAATAAATATAAATTTAATTATTTTAATTAAAGAATTAGCTAAATGTTTTCTTATAATATTAAGATATCTTTTATATTAAATAATAATTTAATTTAAAAATCTTAAACTTTAATTTAGAATAAATAAATTAAATAAAAATAAATATAAAATATCTTTTTATTTATAGAGATAAAATATAAATATTATAATAATAATAATAATAATAATAATAAATAATTATATAAATTATATAATACTTTTATATATTTAAAAAAAGACTTAAGAAACTTAAAAAAGAATAACTTAAAAGAAAAATAATTTAAGAATATACCTTAATAATATAAAATCTATAAATAATTCTTTATAAAAGAACTTAAAATAAGTTTATTAAAATATATTATATATAACCTTAAGATTAAATATATTAATAATAAATAATCTAGCTTTAATAAATTTTATTTATTTAATAAAATATAATTATAAATATAAAAAAAATATATTAAAGATATAATATAAAGAAAATATATTAATAAAAATAAATTATTTATTAAATATCTTATTATATTTATTTAAAAAAAATAATAAGCTCTAGCTTTATATTAATTTCTAAGTATTTAATATTATTATAATTAAAGATTATATATTATTATTTTTTATTAATAAATTAAAAGATTAATTTTTAAAAGAAACTATTTTATTATATTTAACCTTAAAAAAGCTTATAATTTTATTTAAATTAGAAAAAGAATAAAGATAAAAAATTACTTTTTTTATTAAATATAAAGTATTTAAATATTTTATTATACCTTTTAGACTTATTAATATATTTATTATATTTTAATTAATAATTAATAATATATTATAAGAATACTTAGATATATTTATTATAAATTATTTAAGTAATATTTTTATTTATTTAAAATAAAAAAGAAATATATAAAATATATCTAAAAGATAATATAAATATTATAAGATATTTAATTATTAATAAAACCTAAAGAAAATAGATTTTATTCCTTAGAAATAAAATTCCTTAGATATATTATCTCTAATAATAAAAGATATATAAACCTTAAGAAAGTTTTAATAATTAAAGATTAAAAAGAATTAATTAATATTAAAAAAATATAAGCCTTTCTTAGATTTATTAATTATTATTATAAATTCCTTAAAATATTTAAGAAAATAATTATATTATTAATAAAATTTATAAAAAGAAATAAAATATTGATTTTTAAAAATAAAGCTAAAAGTATATTTAATAAAATTAAGGAATTTATTTTAAATAAATTAATACTTAAAATATTTAATTTATTTTAATTAATTAAACTTAAAATCTATACCTTAGGCGCTTAGATTAAATAATAAAATAATAAAAAGTAATTATATTTAATTATATTTTATTTTTAGAAATTATATAAAATAAGATTTAATTATTTTATTTATAATAAAAAATTCTTTATAATTATTAATACCTTTAAAGAATTTAAATATTATTTCTTAAAAAGTTATTATTAAATTAAACTTTATATTAATTATAAAAATATTTTTTATTTTATAATAATTTAATAATTTAATAAATAATAATTATAATATATTAAATATTTATTTAAATTTAATTATATTATTATTTATATTAAAAAAATAAAAAATAAAAAAAATTAATATTATTAATAATATATTTAATTTAAATA
The DNA here is from genome assembly GCA_025433615.1 of Fusarium sp. LHS14.1. Taxonomy (NCBI): domain Eukaryota; kingdom Fungi; phylum Ascomycota; class Sordariomycetes; order Hypocreales; family Nectriaceae; genus Fusarium; species Fusarium sp. LHS14.1. The sequence goes on along the minus strand of CM046489.1, from coordinate 856,137 downwards.
TAAAGAAAATCTAAATTAAGAAATAATAATTATATTTTATCCCTAAAAGATATTTATAATAATATATTATTATATATATTAAGTAATAATAATACCTAAATATAATTTATATAATAAAATAAAATAATTTATTTTTATTAAGATCTTAAAATATAATAAATAATTCTTAAAAAATAAAAAAATAAATAAATAATAAATATTAAAAGACTTATAATATAATTATATATATAAAATATATAATTATTAATTTTATAGATATTAAAAGATTAATAAAACCTTAGAATAAATTAAGATAATATATATATTAATATAAAAAAGATTATTATAATTATTATTAATTATAATAATTTTTATATAAAGATTAAGATATAATATTATAAACCTTATAATAAATTATAATACTTATTAATATCTTAGCTATTATAAGAAATTATTATAATAGATTTTATTATTAAATTACTTTTATTAAGAGAATTAATTATTAGAAATTTCTATATTAATATCTTTATTATTATAAATAATTTTTTAAAAACTTTTTATTTTATATTTTATAAAGAATTAAGATTAATTAAAGAATTTATTTATTTTTTTTATTTTTATATTATTAGAATATATAATATATTACTTAAAATTATTAATAATTAAAGATCTTTATTTATATTTAAGTTTTAATAAAACCTTATTAAATACTTAGGGATTAATTATAAGCCTTTTATTATATATTATAAAAAAATAAATAAATAAATAAAATATCTTAATTAAATATTAAAATAATACCTTAAATATTATATTAATTATATATATATTAATTAAATTAATAAATTATTAATTACTTAATTAACTTATAATATAATAATAAATAAAAATATAAAAATTATATTAGCTTATATTAATATTAAATTTATATTAGATATATATTAATAATTATAAGATATTATTATTAACCTTATAATAGTCTTTATTAATAATTAATTTTATAAATTATATAAAAAAATATAAATAAAAATTAAATTTCTTAAAAATAAAATAATAAATTATATATATAAAAAAAATTAAGTAATTAATTTTATTAAAAAGAGATATAATTTATCTTATAAGAAAAATATTAAAATAAAATAATAAAATAAAAAATTAAATTATAAATATATTAGATTTTATTAAATTAAATAAAAAATCTTAAAATATAATTATAAATTAGATTTATTACCTAAGGTTAAGCTTTATTTAATTTTTTATATTTTATTATTTAAATTAATATAAAATATTATTTAAATTAAAATTAATAATAAATTAAAAACTAAAATTAATAAATTAGAAAAATATATTATAAAATTTATTTTTAATATAAATAAAATTAATAATAAAATAATATATTTTATTAATTAAAAAAATTACTTAGATTTAAAAAATACTTAAGAACCTCTAAGATATTTTATTTATATATAATACTTTTTAAAAAATTCTTATTAATATTAAATATAACTTTATTAAGATTAATAATATTTTAATTAATTAAATTAATAACCTTAAGGGAATAAATATTTATAATTATAAATAATTCCTTATAAAGCTTATTTAATTCTTTTAGAATATATAATTTATACTTAAAAGCTTTATTACCTCGCGCCTTAAATAACCTTTTTTATATCTAAATATAAACTAATTTAGCTATTACCTTCTTAAGAGTAATTTATATTTTAGCCTTATTATTATTAAGTTATATATATTTATAAATATTTTTTATAATTATAAAATATTAATTAAAAATATAAATAAAATATAATATCTATATAAAAATAAAAAAACTTATAAAAAAAAGCTACTTTAATATTATTATATATAACCTTTATATTAATATAATGTAAATAATAATTAAAGTAATTAAAAATTATTTTATAAAAAAGACCTTAGTAAAAATAATAAATATAAAATAAAATTTTAGACCTAAAAGTATTAATATATATAAAAAGACTTCAAATTTCTAAAAAATTATAAAAAGAAATATTCTTAGAAATTTAATTTAATATTATATTAAGAAAGAAAAAATTCTTAGAAATTTAAATTATTTATTTTTAATATTTAGCTATAAAAATGGTCTTAAGGACAAAATTAATAAAAGAGGGACCTTATATTATAGCTATAATATATATTAAGTAAGGGAAGCTAATAAAATTATTTAATTAAATAAAAGGGATTAAAAAGATTAGATTTTATTTAATTTAGTCCTAAGATTAAATAACAAAGATATTAATTTTATTTTAGATTAAGTCTTAATAATATTAGTCTTAAGAATTAAGTTAAATATATAAAATATATTTATTAATATTTTCTTATATATTAATTACCTTAGTTATTAATATAACTTACTTATATTTAATACCTTTAAATATATTATTAGATATAATTTACATTATCTTTTAAGGTTATATAATATTCTTTTTTATTAATATAAACTAATATAATAAATTTATCTCTTAAGAATCCTATAACTATTATAAATCTTAGCCTATAATAATATTATTTAATATATATATTTTTTTTACTTTTATAAAAGACTTTATAGTATTTATAATTAACTCTATAGAGCTATTTTTATATTTTTTAATTTATTTCTTAATATATTGAAATTAAGATTTAGCCTTAAGTATAATCTTTAAGGTCCTTAAGACCTAAGGGGTAAAAGGTTTAATTCTCTCCTTAATAAGTATTAAAGTCTATAATTATATATTAACCTTTAAGATTATAATTTTTAAATTAAAAGAAATAGAATTAGTTTTTTTAAAAGCCCTCTTAATATTTCTTTTTATTATAATAGCCTTAAATATAATATAAAAGGGTAAAAGAAATTTAATTTTTAAAATATAAATTATAAAATATTTAATTAATTATTTTATTTCTTAATTATAAGCCTATTTTAATATATTAAAGGACTTAATATTAAGGGGCTAAAATGAATAAAATAAATAAAATAATATATAAAGCTAAATAATCTTTTTTTTCTTCTAATATCTCTTAAATTTAATAAATTAATAGTTTTTATAGCTATTAAAGATTAAAAGATAATAAAAATTAATTAATTAATTATATATTAATTAAAGTATTTAAATTATTTAAGATTAATTTTATTATTAATTTAATTATTTTAAGTTATTATAATAACTTAATTACCTAAGAGATTATTTCCTTAATATTAATTAATAAAATAAAATTAGCTTATATTAATAATAAATAATTAAATTACTTAGCTTTTTATATTAATTACTTAAATAATTATAATTTATTCTTAGTTTTTAAGCTATATTAACTTTAATTTTAAATACCTTTTTATATCTAAAATATTTATTTTATTTATAATTATATCTATAAAAAAGCTAATTTTATTAAAATTCTAAATATTATTTAATTAAATAATATTTTTTGCGATTTTATTTATAATAAATTAAAATTAATTAAAGATAATTATTAAATCTTTATATTTAGCTCTTTAGTAATTATATTTCTAAAAAATATATCTTAAGCTCTTAATATTACTTAATAAAACTATAAGCTTAATATATATTAATTATTAATATATTATAATTAATAAATAATTAATTAATCATATCTTTTATATTATAAAGCTAAGGGAAGAATTCTTATAAATCTAAGTTAAAAATAAAATAAAGATTTATTTCTTTAAATTAAATAGCTAATATAAATTAGGGATAATATTATATTAAGATTATATACTATAATACTTATATTAAAATATTATTAAATTAATTATATAAATTATTATAATATCTTAGATCTTTAATTTTAAGTTATTTTATAGGGCCTAAAGAGTAAAAACTATTTTAGCCTTATAGTTAGATTATAATATACTAAGTAATTAAGAATTAATTAATTAAATAGAGATAATATAGGTTAAGGGATTTTTATTTTATTTATTTCTTTATTTTACTTATTTATTAAGTTTATTACCTCATATTAGAGAGATATATATAAAAAGTCTAACAGTAATATTAATAAGTCTAAATAGGATTAAGCTAAAGAAATATTAAGAAAAATATAAAGAAATCTTAGGAAAAATAAATATTTATTATAATTATATAAAAAATTAAAAAAAAATAAATAAATAAAATATAATAAATAATAATAATAAACTTATATATAATAAGAAATTCTTATAATTAAGAAAAGACTAATATATTATATTAAGATATTAAAGAAAATATAACTTATATAATTAGATCTTTTTATTTTAATAAGGCTAAATTTAAAATAATAAATAATTTTAAGGGAATAAAAAGCTTAAGAAAATAATTTAAAGGTATTATAAAATAATAAAAAATAATAATATTATAAAAATAAGAATTAATAATATTATTATTAATACCTAGGGTAATAAACCTAATATAAATCTTATTAATATATATAAATATATAATAAAGCTTATAAATATCCTCTTTAAGGATTATAAGGGGGCTTTATTAAAGATTAGCTAAGGTTTATTTAAAGGAAAGAAAATAAAATATAAAAATATAAATATTTATTTAATATTATTATTATTATTTTTAATATATTTAATATAATAAAAAGAAACAATATCTTAATATCTATACTTAATTAAGATATATTTAAAGGGGTATATATAAAGGTTTTTAGAATTAATAAACTTAGCTTCTTATTATATAATAAAATAAATATATTTTATATATTAATTATTTATATTAATAAAAATAATATAATTAATATACTTAATTCTATTATAAATCAATAATATATTAATAAAAAAATACTTAGATATATACTATAATAATAAATTCAAATATAAGAAATTTATAACTAAGGAAAATTTTAATTATTATTATTTAAGAAATAAGATAAATTATTATAGAGATAATATTAAATGATTATCTTATTATTATAAATAAAATAAAAATAGGCTTTATTATTAATAAAATAAGAAGCTATTTCTATTAATAATTATCAGCTATTTAATAATATTAATCAAGTTTTAATATAGACCTATTTTTAGCTGAGATATTTAGCCTAAGAAGGGGGATAATTATAATATTACTTTATATAAATTAATATAATAACTAACTCATATACCCTTAGCCTTTTAATAAGGTTTTATAAAAGAAACTTTTATTATTCGCTATAGCTTTTATTATCTTAGATCTAATAAGCTTTAATATAATATAATTATTTTATTTACCTAGCTTTTAGTAACCTTAGGGACTATAACTATAATAATATTACTTTAATTATTAGGCCAGAGGTCTTTGCGAAAGGCTATTATAATCTTTTTATATATTATTAATTAATTAGTTATAGTTATTAATTAGTTATAGTTATTAATTAGTTATAGTTATTAATTAGTTATAGTTATTAATTAGTTATAGTTATTAATTAGTTATAGTTATTAATTAGTTATAGTTATTATTAATTATAGTTATTATTAGTTATAATTAAACCTCCTTTAATAAGTATAATAAAATATAATTCTTTAAAATTTATATCTCTTTAAGTAATTAAGAATTATAAGGATAATTAAAAGGTTAATAATAGAGGGGAGAGCTATTATAGGAAGAAAATTTCACCTTTTTAGCTAGTTAAGATATAATTTATTTATTATATATAAAGCTATTATTAAAAGTATTAATAATTATATAGATAAAACTTATTAACTTAAGCCTATTAAGACCTTAGGCTTTAGGTATAGAGCCTTTATTATTAAAATTACTAAGGTATGAATTATAATACTTAAATCCTTATTTTAGGTAAAATAAAGTTATATAATAATATATAATATAAAGGCTCTTAATTAACCTGAGACTTGATTAATAATATAGTAATATAAGTACTTAAGTTATATTAATAAGTAATAAAAATAAATAATAACTCTAAACAAGACTTAGATTTATTAAGCTTTTTATCTCTTAATACATTTAAATTAATAATTTTATTAATAAACTTTAATAAATAATACTTAGGGACCTAGCTAAGAAATTAATTATAGGTAATACCCTTAAAGAAAGTAATTTTCTAGATAGGCTTAAAAGATTAGAGGCCTATTTAAAGGATTTATTAGACCTAGTAGAGGAGCTATAGGCTTCAAAGGATAAATAGCTATTTAGGCTAGGATAAAGGGCAAAGGCCTAATTATTTACAGTATTAGTAATAGATATAAGATTATTAGAAAAAGCTTAATCTATTATTAATAGGGTTATTAATGGGTTAGAAAAGTTAAATATAATTATAGGAAGAGACCTAACTTTAAATATATAACAAATCTGAATATACGGGACGGGACTGGCATCTATCTTTGTTAGATAGTGAGGGGCGGTGGCTAGCTGCCGTAAGTAACTGGTGAGAACCTGCCCAAGCAGGTCGTCCTTGATTCTGGGATCAGTCTTGTTGCAATGGAAGCAGGCCAAAGCTTTGTCAGCCGCTGGCCCATCCTCCTGGTTCTCGTCGTGCAAGTCCCGTTCGTCGAGATGGTAGCGATCAATGACCTTGGACGCAAGGATACATTTCCCGCGTCACTATTATTGCTACCGATATCATGGGCGACTGTGCCAATTGTTTGCTCTGGTCGTTGTCTTCGGCCGTGACGCTAACAGTGCGCTCCGCTACATCGACCTGAACAGCATCAAGCCACACCTCTTGTGAAAGACCACCAGCAGCCTCGGCAAGGAAATAAAGCTTCCTCATCTCTCCAAGGCCACCTTCTACTCCAGTGGGGAGGTCGCCGGCAGACCCCTGGCTACTACACCGTTATTTCTCGTTTAAGGTCTCGATCGCGTGAGGACGTATGAGCTGCCATGCGTACCACGATAGACACTATAATGTAAATGAGAGTGAGATTCGTGATTTCGTCATTTCATAGTAGTGGAACAGAGAAAACGTTCAAGTCGCTGAGCGCTGGAGCCGGAAAATGTCAAGAGCGTGGATGGGCAGACAAGGATCTCCAGGCAACTATAGATCCCTGGACAGTGGCAACAATTTTGCCCATCATCACAATCATTTCCTCGTTTTGTGCTGACTACCTCGAAGGTAGCATCGATATACTATCACCGCAAACGCACGAGCTATAGTTTCATTCTGATCCCGACTGTAGGTAAAGCAACGGAGCACGCTCTGCCTACGTGGTGACTGAGTGATAAAATGGCCTTGGTAAGCGATACACGTTCATTCTCATGATAAACTTTGCAGAACGAGGTGTTGCTTCTATAAATCAGGCCATCTGTGCTAAAATAGGATCTAGTATCTAAATACAGTGCTGGATACGCCATTTCTAGTCATCTCGGGTTAGATAACAGCTAAGACACTTCTTTACGAGCTACTAGTTTAGTAAGTAAAACGTATCAACTACGGTCGATAGCTTCTAGTACGCTACGAACAAAGAGCTCAGGGATATAATGCCAATAGCCCGTATTACCGGCTATGATGTCAGTCACAATTTGAAGGACATAACCCTAACTCCAGTCCGTCCAGACTGAGCAGGGACTCAAGGCATCTTATTCATCTTGGCCCACTCCGGCACAATGGTCAGTCTCGCAACCTCCTCAATCATGTCTTGCCACAACCTCTCTTCTAAAACTCTCATGGCATCTGACTGGTAGAATCCATCGATCCTGTGCACTCGTTAGGAGCAGCTTCACGGTTTCAGAGTTTAGGAATTGAACTTACTTTTCAAGCTCGGTGTCGCCGATTAGCTGACCGTGAGACTCACGCCCAGCCACTGCGGCGGCATTTAAGCCAACCCATCCACCATGTTCCACCTTCCTGATTCTCCTCAAGGTGCCCAATGCAGCGATTGGAACGCGAAGATACCAAGGCAAATCCTTGGTCATGGGCGTGTCGACCATGCCAGGGCAAAAGTTATTGACAATAACTTTGTCAGAGCCATAGAGTTTGCCCAATCGGTGAACGAATAACAAAACAAGCAGCTTCGAGTCTCCGTAACGGCCGAAACTCTTGAAGTTCTTCGGGTCATCGAGGAATTTGAGCATATGCTGTGGCATCTTCGATGCCGGTTCTTTGCAGAGCGAGCCGGTGTCGTACATGCGACTCCCTGTCAATGAAACTCGAGTCGGTTTCCCTGTTTGTTTGGCTGTCTCCTCCAGGAGAGACAGAAGCTCAAAGAAGAGCAGGGCGTTGGACAAGTAGTTGACTTGCACAGTCTTCTCATGGCCATCCCGAGTCTGTTCGTAGGCAACGCCATTGGCGCCGGCGTTCAACATCAAGATGTGCACCTGCTTGAGCTCTTGTTTGACCTGCGCCACAAATCTCTTGGTGCTTTCATACGAGTCGGCGTCAAATTGCATGACCCGAATGTCGGGTCTTGTGTTTGACTTCAAAATGGCCGGCTCAGTCAACAGAGCCTCCTTGGTCTTTTCGCCTTTGGACACATTGCGAACGGCTAGAACAAGGGTTGAGACATTCCTGACGAGATATTGGCGGCTGAACTGGAGTCCCAAGCCTGAACTAGCGCCTGTGACTATTACCGTCTGGCCTTGGAAGCTCAGGTCAGCAGGAAGAGGTTGAATGGAAGGTTGGAAGAAGGGCATAGTAGACATGGCGACGGATGGAGATGTTCGAGGTACTGAAACAAAATGGGAAGAAAGGCACAAAGGGAGTGGGTAGATTCAATGACAGTTGAGAAATGAGTTCTTGAAAAGTAACCTTGTAATGCCTACCTCGCCCCCTATATATACCATCCCAATACAGAGCACACGTGCAGAGATTGACTGTAATGTTTGCATGTCCGGACGCGCGGACTTTGACTGACCCATGGGCCAGTACTAACCAGAATTGGGGGAACCTCAAACTCCGCTGAACCCTGAACTAGAATTATGTAAATTCCGCCTGGCGCTAGAGTTTGGTACCCATAGGGAACGATGTCACCGTGGCCTAAGCCCAAATCCACGATAACCCGGGAATTCTACGTGTGTCACGAAACCAGGGAACTAATGGCGCGTATTCACGAAGAGGTCGCTCGGGAAGCAGAAAATTCTCTGCCCGCGAGTGACAATAGTTATCCGAGGACACATGTGATTTGTCAAGTTGAACCTCACACGTTTATGAAAAATGCTTCCTGTGTAATGGCAAACTGTTCCAACTCAATACCAATAAATCCCATTATATCTCCGTTTTACCATCGTCCAAGTGCCATCTCCTAATTTTTGCCTACAAGTGAACCCCAGTTTTATTTCAGAGCTGTGAGGTAGCTCAACATGAACATCGGATACCCTCCAAAGAGGAGGACAGGCTGAGCTGGATGGAGTACTGGTGCAAAGTTCAGCCATCTCCACTTGATAGAGGGATGCACCCTGGTCGAGACACGGAGCTTGCTCAAGTTTAATAACTTCAGCAGCGATGAGAGCTGCTATCGACCCCTCCCATATGCCTTCTTGACGAGTGTCTGTTGCAAGCATCGACAAAGCGTCTCTTCTTATCCGCCAGTCACGGCATTTAAGGGCTGTGTAGTACAACACTGGAACAAGACCCAAGTCGCTGGTGAAGGTGTAATACTTAGTACAGTGGCCATATGATGATCCGCCGCTGGAAAGCACAGGTTTGAACACCTGAAGAGCCTTCTTCGACGAATCGATGATTGAAGCGAATTGTAGGACATGCCGATCGAAGACTAACTCATTCCCCGAATATAAAGCCGTCGCCGTCATAATGCTCGCCATTGTGTGGTAGATCAAGAGTAATCGCGGGGCAACCTGCTCCTTGATCGAAGGCAACGGTTGATGTGAGATCTGCGGTGAGCTTTTCTGCCAAGCTCGGTAACCTTCCAGCCAAGAGTTGAGGTCACCCTGAAGCCGTTGTTGAATGATAATAGCGCGGAATGATTGTCTGACATCGGCTGAGGATTCGACCGCACGGCCTTGGTGTTGTAGTCGACAGGCTTCGGATATAAGGAAATCAAGTTTCTGCCTCGCCTCTTGTAGCGATCTCAGCGGACAGAAACGATATTTTACTGCCTGCTTATCCCTGAAAGGCTGATTGGCCGTCGTGAGGTTGAGAAACAGTTCAGATTGGATGTCTAGTCGATTGAAAGCTTCTGCAAGCCACTCGTCCACAGGGTCGTTGGAAGACTGCCGCATATTCTTGGACTGATGGTTCCCGAGAATCTGAAGCCCATGTTGTAGGTGTAGCAGGCCTTGCTCCGGGCGCTTTTGGAGATATTCGATAATAACAAACGTCAGGCACGCGGTGAGCGTCACTCGGGTTGATGCCCTGCTTCCAGCCGAATGTGAGTCTTGTAGCCGTGGCCCATTAAGCAAGTTGATGGCCGTGTTGTAATATTTCAGTGTAGCTGCCTCGAGTTTCTCAACCTCACTCTGAGAGTCTGAGGCCGCCTTGTCGATGCATGCTCTTCTGTGGATAGAACCCAGAGCCAAGACACAACTGAGAATAGCGGGCTCATTATGGAATGCCTGCGGAACCAGACTTTCCCAGAATGGAAAGGGAAAAGCCCCTTGGATGTTAGCAAGCATGAACCACTCAAGGACCCGACGGTCTCCGGCGGTGAGGCTGCCTACAGGCCCCCAGCCTCCCAGACGGTGTAAATCGAGACATTGGGCCGTGGGGCGGCCTGGGAGCCTCTCGCTTCCCCCGATGCCGTATCCTTTGCACTCGCGGCCTGCAGAAGTACAGCGTCGGCAAGTCGGTCGCTGTTCATCACACTTGACTCGGCGGGACATGTTACCAGCAGAGTCAGCACATCCCAGTACGGAAAGGATTTGACAAGGTGTGCCTTGAAACTTACTTGCAAGTGCCGCACCCCGTTTTGACGCGCTGGATTCTCGCGCCACTTCGGATTGTCGGAAGATTGTCGAGCCCGATGAAGAGCCCATCCATGATTTGAGACCTCTTCCGCAATTGCGGAGTTGTAGAAGATGGATATTTGACGAGTCAACGGCGATGGGGAAAGGGCAAAATTGAGAGGGCAACACGAAAGCTCTCTGCCCAAGAGGAGATGAGTTCCGGAAATGGTCTAGCTCGCTCGGAAAGCAGGTATCTTGATTGGCTCGGTATTAGTGAACGATTTGAAGGCCGGCTCGGAAAACAGGCAACTCAATTGGCTCGCTCGGCATCTACAAGTCCGCAATCTCCTAAATGCGAATGCCAACGTCCAGCTCGAACGCTCCTCCGTCAACCAGCAAAGATTGCAGTTGTGAATAGAGTTTGGATGATGGGTTCTTGTGTTCGAGCTCTCAAGTCAATAGCAAGTATAAATAAGGTATCAAAGCAATTGTCGCTATCACTTTCACACTCTGTACTACCTTTTGAGTTCCTGCTCAGCAATCTTTCCTAACCTTTTACCATATCGTCATTCAATACAGCCAAATTCATCTCGTCGCAATGGCCAACAAAGTCGAGATCCCCCTTTCTCAAAATGTCGTTGAGGTGTCTGTCATCAATAGTACCACCTTTGTCCGCATGCCCCTGGGTTTCTTCGTGAAGAACCCTCTGCCCGGTCATGAGAATTTGGAATGCCCTTCGTTTGTTTTCCTTGTCAAACACTCTTCCGGGAAACAGGTCCTCTTTGACTTGGGCCTCCGAAAGGACACTGAGTCCTTTCCGCCAGTCATTCGCCAAGGCATGGCCTCTTTGACCATGCACTCTGAGAAGGACGTGGCTCAGATACTTCAAGAGGATGGCGGTGTAGCGCTGAACGAGATCACCAGTATCATTTGGAGGTAAGCAAAGACTAGCTATGGTAGAAAACGGGCACTAACCTTATCATGATGTATCCAGCCACTGGCATACTGATCATACCGGCGATCCTTCAACTTTCCCATACAGCACCGAACTCGTTGTTGGCCCTGGCTTCAGGGACACCTTCCTACCGGCGTATCCTACTAACCCTTACGGGTTGATACTTGAGAGCGACTATGAGTATGCTCACGTCCCCCCCCCTGCTTAGTTCTTGCACTCCTATATCGGTCCCTGACACATAAACTTAGAGGACGTCAACTACGGGAAATCGACTTCACCAATGGAATTCAAATCGGTGGCTTCCGCGCCGTAGACTTTTTCGGCGACGACAGTTTCTACTTGCTGGATTCTCCAGGCGTAAGCATGCCCTCAGGTATTATAAGAATTGGGCAAGCGACTAACGAAAACTCCTAGCATGCCGTTGGGCACATGTGTGCCTTAGCACGTACTACTCCATCATCATTTATTTTCATGGGTGGCGATGGTTGTCATCATTGCGGCAGTCTGAGGCCTAGCAAATACTTGCCTCTACCGGACCAAGTTTCACCTTCGCCGTTCTCCGTCCCGCCATACTCGCCAGGCAGCATCTGTCCCGGGGCTCTCCTCGAGGCAATCCATCCAAAGGGCAGTCGTACAGTGCCATACTACAGGGATTTGTCCGAGGCTCAAGGCCGTGATGTATCGGAAGCAGAGGCAACCATCGATAAGATGACTGCTTTTGACGCAAGCGAGGACGTGTTCGTTGTTCTTGCACATGACGGGAGCCTTTTGAACGTCATTGATTTCTTTCCTGAGCGCGCAAATGACTGGAAGGAGAAGGGCTGGAAGGAGGCTGGCCAATGGAGATTTCTTGAGGATTTCAAAGACGCTGCCGCCAACAGTGACGCTGCTTGAGTCATGCGTAGAGGACTGGACGTTGAGGCCGTATGGCTAAGAATGTGCGATCTGTGATGGCTGGGATGTGGATACTGTGTAAGGAGCTGTGCTTCCCTCAGGCACATGTAAATTAGACTTTCAACAACATACCACCTCACACACTCCCCTAATATTGCTTCGTCACGTAGAGTTCTCATTGCAAATGTTACTGGAGGACGAAGAGGTAGAGAGGATTGGCTCTCTGTATATGTGATGTTGTTTGGGAAAAGTCGTCCAGCCCTCCAGAGCGAGGTTGCAAGAAATCAAAGATAAGGTATAAATTAAGGGCCATATTTCACGAGGAATTCTGACTGCGCGTTGAATCTCTCGATATAGCTAAAATCAGAGACTGAAATTAGTCTGTTTCATCCTTCCTTAGGTCAGGTCGTATTCGTCGGCGATGACGAAGTGTCCCCAACGATTTAATTCATCCAAGTTTTAATCCTTCTTAACGATACAGCCAGTGTCCCAGAGCAGCCTTAGTTATACGACATGACACCTTTCCCTTTGTTAATCCCATCAGTTCTGATATATGCCGCCAATATGGCTTTTACCGATTTTCGATTTAGGCGCGGAATACCTGAATATTAGGACGAAATCACGTTAGAATCATTCTAAATTAGTAAAACTTGATAGATAGAACTTTTAAAGCGCGAGGAGTTAGTAGGAAAACGGGGAGGTACCTAGAAGCCTTTAAAGGAAATTTTATATTTTAGTACAGGTATTAGATATGTAGCTGTTCATGGCCTATGCATGAACTTGTTTAGATTGAAATGGTTTCTCGCTCATATAGAAGACTTTGCTAGAGCTTTGGAGTTGGTTAAATGAAGAGACGGAATAAGTTCGACTGAGCCAAAATGACTTATTTAGATGCGTGGACGGAATAAGCCTTGAACTCCAAGCGAGCAGCACTTGACCTTCTCCGCAGGAGGATGATGGACCTTGTTCTACGCGGCACACGGCATCGAACGTGGAGAGCCAGAAGAGACTTGCTTGGCTGCTCGGAGCTAAGCGTCCCCTTCCAATCACTTCTGTGACAGCGCCATTCTCATGGAACCAACATAGGCTAGAATGGCCGGGCCTTGATCTACCCTCTGGGTATGCTATGAGGTTAAATTACTTTTCAATGGCCAACGCGTGGTCTGCTCGGTGGAAATAGTATGGCGAGAAGAGGTTCGGTAGTATAAATTATGAAGAATTCCGTTGGAGAGAGGTTGCTTGACGAAAGCGGTCTTAGTAATGTATAACCCGGCAAGGTGCCGAAACTAGAAAAGATGGCATGTTGCAAAAGAAAATGTGTCGGGTTATGCGTAGGGAGCAGCACTAGAATGTCGATTGCTATGCCTAACAATCAACTACAAAAACTGAAAGCTGTAAACCAATGTGACATAATCACCACAATGTGCCTCTTGAGCCAGTTTGCCCATTTAACGCCGGTAGGCTACTGTAGTCAGAGATCATCTGATTACAGTTAGCTGGTTGCGCCTTGAGCAGTAACTCCGCAACGGCTCGTACGACTAGGTCGGCTCCAAGCTCAAACGCTAGCGAATTGCCATATTCCATTGAGCCGGACTTGGACACATTTTTCCAGCTTATCGAGACTTCTTTTCTCGTCTAATAAACTATAGGCCCGAGATTGAACCGCATAATGACTGGGAAATCCGCGAAATTATGTGTATTATTACTATTGGAAGGGCAAGTTTAGCCTTTGATGTCCGACCTGACTTTTATGCTGGGGGTTGGGGAACTGGTTTTTGACTCCGACCATTCCAATCACCTGGCATGTTGGCCACTGAATAGCGGTCACTTCTTACTCTCGTCTGTCTTATCAAGAGATATTGTGATATGTTGTATGTGTGTATGAATGTTGTCTGGCAGAATTTTGTTGTGAGGTTGGTCTGGATTTTGTAATTGTTGACGGAAGACTGGCTGTTCCTTTACTGGGTAGCATGATCCATTAGTTCAATTGCCGTCTTGGATTAAAAAAGGCCACCCCCAGATATCACCGTTCTGTTGCATGTGTTACTACTCCCGTATGGTAAGGAGCTCTCGGTTCATCCGACTTCTTACGTTCCACTCAACGCGCTTTCACGTCATTAACTTAAATGCAGCGAGGTTGGTCGAGATCCTGACTGGGTGCATTATGAAGCGTACCCTTCGTACAGACGCTTGCGATATTGGGCTTATATCGAAAGCAAGACTTAAATGCACATATATCTTGTATGAGATACAGGCAATGTTGCGTAGAGACGAGGAAGCCACGGGTAAACAGATTGAGATACTTCGTGGCGGTGGCTGGCTTGCCATCTAGGGAGGGTGGTACGGGCGACAGGGACTAGTTTCATTCCTCTAAAACTTGCTCAATATATGTGGTCGTACTCGAGAGGCGACCCTTTCCATGGTACGGAGCTAATTCAAGTTGTTAATGTAATATATCGAGTATTTCTTTTGTTGGTATAATATATTTACATCTAAGCTTGATCACCAAAACAGTAGAGCCAGATCTGTCGTTGTTATTCGAAATTGCTGCCGATGTTGTAGGTGGCAGAAGAGACTCAAAGGGTTCCTAGTGAGTCAGCGAAAGAGTGGCTAGCACAAATGTTTCTTCGCCAAGATTATGTTTGAGGTTGTCATTGTTGACACTAATAAGTTTGGCAACGCCAAGAATAGGCGTCGACTCGTTCATCATGCCATTGGTCTTGGGTGCTTACACATCGAGGAGTTGACAATCAAAACAAGGCGGAAAAATCCATTGAGGTAATGTCCAAGCGGCCTAAGTCGGCGTGGAATGGATTCATATAGGGTTGAACCTGATTTCTGACTCGCGCAAGTAAGTACGAGGTTGCGTGCACTTAAAACAGGAATCAAAAAGTGATAGACCATGCGGTAGCAGTCAAACACCATAGACTATTAAAATTTACAGGACCGCATCTAGGAAAGGTCAAGGCTTCTCGATTATAGACTCTATTTATGTTGTAACGTATAGCTTCCATCCAAAACATTAACCTTAAGATCAACGGTCAGGCCCATGCGTCAAGACAGGCCTCCGAGCCTGGTAATGATCTTGATTCTCCTACTACGTTATTATGAACCATCATAGAAGGCACTCACCTAAACAAGGAACGACGAGAAGGGGGTAAATAACGTGGCTAAGTTTCCAAAACCCTACGAGGAGACGAGGGTAAGAATAGAAAAGGCCTAGGCGACAGAGAGTTATAGATTACCATGCAAGTGCCAAAGTCTCGAAGGAAATTCCGAATGTTCATTTCGACCTACCCCGGGCGACCTGGTATCGCTGGATCCGTGACTTTGGTATCTATAGGGAGGTCCCACCACAAATTCCGGAGGACAGAAATATCAAGCATTGCTTAGCTTTTTCCTTTTTGCCTTGCATGGGAAATAAAAGCCATAAGCATGGCTGCAACTCTCAGCTACAGGATCAACACAGAGGACCTATAGAGAGTGGAGGGATATTTAAATATTCCTACATCACTAGAGTACGCAAGCGGTTCACTTAATATTCAAGCTTGCCATAGCTAATTTAACCAAGTCCAAACTGGCCAATCAAACACAACCAGGGTTCTCTTGTTTCGGGTAGGCTAGACCTCTTGAGACCATACATAAGACTAGGGTGGTCCGATTTTCTAGAGCCCTCTTAACCATACCTATGCTGCACTTCAGCATGCTTTGCGCCACAACCTCGCCATAACAGCTCGGACTGGACAGGTTCGACCTCCCCGAGTTCAGCTGCTGTCAGGGCCTTTCGAGCTGGCCTTGGAAGCCAGCCTATTACGTTGTTGCGCCGCCCGGTAAAGGGACTTCGGTTTGCTCATATTATGCAGGCGGCAAACATGCTTGAGTACCAGGTCAATAGCAGGGGTGTTCAAAGGGGCACAGCTCTACATACTAAGAGCCCCTTGTTCTTAGAACTAGGATGTCTTCGTTTTGAAGCTTATATGTTATGAGAGTTAGGATACTATATTATTAGTCATGGAAAAGTCTCTGTGAGTCTAGAGAGGTTATATAATAATACTAAGCATTTTTATAGCTTTGGTCAGGGTTATTTTTTAAATCTTATCTCTACCTTTAGTATTAATACTTTTCAATAAGACACTTCTTATTTATATAATATATATCATAAGTAAGTAAAACACATAAGCGAGTAAAATAAAAATCCCTTAACCTATACCTTCTCTATTTAATTAATTAATTCTTAATTACCTAGTGTCACGACCTAACACATCTGTCGTCACGTGACCAGGATCAAAGGCCACTGCGTGGACCAATCACTGGAGGATCACGTTTGGATCATGCTAAGACGTTGTGATCCCCCAGTGATCTCCGCTAGGATCACAAACGGATTATGATAGTGTCGGAAGATAACCACTGTGCTAAAAAGTGTAGCGCGCCACTTTAGTTAGTGGTGCTTCCCTTATTGCCTGCTATGCTGCTAATTCAATAGATAGAAACCTATTGAGCTAGTATGATCTAGCTAAAACATCTTTGTATATAGCATAACGTATGTGATAAGTGAGTGGGCCAGATAAGCGAGTAGGCCAAAAATCCCTTAACCTCTCTTCTTCTTAATTAATTAATTAATTCTTAATTACCTAAGATATCTCGATTAAATAAAGAGGCAAATATCTTTCTTACTCTTTGAGCCCTCTAAAATGACCTAAAATTAAGTATCTAAAAAGCCATAGAGATCTATAATATATACCGTAATACCCTAGGTCGCCGGCAGAAAGGCATATAGTCTTAACGCGATACTATTCCTAAATTATATAAGCTATCTAATCTAGAGGAATAAATTATTATTTAGTTTATTCTTAACCTAGATTCGCGAGGGTTTTCCCCGCGACTATATAGCATTAAAGAAATAGCGAACTAGCTGCTTATTAACCGCGATATATTACCTATTAGTAAGCGATAGGCTATTAACTTTATTAAGCGGTATCTAGACCTTAAGACTTATTTTTTTTATAAATATAATTATTAGAGGGCTAAATATAAAGACCTAATTATTATTTATAATTAGTTTATACTTATAGCGAATATAATTATAAAATATAATATTACCCTCGCTAATATTTATAACTTTAATAAGACTAGCTTTATAATAGGTATAATTATAAGCGGAATAGTTATTATAGGCGCAAAGAGGTATAAAAAGCTAAAATTAATCTAGCCTAAAAACCGGGAATAAGCTATAATTATTTAGGCAATTAATACAAAAGGGTAAGCGATCTAGCTATTTATTATAGTTATAGGCTAATATTACCTCGCTAGCTAGTATTAAGAAAGTAACCTCTTAGGCGATTAAGCTATTACTATGACTTATAATAGCTAGACTAATAATAAAATAGGTCTTAAGTAGCTTAAGTACTTTAATTAGTATATAACTATTTAATTAAATAATCGCTATTATCTTTTAATCCTTAATAGGTATAAAAGTTATTATTTAATTAAATTTAAGAAATATTATAAGGAAAATAAGATTATTACGCTTTATATACCGCCTTATTTATCTTATTTACTTTAGCCTCTTAATATTAGGTGCTTTAGGCTACTAAAAAAGGCATATAATTAAGAAATTAAGTAATTAATTAGATATTTTATTACCTATATTTTAAAGACTAAGTTCTTCTTAGCCTTTTATGCTACCTATTAGGCTATTATAATAATAAGTAATATTAAGGGAGGTTTTAGAGGAGCTAGGCTTATTTCTTTAGACCCCAAAAGTATTATATTAAAGCTTAATATATATCTATAGACCCTAATACCCCTTAAGGAAGAGACTAATTAGCCTAACCCTTAGGTCTTAAAGACCCTAAGGATAGCCCTTAAAGCTAGCTCTTAGTCTAAATACCTTAAAAGAGAAATTAGAAGGTATTAAAATAGCTCTCTAGAATTTATTCTTAAGGCTCTAAAGTTATTAATAAAGGGGATAAAGGCAATAATATATAAGATAACCTTATTAAAGTCTAAGGTTAAGAACCTTTAATAATTAAATAAGGCCCTTAGTAGGCAGCGTAAAGTAAAAAGAAACCGCCTATAAGATAGAGGGAAGATAACTATAGATAAAGTAAAGGAAATAATTAATTAAATAGATATTAATATATAGATATAGGCTAAATCGTCGAGAAGTAATAATCGAGGTAGGTTAGCGTGACCGAAGGAAAGCTACTATGGAATATATAGTAAGGCTAGTTATAATAAAAGAATATATTAAATTATTATTAAGCTATCTAAAGAAGAAGAAAGTAATTTAATTTAATTAATTAAATACTTTATTATATTTTTATCTTAAATCCTATCTTAAAGGTTGAGATTTTTGGCCTACTCGCTTGTCTGGCCTACTTACTTATTATATATGTTATACCTATTGCACTTTCTTATATACTAGCTACCTTAGCTATTAATATAACTTAGTGATACTTAATACCTTTAAGTATATTACTAGATGTAACTTATACTACCCTTTAAGGATACGCGATATAATCTAGTGCTAATATAAACTAATACGACTAGGTCTATCTATCCCTTAGGAATCCCGCTATTATTATACCTAGTATGTTATAATTAAATTATAACGCTAGAATATTTCTTACCCTTTAGGCTATTTAAATAGATATAATCCTAAAGCTTTAATAGGCTATAATAATTTATATAATAAACCTAATAATACTTTAATATTAATAAAAAGGTATTTAATTTTAATATAATATTATATTAAAATTATATTAATTATTCAATCTAGAGGAATAAATCCTTAAATATATTATTTTTAACCTAGATTTATAAGGATTTCCCCCCTAGCTATATAATATAAAAGTAATAATTAATTAATTACTTATTAACCGCGATATATTATTAATTAATATAAATTAAGCCTTAAACTTTATTAAGTAATACTTAAAACTTAAGATATATTTTCTTTATAAATATAATTATTAAAGAGCTAAATATAGAGATTTAATTATTATTTATAATTAATTTTAGCTTATAGTAAATATAATCGCGAAGTATATTATTTAATTAAATAATATTTATAATTTTAATAAAATTAGTTTTTTTATAGGTATAACTATAAATAAAATAAATATTATATACTTAAAAAGGCATTTAAAGCTAAAATTAATATAGCTTAGAAACTAAGAATAAGTTATAATTATTTAAGTAATTAATATAAAAAGCTAATTAATCTTATTATTTATTATTAATATTATTTAAGTTTATTCTACCTAAAATAGGGATCAAAGTATTATAATTAATATCTTAATAATTTTAATAATAAAGGCTCTATACTTAAAGCCTAAGGTCTTAATAGGCATAAATTAATAAGGTTTATTTATATAATTATTAATACCTTTAAGAATAGCTTTATTCGCAATAAATAAATTATATCTTAATTAACTAAAGAAATTAAATCCTCTTCCCATAGTAACTCTTTCCTCTATTATTAACCTTCTAATTATTTTTATAATTCTCGACCACCTAAAAAGGTATAAATCGCTTCTATTATTTTTATTAAAGGAGGTTTAATTACAACCAATAATAACTATAATTAACTAATTGACTAACTAATAACTAGCTAATTAGTTAATAATATATAAAAAGATTATAATAGCTGCCTTTTATAGAGACTTTTAGCCTAATAATTAAAGCAACGCGGCTAATACCTATTAGTATGTCTTCTTATATAACTAATATAACCTTACTAAAGAGGTCTATAAGCTTTATAAGAGCATAAAAAGCACTTATAATAAGCTATAAGAGATAATCTTAGATAAAGCTATTTAAAGTATTAAGCTAAGCGCATAGCTTAACTATCTAATATTAATTAAGCTTGCGATTTTTAATTATAACCTTTTTCTTTTTCTACATAGCCTCTTTTTACTTAGTTATAATATAAATAATTAATTTTACTTTATTAAAGAAAAGTATTTTTTATTAAAAGCCCTTTGAAAGAAATTAAAGTAAAGTAGGCCTTTAGCTTAGTAAAAAATAATATTGTTGAATAGCTTTAAAGATAGTAACTCTAAAGATAATAATATAGGTCTATATAAGGCGTGGCTTATAACTCTTATTATTAGCGTTAATACCTTTTATAATCCTAAATAAGAAGATTAAAGAAGTCTTATTATAGCTAGCTAGGATCTAGCTATATAGCTACAAGTATAATTATATTAGGAAATAGGAGTTATTAGTATTATAGGTTTACTTAGAGGGATTAACTCCTAGAGTTAGTAGCGGAGTTTAAACCTAAAAAGTATTAGCGCTAGGGCTTAGCGCTAGACTTAGCGGTAAATAGAAGTCTATAGGTATTACAACCTAACGGGCCTTATATTACGTAGGCAGGAAACCCCTACTATTCCTAAAAGGTATTAACCTATTATAAGATTACTTACCTTTTAAAACATAAGCCTTATAATCGCAAATATAAGCCTTATGATTCGAAATATAAGCCTTACGCGGCCTAGTATAAGCTATATAAGAGACTACTAATATATAGAATATACTTATTAATACTTTCCTATATACTAGCTACCTTAGCTATTAATATAATTTAGTTATACTTAATACCTTTAAATATATTATTAGATATAATTTATATTACCCTTTAAGGTTATATAATATTCTCTTTTATTAATATAAACTAATATAATTAATTTATCCCTTAAGAATCCTATAATTATTATATATTAATAGCTCTTATTTAAAGGATTACTTATATTACCTTAAATAATATTAAATATAATAGCTACTTAGGCTATTCTTAATAATAATTACTAATAGGTTTTATTTATTAATTACCCCCTTATACTTATTATACCTATCCTAGCTAATATTAAAAATAAGGATATAAATAATATAAAGAGCTCTAATAATAAAGAAATTAAATAACTCTAAGCCTAGATTATTACTATAAGTATTAAAATAAATAAACTCTATAAGCTTATTAAAAGAATAGGCTAGACCTAATGCGATTAAAATATATAATATATTAATAATACTTAGAGGCTTAATAATATTATTATTACCGCTATATAAAGAAAAGATATAAGAGAAATCCTAAAGTTAAATCCCCTAGAGAAATTTAATAAAACTACCTATAAGCTATTAATATTCTTTATATAGCTATATATATTTATAATATATTATTTTATATAATTTATTATAATATTTAATAAAGTCTAATATATTATAAGATAATTAATTAAGAATATTATAGCCTAGTTTAAACCTATTATAAAGGAATATTTTATTAAATTATTTATTAAATTTTCTTTTTAGATTATAAACCTTTATTTTAACTTTAAGACTTTTAAAGCTAGATTTTAATAAGCCTTTAAAATAATTAATAAGAAATCTTAAGTAAAAAGAGATATTAAAGTATTTTAATAGACTTACTTTATATTAGAATATAATATTAAATACCTTTAACTCGCCTTAAAGCTTAATTAGGATTAAAAACCTTTAATATCTTTTTTCTTTAATAGACTTAAGAAAGAAATATAGGCTAAATTATATAAAGAAGATTAACCTTATAGCCTTATTAATTATATTAATAGAGCTATTTAAATTAATAAATAATAATTCTCTTAGAAAAAACTATAAAACCTTAAGTTTAAGAGTAATAAGGTTAATACCCCTTAGTTTAATATTAACTAGGGATATACTTAAATAGATACCTCCTATAAAATATAACCTAGACCTATATAACTTAGTAATACTTAGTAAAAGCCCTTAATTATTAAATATTATTATTACTATAAGAAGGGCTATAAGGCTAATATATATAAAAAGAAATAATATAATATCTAGGAAAGATATTATTAGCTTTAATTATAATAATTATTACCTAAAGGGAAAAAATAGGTAATATTTATAAAAGCTAATAATTAATTCTAAATAGCTATCTAAATTACTAAGACCCTTAATATAATATATATTAGATATAATAATATTAGCCTTTATCTTAGAGAGATAATTACCCCTTATAACTAAATATACCTTATAAAGGAATAATTTACATATAATAATAAACCCTAAAAGGGAGAATATAATATAATTATATAATCCCTTATAATAAAATAATTTTATCTTATTAATAAATTAAAATAATAATTATTATTAAAACCTATTAATAAATTAACTTAGGAATAAGGCATAAGGATTATTATAATTACTTAATAAACTAAGCGCTATTATTAAGACCCTAATTATACCTTAGTAATAAAAGTATAATAATAACTAGCTATTACCTAGGTCTAAAATTAATATAATTAGAAAATAAATAATAACTTATAAAAAAAAATATTATTTATAATTTTATAATAAATAAGGTAATTATTATTAAAATATTCTTAGGGAATAATATATCTGAATAGCCTAAGAATATATAGATATAGCGAATATATAAGATATCTATATCTATGCCTTATATTAAATAATAGCTAAAAATCTTAGATTCCCTAAGATACCCTTTAGTATATAAGATAATATTTAGACTTACCTTATATATAAAGAATACCTTAATATCTTATAGATATTATATTATTATTATAAATATAAAGAATACTTAGAGGAAAAATAAAAAAAATAATTATTTTTTAATCCCTTTACTTTATTAACCTAATAATAAGCTATACCTCTAATATAAAATAAAAATATATAAAATATATTATTAATATAAATCTATTTCTATTATTATTTTATAATATAGTAAGGGATTATATAAAATAACCTAAGAATATAAGTAATATAATTATAAGATTAATAAATAATAAAAATAAATTATTAGGATAATATAAGAAGACTAAGAAGCTATATTTATTATAAAATATAATAATATAGATATAAAGGATATCTTTATTAAGGTATACTATAAAGAAATAACTATAGGCTCTTAATAGAGCCTATATTATAATATATAAGATAATAAATATATTTAATTAATATATATTAGATATAAAAAAATCTTATAGATCTCCTATAAGGATTACTAATATAGTATATATATCTAAAGTAAGTAAGAGAATAATTATTTCTTAATATAACTATAAGGACTAAATAATAAATTATACCTTACTTATAAAATATATATATATAAGATTAGAGGATAAAATAAGGCACTTAGTATAGCTAATATCTATTTCTTCCCTAATAATAATAAATTAATCCCCTTTAAATAATAATTTATTATTATAATATAGATAATTATAATTAATTAGAAATAAGACTTAGATAAAAGCTACCCTAGTATTAAAATAGCCCTTTATAATAAAGAAATATACCTATAATATAAGCTATATATTAAAGCTATATATAATAGATTTAAGTAACTAGCTAAAGAAGGATTTAATTTCCTTATATAAAATAGAAAACCTAGAGATAAGAAATAATATTAAAAGATTTAATTATACCTCGGAGATAACTAAGGACCTATAGATAAGCTCCTATAGGACTACGCTAACTATATTAAGCATAAAGAACCTAATAATACTAATTAATAAATAAATAATAGCTTCTAAGAATAATAAGATAATATAAAAGATAATTATAATTATAAGGCATATATAGATAATAAAGATAAATTTAATTACTTTAGTTATATTATATAAATATTAAAAAACTAATTATTTTATCTAATATAAGGCAATAAGTAGATAAATAAAGGAATAAATTACCTAAGAAAGCCCTTTACTCTATAAATAGAGAATATAAGTAATAATACTTAGAATTAATTTATTAGAGAAACAAAACACACTAACCACAGCTAGAACTTCTAATACGACTTTCTTTTTAATAACTTTTGAATAAGGGATTTTATATACTTTCTCGTAAATAGAATACTATATAAAATAATAAAGGCAAATAATTAATTAATAGTAATAAAGATCTTCTTAAGAAAAGAGCCTAAAGCTCCCCTATCCTCGATCTAACCTCTAAAGAAGATAATAATAAAGGTTAAGGCCCTATAGCCCTAACCCTTTTTCTACGTATAGGAAATTACCTAATAGCCCAAAATAGCCTAATATGCCCTTCCCCTAACTTATAGCTCCCCACGAGGCTTTAATACTTATCCTTATAGTTCTTAAAAAACCTTATTAATACTAGATACTCCTCACGCCTATTTTAGCCTATAACCTCCCTAGCTAGAATTTATACCCCCTAGAATACTTATGAACTATTTGATTAATTACCTTAGTTCCTCTATCGCTTCTTTATTCTTTTATCTTTGCTCTCCGTCGAGGCCGTGGCCGGGGCCTATGGCTAAGCGGCGGCTTATATAATATTATCCCACTAAGACGGTTTTATAAGACCTATTAGCATATAGGTTACATAGTTCTTAATTAGTAGTCGCTATGTAGGTTAGCTCGCTATTTCCCTAAGCTAGCCCTTTAGACCTAGAAGCCTTAATATAATCTTCATAGCTAGGCCTATTATTTTCTTTATTAAGGTACTTTCATTATTACTATTTAAAGTCAAATAGGTAAATTATTTAATACCCCAGATATTAGGTATAATATCCGGGACGTAGGGTCTCCTATCTTTATATTATCCCTAGCTATAATTAATTATTATCTAATTAATTAATCTATTACCTTCCTATGCCTTTATCTCTACTTATTTCCCTCTAGAACTTAATAATAAGCTTAATTATATATATTTAGAGCTACTCTTCGAGGAAGGGCGAGGATACTTTAGGGTACTTAGCGAGAAAGACTAAAGAGGTCTACTCGGGGTCTAGGGATCCTTTATCTTCCCGGATAATACCGGGGTAATAAATTTGCCTATCGCTATTAATACTATCGACTAGGGAAATCATAGGTACTTAGTTAACTTCTTATGGCTTAATATTAGGTTTATTAGCTTCTTTACCGTAGCCTTTGACCCCGGATTAGGTGCCTTAGAACCCGATAAGGAATCCGATGAGATAAGTTCCCTGCCCTTAAAGATCGGTATATTATCCTTAATCTCGAGGTCTTAGCGCTTATACTATTTGATTAGATTATTAGGTATATCTACGAGGGTCAGGGCTATAATAATAGCTGAAAATAGCCTAGTTCCTTGGGGAAGTTATGCCTTATCGCCGGGGTTTATTATTAGGGCTAGAATTAAGCGATTAGTCGTCTAGTTACTAATAGTACCGATGAATTCTGGCTCTATAGGTATATAACCTCCTATATCGGTATAGAGCTATTCTATGGCTTTTAATTTATCGGGGAAGCTTAGATTATACTTAACTTTATCTGCGTAGGTTAATTAGTGCTTTATAGTAGGCCTTTTCTTAGTTTTATATAGATAATAGCCGTCTTAGATCTTAATCTTATTAATAATTATAGTCTAGAAAATACCCTTGAGTATATCTATATTATTATTATATATGATATCTCTAGTTCGCCCTATTTGACTCTAGGAGTCTAGTATCTAGTTACGGACTAATAGATTAAATAATCTAGCTAGCTTATTCTCCTCTCTATCGATCTCTAGGGTCGTGGGAGGGCAAAGCTGGGCAAGCGTGTCTGCATCTAATCCTACTAGCCCTTCGGAGTAGTTAAGAGTGATAAGAATCGGCGGTGCCGTGATCTTCTTCTTTAATATCTCTATGGCTTCTTTCTGGTCCGCTCCCTAGATAAACTCGGCGTCTTTCTTTAGTAGATCCATTAATACTTTTATAATCCACGCGAACTATTTAATCTATTAATAATAGTACCCTATAATGCCTAGGAAAGATCTTATTTCCCCTATATTAAAGTAAACCTTTTACTCTAGAATCTTCATAACTTTCTTTTCCTCTAGTTTCCTCCTATAAGTTCTATAGAGGTATCCTATTACTACCGCCATCATCTTATAAAATTAAGACTTCTAGCCTATAACTATATAGCCAGATAGCTTAATATTCATTAATACCTTATCGAGGTTAATTAAATACTTTAGAACGAAACGGCGTATTCTTAGCGCTTCTTCCTCCCTATTATAATCTATTATTAGTCCCCTAACATAGATATCGTCTAAGAAGGATCGGCATATATTAGGGATAAGGTCTCTTAGGATTCAAAGGATATTCCAGGTAAACTAGGCGACTAAATTCATAGCTCCTTACAGTAGTATATATATCCTTAGTAGCCTAATTAGTATTATAAAATTAATTAGGTCCCTATTAACTTTTACTAGCTTTATTTAATTATATCTTAAGAAGAAATCTAGGAGTAATAATATCTTATATATCGCGAAGTCTATAGAGAACTTATTATAGCCCAGAGGAATAAGACTATCCCTAATTATATACTTATTTATTAATATAGCCGAATTAATTAATTAAAACTAACTATCCTTTTTCTAAATAAGAAAGAATAGGTTCCTATAGGGGCTATAACTTTCTTCGAGGATTCCTCTCTCTATCTAGGTTCTTAGAAGTTTAATGACTTCTTTCTTATACCCCTTAGGGATAGGTATACCTTTTGCTTACTAGGCCTTATATTTGATTACCCTAATAATCTATAGCAATGCGACGAGTGGGTTAAGTTTCCTATATTTTAAAAACTCCTATATAAGTATTGCCTCTCTATTATATATAATCTTAAGAAATATATCTAATTCTTTACGCATAAAGGTATTATTTACTTAATTAATTAGTCCCTAGAGTTATTCTTTATAAATCCTAGTTCCTCGCTTAATATCTAAAAATTTTAGCATAATCTATTCTTAGTATTTTAAATCTTCTTAGAGCCTCTCCTTTATTTTCTCTTACTTCTTAGCTTTTTATTTAGGGTCTCTTTTTAGGATAAAGCTATCTAATAGGATATTATTCCTTAGGTAGATCTTAATACCTTTCTTTTTATAGAGAGTATTAATTAAAATCTCCTTTAATTTACCTTAGTTAAGTAGGTCTTTTCCTTTCTATATTTTATATTTCTTCCTTACTTATCTCTTAATTAAATAATTTATATCTTCAAGGGCTATATAGTATTGCCTAGTTATCTCTACTTTAATAATACTAATTACCTCCTCCCCTAACTCCTAACTTAATTATTATAATAATATTAGGATATTATTAGATTCTAAACTACTCTCTTAGTTAACTTTAGGCTTAAAGAGAAGATTAATATTTATTTTAATAATATATTATTATCTATATTATAATTTAATGCTTCCTATTTAATAGAGCTAGCAATAGGGGTAACTACTCGTATATTACTTAGTTAATAATAAAGGAGCATAGAACTATCCTTAGTTAAATAATTAAATAATACCCTTACTAAATAGATAAATAATATACTAAAAATAAATAGAATTAAGATCCCTTTAGAGGGCGCTATATATATCCTTTGCTAGATCTATATGTTTCTAAGGTATAGCTAGATAGTCGCTTAGCTGAGCATAGTAACCTTATCCTAGGAGAAAGAGGTTATAGAAGCCCTTATAATTATGACCTTAAGACTATAGGCCCTTATAAGCTCTTCTAAGATAATATTTCCTTTAGAGCCGATATCCACTATAGCCTTAATAACTTTACCTTCTATATTATTAAGTTAGACTAGAATCTAGGGTAGCTCTTATAATTATATAACTATCTTACCCTAGCCTTATAATATTAGCTCGATTATATTAGTCTTTTAATTAATTAGTTTATTATATTTAGTAGTAGTCCTATCTATCCCTATAGCCTCTGCCTCTTCCTAATATACTTTTATAGTCCCGGTCTCTTTATCCCTTATGCCTATATTAATAGTAACTATATAGTCGCTAAGCTATAGGTCCTTTATAACTTCATTAGCTTATTTAATTTAGGGTTTATTATTAATAAGGATTATATTTATACCGGCTCTCTTATTAATCTCTACCTAGTATAACTCCCCTTAGTCTTATTCGCTAATTTAGATCGCATTTATACCCTAAGGCTTTTAATTAGATAATCCTTATATCTCTCTAGTAGTATATAGGGCGGGTTTAATATAGGTAATCTATTTAATACTATTAGTAATATCTTAATAATCTTCCGCGATTTCTCTCCTAAGTTATAGAAGTAATATAAAAAGCTTATCTATTATAACTAAAATCTTCTTAGTTTAATATTTATCTCTTAGCTCTCATAGGATAGAGGCCTATCTCTCTTTAAGTGTCTAAAATCTCTGGTTCTTCTCTTTATTAGTCATAGGTGCTCTTTCTGCTAATATATACTTCCGAATAGGCTATATAGCTTCTTAGGCTTTAGTAATATCTTTAATATAGACCCTCTTCCTTATATTAGCATTAATAGCTATAGTAGTCATAGTAAGCGTTTAAAGCTCTCTAGTGCGATTAAAAGGCATAGTCTCCTTATTAATTAAAATAATATTAGTAGAGGTTCCTATTAATAGGTTCTAGCTATCTAAGATATCCTAGTTTCCCTTCGTAATATCCATAGGTAATTAATTAAATCCTATAGGGGATTTATATACCGGTCGGTAGAGATTTATAGCCTTAGGGTTCTTTTTAATCTAGTTATTAATTATAATATTCTCTTATTAGGTTAGCTAAAAGTTAATCCCTACGCGGTTAAATTATTTTATCTTTCTAATTAAAGGAAATATATCTAATTTTAGGAAGTAACTTAGCTAGTTATAAACTAGCTTATAGATCTTAAATCTCTTAAAGGCATAGACTAGGTTTAGCAGTAATATCTTATTAGACTTTCCTAAGAGGGCAGCGCTACCTTATAGGTTATAACTTATAATCTTATTATTCTTATTATAGGTAAGATCTATATAGTTATTTAGGAAGTAGTTTTTTCCGCTATAGTATTAATATATTATATTATTCTAGTAGCTACCTCGCCTAGCTCTATATACTATAATTATATAGAAGTCTTAGCTATTTTATATCTAATTAAGTAATACCACGTTTATCTTAAATACCTAGGGTACTCTTAAGGCTACCTACTTATTATATTCTCTCTTAAGAATCTAAGCTAATTATAATTATAATTTTTACCCCTTCGCTATATTAATTATAAGTTAGCTAAGCTATATAATTAACTAATCGATCTTTAAGGCTATGGCTTTATTAGATTCCTTCTTAAGGATCTTTAAGGTCTTAGTCATCTTTATAGAAGGGCTCGGGCTTCTAAGAGGAATTAGGGCCTAGGTAACCCGGTAGGTATCCTCTTCGCTCTAAGGCTAATAAGTCTTCTAAATCTTAATCTTATTTTTATAGTATTATTTAATTATTTAGGTAAGCATATAGTACTCTATAATTATAAGCTCGCGAATATTCTTATTATATCTTTTATAAATACCCTTAATAATTTCCTCGGGGAATACTTTATAAATAGCTCTAGATTAGCTCTTAGATATCTTCTAGTTATTATTAATCTACCTAAAGAGGTATTAATACTTATTTAGCTATTTAATAATAGCGCGGAAGTTTATCTTTAAATAGGTCTTATTAAGTATTTCTAGTTTCTCTTTAATAATCTCTAATTAATTAGAATCTTTATTTATAAAGGTTTCTTTTAAGCTCTCTTAGGCAATATCTTAGTTAAGTCTATCTATAGCTTATCAGGCCTCTCTCTTAATCTCTAGATTAATATATAACTTAAAGAATATTACTTTCTTTTCCTTAGAGATATTTATAAATTCCGCCTATTAATTAAAATTCTAGAGGTACTTAGTTATATTTTTTCCCTTAAAGAGGGGAAATAGGTTAAGAGGAATAATAAAAGAGGGACTATTTAATCCTTTAGTTAAGATCTTAAGGAGGAGTTTATTAACCTTATTATTACCTTCGGTGGCCTTATTGCCTCTTATCTCTAGACTCTATCCTTAGATATTACTAGACCTCTTCCTAAGGTTAATACCTTTATTATTTTAAGCTATAATTATAGGGATAATAATCACAGTAATAAGTAATTAATTAATTAATCTTTAATAAAAATAGTCTTTTATCTTAAGATTCTTAATCGCGGTAATATAAAGTAGGTTAATAACTAAGGTTTCTTTTAATATTATAAAAATAAGGATTAAGGTAATAAGAACCTCGCTCTTAGTAACTATCTAAATAAGGATTCTAATAATTAAGACCCTTTATTACTACTTAGTTAGGAATTCTCTAGGTATCTCAAATAAGGCTAAATCACTAGTCTTATTAGGAAATACTAATTCTTATATTACCTCTGCGCTATTATTATTATTCCTCTCCTTATCTATAATAAGTAGATACCTCTATCTCCTTATATTTGCCTTTTATAGGGTATTCTAGGGATCTATCTTAGCCTCGACTCTTTACGGGAATTTAATTAAATAATATCTTAAAATCTAGAATTAAGAGAGGATAAGATATATTTATAATTAATCTCCCTTTTAAATTAAATAATTTCTTAGGGTCTTTCTAATCCTTGCCTTTTATTTAGAATAATTATTAATATTCTTCTCTTTCTTAGCCTAATAATAATAGTTATATTTATAGTTTATTAATTAGTAGCTTAGAAGTATACTCTCTTATCTAATCAATTAGATTACCTTTAAATAATATATCCTAATAATAATAGAAATAAGAGTATTAAATATCCTATATAGGGGCACTAATTTATTAGAGAAATAGAATATACTAACTATAGCTAGAACTTCTAATACGATTTTCTTTTTAATAACTTTTAAATAAGGGATTTTATATATTTTCTCGTAAATAGAATATTATATAAAATAATAAAGGTAAATAATTAATTAATAGTAATAAAGATCTTCTCGAGAAAAGAGCCTAAAGCTCCCCTGTCTTTGATCTAACCTCTGAAGAAGATAATAATAAAGGTTAAGGCCCTATAGCCCTGACCCTTTTTCTACGTATAGGAAATTGCCTAATGGCCCAAAACGGCCTAGCACGCCCTTCCCCTAACTCATTAAGAATATAAATTAAAGGAGAATAATTAAATATTTTAATAAATAATAAAGCTAAATAGAATTATTTTTACCTAATAATAATAAATAAGCTTAGGCTATTATAAAGGCATAAATAAGAGCCCTATATAATATATAACCTTAAAAGAATACCTTTTAATTATAATAATAGAGTTATTAATTATAAAATTAATTACCTTAAAGTTTTTATTCAAAGAAAAAACTAAGGAATCTTATTTAATATTATATTAAATTAGAGTTATAACTTTATACTTAGGTATTTATAATTATAATATTATAACCTATATTTTAATTAAAGAATTAGCTAAATACTCTCTTATAATATTAAGATATCCTCTATATTAGATAATAACTTAGGATAAAGATCTTAAATTTTTACTTATAATAGAGAAATTAAATAGAAGTAAATATAAGATATCTCTTTATTTATAGGGATAGAATATAGATATTATAATAAATAGAAATAATAATAATAATAAATAATTATATAAATTATATAATAATTTTATATATTAAAAGAGGACCTTAAGAGCCCTAAGAAGGATAACCTAAAAGAAAAATAACTTAAGAATATACCCTAATAATATAAGATCTATAAATACCTTTTTATAAAAGAACTTAAAATAAGTCTATTAAAATATATCTTATATAACCTCGAAATTAAGTTTATTAATAAGAAATAACTTAGCTTTAATAAACTTTATTTACTTAATAAAATATAACTTCTAATATTAAAGGAATATATTAAAGATATAATATAAAAAAGATATATTAGGGAAAATAAGTTATTTATTAAATACCTTATTATATTTATTTTAAAGAAAAATAATAAGCTTTAGCTTTATATTAATTTCTAAATACTTAATATTATTATAATTAAGGATTATATATTATTACCTCTTATTAATAAATTAAAGGATTAATTTTTTAAAATAAAATATTTTATTATATTTAACCTTAAAAGAGCCTATAACTTTATTTAAATTAAAGAAAGGTATAAATAAAAAATTACTTTTTATACTAAGTATAGACTATTTAAGTACCTTACTATACCTTTTAGACTTATTAATATATTTATTATATTCTAATAAATAATTAATAATATACTATAAGAATACCTAGATATATTTATTATATATTGCTTAGATAATATCTTTATTTTCTCTAAAATAAAAAGAAAATATATAAAATATATCTATAAGGTATTATAAATATTATAAGATATTAAGTTATTAATAAAACCTAAGAAAAGTAAATTTTATACCTTAAAAATAGAATTCCTTAGATATATTATCTCTTATAATAAGATATATATAGACCTTAAGAAGGTCTTAGTAATTAAAGATTAAAAAAAACTAATTAATATTAAAGAAATATAAGCCTTCTTTAGATTTATTAATTATTATTATAAATTCCTTAAAGTATTTAAGAAGATAATTATACTATTAATAAAACTTATAAAGAAAAATAAAATAAAGAAATCTTTTAATAAGATTAAAGAATTTATCCTAAGTAAATTAATACTTAAGATATTTAATTTATCTTAATTAATTAAACTTAAAACTAATACCTTAGACTTTGCCCTAGGCGCTTAGATTAAATAATAAAATAATAAAAGATAATTATACTTAATTATATTTTACTTTTATAAGCTATATAAAATAAAATTTAATTACTTTATTTATAATAAGGAATTCCTTATAATTATTAATACCTTTAAAGAATTTTAATATTATTTACTTAGAAACTAATATTAAATTAAGGTATATACTAATTATAAGAATATTATATATATTATGATTATATAATAGCTTAGTAAATAATAATTCTATTATATTAAATACCTCTTAGAATTTAATTATATTATTATTTATATATAGGGAAAAGAGAATAAAAAAGCTAATATAATTAATAAATAACCTAATTTAGATATAAAAAAAATTAAGATAGAAAAATAATTCCTATAGTTTATATAAGAAAAATACCTTAAATAATAAATAATTACTTATATTAAGTAATTAATACTTTTATATTACTTAATAAATAAATAGAAAGATAAGATTATTATAAATATTACTTTTAATAAACTTAGAAGACTTATAATTAGATAAATAAATTAAATTAGAAACTAATAGTATATAATTATATACTAAAAATATATCTTTATATTATGATAATATATAAAAGGGTTTATTAAATATTATTATTAAATTATTAAATATAATAAGAAATTAAGAGATAAAGAATTTTAAGATATTATTTATAAGTATTTTACCTAAGAAAACCTTAATATAAGACTAAATAATTACCTATGCTATAAAACTTACTAAGAGAATAAATAGCTAAATATACTAAAGTCTCTTAGGGTAACCTATATAATAGAATAAGGTAATCTACTTTTTACTAAGGTCTTAGAATATAATAAATAACTCTTAGAAAATAAAAAAATAAATAAATAATAGATACTAGAAAAACTATAATATAACCTTATATATAAAATATATAAATATTAACTTTATAAATACTAAGGAATTAATAAAACCCTAAAATAAATTAAGATAATATATATATTTCTTAATATAAAGAAAATTATTATAATTATTATTAATTAATATAACCTTTATAACGTACATGATAAGCGAGTCGGACAGACAAGCGAGCCGGACATCGTAAAATACACCTTAAAGCGCGATTTTAGGAAAATTCTTAAAAGTTCAAACTAGGCCTAAAGTAGCTAAAAATTTCAAATTAGGGTAATTAAATAGGTTTTTACATGAGGAAATTTTCTAAAATTTTGAATATTTTTTTCTCTATAGTTATTAAGAAAAAGCTTATTCGCACTGTCTTTTTTAAAACTTTTCAAATTAACAAGTTAAATTTTTTTTAAAAAAATCTAGAAAAATTCTTATCCCATGACTTTTTCTCTAATTTAGTTAGAAATGATTTTTTAGACCTTAGTACATTTTATAGCTAGTTTTAGAAAATTTAAAATTACTTAGTTTAGCTGCACAGTATGCTGTCCGACTCGCTTGTCTGTCCGACTCGCTTATCATATACGTTATAAAAACTAAGGCATAATATTATAGGCCCTATAGTAAATTATAACCCCTATTAATACCTTAGTTATTATAAGAAATTATTATAATAGATTTTATTATTAAATTACCCCTATTAAAAGAATTAATTATTAAAAATTTCTATAATAATATTCTTATTATTATAGATAGACTTATAAAACTTTCTTATTTTATACCCTATAGAGAATTAATAATAGCTAAAGAATTTATTTATTTCTTTTATTTTTATATTACTAAGATATATAATATATTACTTAAGATTATTATTAATTAAGGACTATTATTTATATCTAAGTTTTAATAAAGCCTTATTAAATACTTAGGGATTAATTATAAGCTTTCTATTATATATTATAAGGAAATAAATAAATAAATAAAATATATAAATTAGATATTAAAATAATACTTTTAATATTATATTAATTATAAATAAATTAACTAAATTAAAAAACTCTTAATTACTTAGCTAGCCTATAACATAATAATAAATAAGAGTATAAAGACTATATTAGCCTATATTAACTTTAGATTTATATTAAATACCTATTAATAATTATAAGATATTATTATTAACCCTAAAATAATCCTTATAACTAATTAACTCTATAACTTATATAAAGAAATATAAATAAAACTTAAATTTATTAAAAATAAAATAATAAATTATATAAATAAGAAAAGGATTAAGGGATTAACCTTTTTAGAGGGAAATATAATTTATTTTATAATAAAAGATATTAAAATAAAATAATAAAATAAAAAACTTAATTATAAATATATTAAATTATATAAAATAAACTAAAAAATCTTAAAATATAACTATAAATTAGACTTATTACCTAAGGTTAAGCTTTATTTAATTTTTTATATTTTATTACTTAAATTAATATAAGATATTATCTAAGTTAAAATTAATAATAAGCTAAAAGCTAAAGTTAATAAATTAAAAGAATATATTATAGAAATTATCCTCGATATAAATAAAATTAATAATAAAATAATATATTTTATTAAATAAAGGGATTACTTAGACTTTAAAAATATATAAGAACCCCTAGAATACCTTACTAATATATAATACCTCTTAAAGAACTTTTATTAATAATAAGTAAAGTAATATTATTAAAATCCTTACTTAACCCTAGTAATAATTAATCTACCTTATTTAGGATACCTAAGGCCTAAAGGTCTTATATTATATACCTCTTATAAGAATTAAGGGCTAAAATAAGATTATTCTTTGCCTTTAACTTTATTATACCTCGCTTAAATAGATTATTACTTTACTCTTTTACCTTTTTTTTTATCTTTTAAATCCTCTATAAATAAGTTATAGCTATTATAAGGGAAATCTAAAGCTTTATTAAT
Organism: Fusarium sp. LHS14.1; assembly: GCA_025433615.1. Lineage (NCBI taxonomy): Eukaryota > Fungi > Ascomycota > Sordariomycetes > Hypocreales > Nectriaceae > Fusarium > Fusarium sp. LHS14.1. The sequence continues at coordinate 820,148 of CM046489.1, read as the reverse complement.
TAATTATAAAAAAAAAAGATCTTATTATTTATTTTATTTTCCTCTTAATCTAATTTCTCTTATTAATTAATTAGCTTATTTATTATTAAAAAGGTTAGCTATAAACGCTAAGATAAAGGACCTATAAATATAATAATATAATATAAACCCTATCACAAGGGCAACCCCGCCTTATATATTACTTATATTTTATTAAGCGACTAGAGTTATCTATTTTATAAATAAGTTTCTACTTAAAATAATATATATAAGATATATTAATAACTATAGAATTTCAAGAAAAATATTATAATAATACTTATTAATCGGTAGTATTAGTCTTATATGATTTTTTAATGCTCCCTAATATTATATTAGCTATACGAAAATAATTATAAGAGGAAGTTAGGACTAACCGATCGAAAAAACCCTAGCCTAAAGAACTAGTCTCGAGGATAAAGACTAATAGAAGGGGAGGATTATATTATAACCTAATAGGCCTTATATTATATAGGTAAGAAACCCTTATTATTCCTAAAAGGCATTAACCTATTATAAGATTATTTACCTTTTAAAATATAAGCCTTATAATCGCAAATATAAGCCTTATAATTCTAGGCATAAGCCTTATGCGGCCTAGTATAAGCTATATAAGGGACTATTAGTATATAGAATATACTTATTAGTACTTTCTTATATACTAGTTATCTTAGCTATTAATATAACTTAGTTATACTTAATACCTTAAGTATATTATTAGACGTAACTTATATTACCCTCTAAGGTTATATAATATTCTCCTCTGCTAATATAAACCAGTATGACCGGTTTATCCCTTAGGAACCCCACGATCGTCACAATAGGTTTAATTAATTAAACCTATCTAATTAAATATATAATACGTAAATACTAGCTTATATAAATATATAAATAATAGTAATTTTAATAGTAATTTTAATAGTAATTTCAATAGTAATTTCAATAGTAATATTAATAGTAGTCGAGCTTATTAATAAGATATAAAAAATAAAATACCTCTCTAGGATTAATATTAGAAATATATATATTATTATATTTAGATTAAAAGAAGAAATAAATAAAAGAGTATATTTTATACTTATTATAGCTATTTTAAGTATTTAATTATATTATCTAGCCTTATAAATATACTTATTACTATTTAATATTATATTTATTAGGCCTTATATAAATTTCTTAATATAATTTATATTATATATTTAAATAATATCTTTATTTATTTAAAAAATAAAAAATCTTATATAAAAGCTATTGAGGAAATATTAAATAAGATATAAAAGGTAAAGTTATATATTAAGCTATTAAAGTAATATATATATAATAAGTATCTTAGTTATATAAGGATCTTAGTTATATAAGTATCTTAAAAATTCCTGAATTCTTATTATTATAATTTAATTAATTAATTCTTAATTACTTAATATATTATAATCTAATTATAAACCTAAGATATTTTTTATTTATTAGGCCTTTTAAAATAACCTAAGCTTAAATCTTTACCGCGTTATAAATATATATATACTCTTATAAAAGACCCTTAGCTATTAATAAAAAAGTATTTAATCTTAATTTAATATTATTTAGAAGTTATATTAATTATTTAATTTAAAAAAATAAATCTTTTTTTATTTTATTTTTAACTTAAATTTCTAAGGATTTACCTATTAGCTTTATAATATAAAAGAAATAGCTAATTAATTATTTATTCATTATAATATATTATTTATAAATATATATTAAGCTTATAATTTTATTAAGTAATATAAAGACCTTAAAATATTTTCTTTAAAAAATATAATTATTAAAGAGCTAAATATAAAAATCTAATTATTATTTATAATTAATTTTAGCTTATAATAAATATAATTATAAAATATAATATTTAATTAAATAATATTTATAATTTTAATAAGATTAATTTCCTTATAGATATAATTATAAATAAAATAATTATTATAGGCTTAAAAAGGTATTTAAAGCTAAAATTAATATAGTTTAATAATTATAAATAAATTATATTTATTTAAGTAATTAATATTAAAAGCTAAGTAATTTAATTATTTATTATTTATATAAGCTAATATTACCTCGCTAATTAATACTAAGAAAATAACTTCTTAAGTAATTAAGTAATTATAATAACCTAAAATAGCTAAATTAATAATAAGAGTAATCTTAAATAACTTAAATGTTTTAATTAATATATTATTTATTAATTAATTAATTTCTATTATTTTTTAATCTTTAATAGCTATAAAGATTATTAATTTATTAAATTTAAGAAATATTATAAAGAAAGAAAGATTATTTAGCTTTATATATTATCTTATTCTTTTTATTTCTTTTAGCCCCTTGATATTGAGTATTTTAAGCTATTAGAAAAGGCTTATAATTAAGAAATAAAATATCTAATTAAATACTTTAATATTTATATTTTAAAAATTAAATTCTTTTTAGGGTTTTATATAATATATAAGGCTATTATAATAAAAAGAAATATTAAAGGGGCCTTTAAAAGAGCTAACCTTATTTAACTTAAAAAATATAATCTTAAAGCTTAATATATAGCTATAAATATTAATATTAATTAAAGAGATATTTAATTAATTAATCTCTTAAATATTAAGGACCTTAAAGTTTATACTTAAGGCCTAATTTTAATTTAAATACCTTGAAAAATAAATTAAAAGGTATTAAAGTAGCTCCTTATAATTAAGCTTTAAAGCCCTAAGGTATCTTAAGAAAAAAATAAAAATAATTATATATTAAGTTATTTTATTAATTACTAAGAATAAAGACTTTTAGAAAATAAATAAAATATTTAATTAATATTAAAAGATAAAAAAGACTTAATTATAAAAAAGAGAGGTTATAATAATAGAGGAAAAGAAATAAATAATTAATTAAATAAATATTAATATATAAGTAATAGTTAATTTATTATAAAGTAATAATTAAGAGAGATTAATATAATTAAGTATTTAGCGTTATAATATATATAGTAAGCCTAGCTATAATATAAGGACCTATTAGGTAATAATTAAGATATCTAAGGCAAAATATAATAAGTAATTTTAATTAATTAATTAATTTATTATATCTTTATTATAATTTTTATAAATAAGATTAAGATTTTTAAGATATTCATTTAACTAAGATATTTACTATATATATATTATATATTATAATATTAATTTTTCTCGAATTTTCTAAAATAATTTTTCTAAGAGGAAAAAGAATTTCTCTAAGACTTTAACTAGTAGGCTAACCCTTGCCCGAAACTAACCACCGATCGACTACTAATAAGAGCGACCTAGCGCATACGGGCTTAGGCAGGTACTTTTTCCCCTTATATCCTCCTTAATTAAAGCATTCCGGGTTATTGCAGCGCCGGACTTTGCGGATACTATATGCTCTTTGGCGTGCAGTTTGTATGGGGTAGATTAGCCTGCTTGCCAGCAGCCTCTAGCTCTGGTCTTGGACCGAGTCTCGCCAAGTATTAATGTGTCGTGCTTCCCGTCGTTACTCCATCTCTAAATCACATCGCAATATCAACTCATTCGACATGGCTGGCGTTTCCAAGCAAGAAGTCCGAACAGACGGTGCTCCCCCCCCCCCAATGCCATGCTTGTCACAGGGCGTAAAGATTGGTGACCTAGTCTTTGTCTCGGGAAGCCTTGGTGTTGATCCCAGTACTGGAAAGTTTGTTGAAGGGACAGTCGCAGCCCGAACGGTTTGTTCTTACCCGTGACGATATAAGGTTGCTTAGGCTGTGCTGAGTCGAGATCCAGACCCAGATCTTGAAGAACATTTCCAACATCCTCGAGGCGGCCGGCACGAGCATCGATAATGTGGTTGGTACATGTTGTCACTGTCCGTTCTTTGTCTGATGGAGAGGGAAATCTAGGTCAAAGTGAAAGTATTCTTTGACGACATGAGCAACTTCGACACAATGAACAAGGCATACTATGAAGTCTTCAACGCCGGAGTTCGACCGGTTGGACCATCCTCACCTCACTTTATCTAGGATATACAGAGGCTGACATTTTCACCAGGTCCGCACTTGCGTTGCCGTCAAGCAACTTCCCTTTGGCGCCGACGTGGAGATTGAAGCTACCGCCCACTTGTGAGCCTGAATGGTTAGCTGCACAGTTAGTTATTTGGCCTGGTATCCACTACGTTACTAGGTACCCTGGCTTGCCTGGCACTCTAGCGAACGCCCGTCATGAAGCAGGTAGCGTGTAAAGCCTAACTAACTGCTCTACTTTATACCTATCAAGGCAATAAGCGTGATTGTTTCACTTGGCAGCCCACCACCCCACTCGTGAACCCAGCATGGCTTTTCTCGCCCACAGCATTTAGGCCCTGATCATGAACTGGGTTCAAAATGAATCACGTTCTGCGGAGGGACATGCTGGCGCATAAATTTAGCTTGGCCTGCGTCTCGTACCAAAATCCCGTTCTATGCATGCGTGCGTATGTGCGTGATTGGAATTGAATCACCCCCTCACAGTTGATTCATTTTGAACCCCGATTTCCAGTGTGATCATCGTCAATTAAGCTCTAAAGAGCAACTCCGCAACGTGCGGGAGCTCGTGGCGAGATCGATACAAGTTATTCTCGGCTGGTATGCACTTGCGACAGCATATGCTCATACTGGCGGTTGGGAGTAGTGCTAGATTGAGCCTGGCGCGTCCGATAGGCATTTAACCCGAAAATATGAAGCATGATTCATTTTGAACCCAGTTCATGATCAGGGCCTTAGGGCGACAGGTACGGTACAGCCAATCACAGTCCAGGTCCATCTCCCCCATCGTCATGTCATGACAAGATTTCTAGACTCTTCCCCTCTCATCTTCCTCTACTCATTCTCCTCGTGAGGGAGGAATTGGCCCGTAAATCATCTTCCCTGGGCATCAGTAGCAACCGACCGACCTCTCTACCTCGATGTTCTCACGGCAAGAGGCCTTACAAGGCCTTCACTTCACATGTGCAGCGACAGCGACCATCTACCTTTGCGCTACTCTCCGAAATACCACCCAACACCACCCTCTCCGTTCGATATGGTACCGAGTCCTCTACGCTTCATCACTCGTCGCGCTCTATGTCCTTGAAGCCGTCTTCCCTGCCACCGATCGGGGCGCCGTCTGGATCGTCGAGCCTCATGTCGTCAACTGCTGCCTCCTGTGTCTGGCGTGGGCTCTCACCATTGTCCGGCCAGATCTTCTCCGGAACCTCGTCCGCATCACTATGCTATTCGAGTTCCCGATTCTCTCTCTTACTGCGCTGCACCATGCAGGGGAAGCAGGTCAACCATTCAATCTTGCTTGTCAGATTACTCGAATCGCCATCATGGCATCCATGTTCCAAGTCAAAGACCTTTTCCTAGCACGAGACGGGAACTCATCTACCGAAAAAACCGGGCTACCCCAGCCAGACAGGCTGGAAAAGTCTCGCACTGCAGATTTCCTTGCTCATCTACCAAGCACCGACTCCGAAGACGACTTCGAAGACGACGACGATGATATGAAGGAATTCAGGGCAAAGCGGCTACAAGAAACAGGTGGCATCTGGGGATACATCAAAGACTTCTCGGTATTTCTGCCCCATCTGATACCCTACAACGACGCCAAGGTTCTGCTGTGTATCCTTGTCAGCTTTCTCTGTCTAGCAGGCCAACGAATTCTCAACATCTTGATACCTCAGCAGCTCGGGCTTGCTACTGATATGCTCCTCAATGGCGAAGCACCATACTGGGAGTTGGGGGTCTGGCTCGGCCTCAACGCCCTAAACGATTTTCCCGGCTTCGCCTTCATGCTAGAGCTGGCCAAGATCCCCATCAAGCTGTTTTCAGAACGCCAAATAACTATCCCTGCCTTTGATCACGTCATGAGCCTATCAATCGATTTCCATTCTGAAAGGGACTCGGCCGAGGTCATGAAGGCCTTAGAACAAGGCGAATCACTCATAGATCTGCTGGACCTTGCCGTCAATGAGATCCTACCGACGGTGGCGGATTTAATCATCGCGCTTGGAATTCTCTATTACAAATTCAACATCTACGCTGCCGCTTCTCTCTTGGTGGCCCTCGGCATCTTCCTTACCGCCGAGATCGTCAGCTCAAAATGGAACACTGAGAACCGTCGGCGATCTACCAGAGCGGACCGCGAAAAAGCCCGGGTCCTGCACCAAGCCATCCAGGGCTGGATGACAGTCTCATACTTCAACATGTTTAGCTTTGAAACATGGCGATTTGGCAAGGCCCTTGATGCCAAGTTAGCGGCTAGTACCTCGTTGACTCAACGCGATGCCTGTAGCCAAGGTTTCCTGGATATCTTGAACCCGGTGACTTTCTTCGCCATCTCTACCGGGGTGGTGTATGAGATCTCCACCGGCCGAGCATCTCCGGGTGACTTTGTCTTCTTGATCCAATACTGGGATTTTCTCATCTGGCCCCTGAAGATGCTGGCTCAGCAATACCGCTGGCTTATGGCCGACCTCGTCGACGCGGAACGACTTCTCAACCTAATACAAGCAAAGCCAGTTATCGTCGATAAAGCTAGCGCCGAAGAGCTTAGGGCAGTGAAGGGGCACGTTGAATTCAAGGATATCGATTTCGCTTATAACCCCAAGAAGCCCACGATCGAAGGCCTGACAGTTTCTGTGGAGCCTGGACAGACTGTTGCTCTCGTAGGTGCCACAGGTGCAGGAAAGTCCTCCATCATCAAGCTCCTGCTACGCTTCTATGATGTTACGAGAGGGGTTATTGAGATTGACGGCTACGATATCCGGACCGTGACTATAAGCTCGCTCCGAGATGTCTTGGGTGTGGTGCCTCAAGATCCCCTCCTCTTTAATACGACTATAATGGAGAACCTTCGCTACGCCAGACTATCCGCCACGGCAGACGAGATATTTGAGGCCTGCCGCGCTGCTGCGATCCACGAAAAGATCCTTACCTTTCCGGACGGCTACGAAACCCGCGTGGGCGAGCATGGCATGAAGCTTTCGGGCGGCGAAATCCAACGATTAGCTATTGCCCGTGTATTCCTGAAGGACCCCCCGATACTGATACTTGACGAAGCTACAAGTGCAGTTGATTCTCACACCGAGTCCAACATTCAAGGCGCGCTGGAAGCATTCCGGACCAAGCGGACAACCTTCATCATTGCACACCGTCTCTCGACCATCGTGGACGCTGACCAGATTCTTGTCATGGACGAAGGAAGATTGGTAGAGCGCGGAACACACCCAGACCTGTTGAAGATGGACGGCAAATACAGGCATCTTTGGATGAAACAGACGGGACGCACAGAGCCAAGTCGGGATGGGGAAACAGCAAGCGCACCAGCCAGCGCGGGCGGTACTGTTGGTTGAAATATGGGTTGAAAGAGTCAATTCTTGGTAGTTTGAGGGTTCATGGTCACACTTGCATGGTCATGGGAGTAAAAAACCCAGGCTGGCGCGTTGTTCTGGGCTTGTTCTATTTGCTGGTGTGGGTGTCGTATGTTATCTGGTCATATACCAAGTTGGTCATATCGCGACGGCAAAGACGGCTAGGGTTTTAAAGACCGGGATAACACGAAATCTATTCTTCTTCATAACTCGTAAATTGTCAAAGGTTGCGAGCTCAAGATGTGGCTGGTCTGACGGTTTGGCGTTTATTCTGCTCTGTTTCTGCGTCTTGACGCCAGTCCTAAGATGGCTCTCACCGCTCCCTTCCCTCCCCAAAGTGACCACACCTTGAAATGTACGTGGCGAATGAAAGTATACTTGAATTTAACGAATTTCTGATTCCCATGTGATACATCGACGGTGATGCTCACCACCATGGATCGGTCGTGTCGCGAAGAGTATTCGTACCGCAATGGATATCACCTCCCTTTAGATGATGGGAGAACCAATCCTCCAGTAGTTGACAGTGTAGTTGGCTTTGGCATAGGCCGCAGTGACGGCATCGGCGATGATGTCTCGGCCGTTGATGACCGGACCCCATGGATTAGGGGCAAGATACACGGTATCGCTTAGGGGCACACCGTTGACTATACCCGGGTAGAAGCCAACAGCGGCAATGTCAGTGTCTCTATCACGACGACGAAGCTTGCCGGCGGCATTCGCTGCAGGTTGAAGATGATCCTGGAGTGACTCCTCACTCGAATTTCTCGCTGGTTGCGTCTCCCAACACTCAAGCGCACCGTCATCGTAAACCGCCGGAATCCTGATGATTTCCTCGTCGGTAAGGTTGATCTCTCCCCTGGTGATTTTGATGTTTGCTTCGATCTGCTCCGCACAGTACGTATTGACCTTGACGAGGTTTGTATGGTCCAGCATCTCATCGATGTCCTTGGACTCGCAGACGGTTGGGTCTGCAGCATTCTTGGGTGCGAGAATGGGCTGATGTTGCCAAATCCTGCAGCTTGAGCGTCCTGCAGTATGCCGATGCCAAAAAGAGGATCAGATACTGCCATGACCCATCCGAGTCGGTTGTCAGCAGGGAGAAACTGGATGAATTCGTCGACGTGGCCAACAGGTAGCCAGGTTGTGTCGAGCTCGATGGGAGCTTGGGTTTCTTGCGCTTCCAGAAACTCCATCATGTAAGGCTTGCTTCCATTTATGGAGCCCATTATAACTCGTCCAGAAGTCTTTTCATCGTAAGCATACGGTGGAATTGCTTCCAGATTACCTCCCACGTCCTGACTTCCTCCTGCTGCAAGGTACTGGATAGCGCCAACTGTATCGGACCTAAGTTGAGCGCAGACTTGTCGACCAGCAACACGCTCTTCGTGGGCCGAACGAATCATCACCCGCAGGGCGATCGGGCCATTGGGACCGGGAATACTGGTGTAGCCCGGCTCAAAGAAATCCTGCGCCCACATATCGTCGTAGCGGAATAGATGAACAGGCCGCTCGATTCCCGCACCAACGGCTTAAGCTTTCAACGAGGCAATAAACTCCACCTGGTAGATGTTGCCAGGCAAGTCGACAGTGAGCAGCTGCCGGGCCAGTTGGAGATGACGATGCGTCAATACGGGAGCAACCCGAAGAGCGACCGTGTCACTTGCTTCGTTTGACCCATCGTGAATGGTGAACTGCACCGTAACCCGGCCATTCCATCCTCCTGGCCTGCGAACGTCACGGGCGTCGATGCCGAGCTCCAATCCGGCTCTCAGCTCCAAGGCGTTGAACGTGTAGTTGCCGCCCACGTACTCCCATGCATTGCTGACGCGGTGAAAGAGGCGCACTTTCTCGGCCGCGTGTTCCCCCAGCATATTTATCGAGCCTCTCGCGTAATCATTCAGCTCAGGATTCGGGGGGGTAAGTATAGAGGCCAGGTACTGGGGGTTGCGCTGGACATTGTCGGGGGGTGTAGAGAGAAATGTTATGATGTGTATGAAAAGGAATGAAACATGGGCAAAGAAAGAAAGAATAGGGCTTGATATAAGATGTGAAGAGAAAATTTATCCCAGGCCCGAAGCTGGGCGACGGAGGTAGCCTATCCAACTGCGTGTTTGCTCTAGGTAGCAAATCATCGCAATTAGCGCCAAGAGCCCCGGTCTGATGACACAGGCATTGACGATCCCATGTAATCTCTCTCAATCCGCCCGTTTTTCGTATATATTTCTTGGTAACTTGGATACTCGGCAGAACCCTTATCAGCTCTGACAGCAAGCCCCTACCAAAGAAGAACCGCATCCATCCTTGTCTTCAGGTTCGTAAGGCATTATCAAATTATTGGAGACCCTGCAATGGCCGAGGTGTTTAGGGGCAAACCCAGTTTCTCGCTTGGTTAGCATGAGTCTGTGCCCCCAAATGCCAGTCCCGCCTTATGGTAATTGGCTGCGTCGTACGGAGACGGGTTTGCTTTCTTGGCTTTGGGGCTACGCCATTAATTGCATAAGCCTCCCCGGGTGATATAGACCCCTTGCCCGTTGTGGGCTAGGTGACGATCCAGAACCTCCTTTACTTGACACCATATTCTCCGCTCTTCGGTTTGCCCTAGAATTCGCAGACATGACACTGGTTGCCCCTGAAGGCCAACAGCCTCCGTCTCTCAGTCTTTTCCTCAGGCCAAACTCTGAAAGGGGCAGGATACTCTCGCTCAGTGTTCGACTTGTTATCCAGCAGCCACTGATCGACGCCAATCAGCCACTAGTGTCACTGGATCTTGAGGCCGCCTCAACACCAACCCTCCAGTACCCAAGCGATGCAATCAGTGCTTCCGACTCTCGCGGAGTACTACCATTGACGCACACAGACAATTACGAGGCCGGCATTCGCAGCTATATCGTCGCAAGGCCTACTCATGGCGATGTCAGTTTACATTGCATCGCGAAGCCCAACGAGGCGCCCAACTACGCACCCATCCTGGACTTTCGTGTCGAGGAGAATGGGTCTGGGCTGCTTGGCTCCGGCCTGTGCTTCATTCCTTTACCTGCTGACCAGATCTATACCCTAAATTTGGAGTGGGATTTACATGACACGCCCCCTGGGACGAGAGCCATCTCTACGTTGGGTGAAAGCTCAGTCACCAAGACCGGACCAGGGACACTATTCGGCGACTGCTTCTACGCTGTGGGCCAGGTACAGAGCTTTCAGGCTTCCGACATGTCCTCGAACTTCTCCACCTACTGGTTTGGCAAGCCGCCTTTCAACATCCTCGACCTTGCAGCCTGGATGGAGGAGCTTTTCGACAAGATGCGACGGTTTTTCCGTGACGAGGATGGAACCTACCGGGTCTTTGCCCGCAGAATTCCGGATCCAGACGGAACTGGAGGCGCGGCGCTCGGCCGATCGTTCCTCTTCTTTTATGGCGGCGATAATACTGCCTCTGACCTGAGCAACCTGCTCACACACGAAATGGTTCATAACTGGCCCACAATGATGGGTACATACGCCGAGACCACCTGGTACATTGAGGGCATTGCCGACTACTACTCGGCAGCTCTTCCTCTGCGTGAGGGAATGCATTCAATAGACCAGTTTGTCGAGCAGATGAATCTCTTTGCGCGGAACTACTACACCAACCCTTTCATTGACGTTACAAACGAAGCCCAAGAGGCCAGATCGGAAACCTCCGAGTCCACGGCTCTAGAGTTCCTCCCGTACGGACGTGGCGCCATGTTTCTGGTCCGGTTGGATGCTCTGATCCGGGCTGCGAGCGGCGGGGCTCGCTCACTTGACCATGTTGTTCTCGCTCTGCTAGATAGGTCGCGGAAGCAACTTGGCGATACATTGGAAGACTTCCTCGACCTCCTGACGCAGGAACTTGGTCCTCGTGCTCGCCAAGAGTACGACGACATGGCCACTGCACAGCCCATCATCATGCCAGAGGAGAGCCTCGAGCCCCGTTGCGTTGCCGAGAAGGTTTATATTCCAGTACAAGGCCAGGCTGAGGTCTCTAATACTGGACTTAGTAGGCCTTCAGAGAGTTCCGATTCTCTCCCGTTAGTTGCAGCATTTCAGTGGCGTGTGCGATCTAAGCCCTCTGACCAAGTCTGAGGGCCAAGACGACAGCGATGGAGCGGTTCTTATAAACAGTAATTTCAATATTTATAGTATATATTTTATCGGCCTACCTAGGGAGGCTCCCGTTGCCACACTTAGACACCTCCGCGATAAGTCTCACCTAGCTTCCACAGGGAGGAGGGCGACCCGCATCTGTCAAAGATTCAGGACTGTTTGGAGCCTTAAGTTGATGTCATGGAGGTCATGCGTTTAAGTTAAGTCCATTTCATGGGAGATAAAACTGAAAGCGGGTCACTATGCGCTAGGCTTGTAGCGGCATCATTGGCCAAACATTGAAAAGTAATTTAACCTCATAGCATACCCAGAGGGTAAATCAAGGTAACCTAGTTAAATTAGTATAGTTATATAAAATTAAACTATTATACTTAACGTACATGATAAGCGAGTCGGACAGACAAGCGAGCCGGACATCGTAAAATACACCTTAAAGCGCGATTTTAGGAAAATTCTTAAAAGTTCAAACTAGGCCTAAAGTAGCTAAAAATTTCAAATTAGGGTAATTAAATAGGTTTTTACATGAGGAAATTTTCTAAAATTTTGAATATTTTTTTCTCTATAGTTATTAAGAAAAAGCTTATTCGCACTGTCTTTTTTAAAACTTTTCAAATTAACAAGTTAAATTTTTTTTAAAAAAATCTAGAAAAATTCTTATCCCATGACTTTTTCTCTAATTTAGTTAGAAATGATTTTTTAGACCTTAGTACATTTTATAGCTAGTTTTAGAAAATTTAAAATTACTTAGTTTAGCTGCACAGTATGCTGTCCGACTCGCTTGTCTGTCCGACTCGCTTATCATATACGTTAATATCTTTTAATATAAGAGTTAATATTAAATAAGCTCTATAAATATTCTTATACTTAATAATATATCTTAATAAACCTTATCTTATTAAGAATATATTATTTATTAATAATTATAAAAGTAGCTAAGTTATTTTTTATTTTAATAATAATAAGTTATTATTATTAATGATATAATATAATAATATATATATATAATAAGTATCTTAGTTATATAAGTATCTTAAAAATCCCTTAACTCTATAAGGGTATAAGCCTAATAGGCATAATTAAGATAATATTAGAGATAAAAGGGTAAATTTAATATATTAATATAATTTTAATTTACTAAAATCTCTATAAGTCTTTAGTAAAAAGAGTTTTATATAATCTAAGACCTATATAATAATCTAAGGATTTCTTAACCTATTGGTAATAACTAATAAAACCTAAATACTCTTATAATTATCTCCTCTCCTAAGAGCTTAATCCCTCAAGCTTATCTAGCTAATTATCTTATTCTTTTATTTAATATTAAAGATATCTAAATATAGCTATTTTTTAATTAATTTTTAGCTTTAATAACTCTTTATAATATATTATTAATTATTTATTATCTTTTTTATATTTTCTTTTATAATAATTATAATTTTTATTATAAATTTTTTATTTTTTTTTATAATTAATTAATTATTATTAAGTTAATAATTACTTTATATTATTAATTATTTAATATTAGCGGCTTAAATATAGCTATTATTACTATAATTAAAGTTTTTTTATTTTATAATAATCTTCTCTTTTTTATTTTCTTTAAATTATTATTAATATTTTATAAATTCCCCGCGAGCTTTAAGGTATTACTTAGTATTTATAGAATAATATTTATAATTTTTATAATATTATTATTATTAATCCCTTTTCTTTTACTTATATTTAAATCTAATATATTAATTATATTATTAAAGATATAATATATACTTAATAAGAAATTACTAATTATCTCTATAACCTTATAATATAATTATCTAAAGATATAATCTAATTATCTTATATCTAAATATAAAAACTTATATCTAATTAAGAGCTATTATTCTTATTTTACCTCTAAGATATAAGTTTTTATCTCTCTCTCGCTAAAGTATTAGCTAATATTCTATATATAAGCTAAAGCCTAAATAGCCCTTCCCGAGATAATTAATTATATTATTATTATTACTTTTATCTATATTTATAATAATATTTTTACTTAGTTATTACTTAAAGTAATTAATTACTTAAATAATATTAAAAATATAATAAAAATTAACATTAAGATTAAAAGTAATAATTATAATATTATAAATAGCCTTAGTAAGTTATATAATATTATTAATTAGGTTATTACTAATAATAACCTTAACCTTATTTATTTTATTTTTTTTATAATCTAATATCTTTATCTTTAAGGCCTTATTAACCCCTTATTAATTCTAAATATTTATAAATATATTTATTTTATCATTAAAAGTAATAATAATAATAATAATAATATTTTTAATCCCTTATTAAATAATTATTATAAAAAGCCCTATAAGACTTATAATCAAGCTATTTATAATTATAATTATAATTATAATTATAATAATATTAATAATAGCCCTTAACTTATAATAAGTTTATTATATCTTATTATTAATATATTAACTTTTATTTTCTTAGGGTTTTTATTATTATCCTTATTATTTTAATTTAATTCTTTTTTTATATTATTTTATATTTATATTATAATACCTTAGCGAATAATTTCTTATTTTTATTAATAACCTAATATAATATAATTTTTATTTTATTCTTATATTCAAGTTTTTTATTTTATACTTAGACTAATAAGACTTTTTTTATTATAATACTTTTAGTATATATCTAGCTATATTTTATCCTATTTCTTATAATCTTTCTTTATAACTTTAAGGTATTTTCTTATTATTACTTATATATTATTTAAGTATTCTTTTAATTCTTAGGTATTATACTTTATTAATTAATTTTTTTATTTAATAAGATAAAAAGTCTTATTTCTTATATCTTTATATAAGATTATTTCTTTTACCTTTTATTTATTAAGCTTATCTTTAAGCTTTAGCTACTTTTATATAATATTATTAATTATTTTATAATTATTTCATAGCTCTATAAGTAATATATAAAATATATTATATATATATTAATATTTTTTTAATAACTCTAAAGTATAAGCCTATTCTTTATATTTATTAAAGACCTTAGTTTTTATAAATCTTAAGGCTAATTTAAGATATTTAAATCTCTAGATTTTTATTAATACTCTTATAATTTATCCCTAATAATAATTTTATAGCTTATATCTTAAATTATAATATTTTACCTAAGATTTTAAAACTTTTTTCCAATATATATATACTTAGGTCTATATATAGCTTAATATTATTAAATATTTAATAATACCTTATATATTTATTTTTATCTTTATTACGATATATTTTATATATCTTAGATAATAATTAAATAATACTTTTATTAAAGAGACCTTCATAATTAAGTATTTATTATTATTATAAATAAAAGTAATATCTAAGAGTTATATTATTTACCTTTTAAGTAATTCTCTTATATATATTCTTAGATATTTCTAAAATATCTAATAAATATATTCTATTTAGCTATTTATTTATAGATAATATATAATTAATAATTATAATAAGTTACTTATTTTTTTATAAGATTTATTTAGAATTTATTAATAATTAATTTATTTTAATTATTAATTATCCTTTTTAATATATTAAAGCGGCTTTTTATATACTTATATAAGAAAGCTATAAGCTTTATAGCCTTAAGCTTCTTTATTATTAATATAAATAATATAAACTTAATTATCTTATATATAATAATAAGGATTATATTATAATTATTATTATTACTTTAAGTACTTAGTAAGAGCCTAATTATAAAATTAAGGCTAATCTCTTAAAATAAATATAATAATAATAATAAAGATTAAAGTTTTCTATAAGATTTATACCTTAAGACTTTAATACCTTAATATATTAAGTAGCTTTTAATATATTCTTAGATATCTTTTATAATACCTTATTAATAGAACTTCCTTAAAATAAAATAAAATATCTTTTAAAATCTTATATAACTTAATTTTAGGTTATTATAATATTAATAGAAAATCTTTATTTTTATACCTCTTTAATCTAAGATAATTAATTATCCTTTATAATATAATAAATCTTAGGAGTTTATTATATATCCCTTATATTTATTATTGATTTTCTAAGCTTTTACCTAAAAGTTTTAATATTATTAATCTTAGCTTTATAATTCTTTAATTAATATCTTAAATTTCTTAAAAAACTAAGAAAAAAATATTATTTTATTCTCTATAAACTCTCTCATAATTAGGCATAAGATATATTACTTTAAAATAATAACCCTAGCTATAATTAAGTCCTTAAAGGATTATTAAAAGTCTTTTATTTACTTAATAATCTATAAAATATCTACTTTTTTTATCTTTATTTATTAATATTAAGTTATAATAATAGATATTATATAATAAGTAATACTCTTTAGCTTATATTTATAGGAAAAAGAAAGGCCCTTTATTATAGCCCTTATTACTTCGATATATATAATTAAAATATTAGCTTTACCTTTAAGCTTAGTAATATATTATTAAATTAGCTTTAATAGCTTATATATTAATTCTAGCTTTTTAGCTAATATAAATAAGATATCCTTATAAAATATTTCTCTTTTCATATAATTAAGTCTTCTTAAGAGTTTATTAATAAGGTTTTTTATATTTAGCTAATACTTAATCTTAAAATTAAAAATAAATAATTAATATATTTAATAAGTAAATCTACCTTATAAATCCTTAGCTAATACTTTAATAATACCTATAAGCGCTTAATAATTTATTATAATAAAAAACTTCTCTAAGAGTCTTTATAGATAATATATTAAGGCTCTTAATAATAGCTAATAACTCTTATTAACTTATAATCTATTATTATTCTTAGTTTTATAGCTTTTATAATTAATAAGTAATTAATTATTATTAAGTATTAATTAATTATATTAAGATATTAGAGATACCTCTCGCTAATATATTTATGTTTACCCTTATTAAAAAAAATAAATCTTAATATTAAAGAATTATCGCCGAATAAAATATATACTTAAGCTATTAAAAGGCTTATTTTACCTCTAGGGTCTATATAAACTCGTCGCTTTTTTTCTTATTTTTATTTCCTTTTAATAAAAGTATAAATAAGCTAATAATCGCTAAGTAATATATAATAAATTTATAATAAAAATTATAAAATCTTAGGAATACTTATATATCCTTAAAGTTAATTAAAGCCTTTTATTTAGAGATTAATTTAACCCTATTAGGGTCTATCTAGACTTTTTCTTAAGTAATAATATACCTAAGGAATTTAATACTTTATTTATAGAAATCGCATTTAAATAGCTTATTATATAGCTATACTTTAGCGAGTTATTATAAGACCTCTCTTAAATATTTAATATATTCTTCTCTTATTTATAAATAAATAAAAATATTATCTATATAAGATATATAATATATATTTAATATATTAATAAGAGATTAATAAATATATACTTAGAATATAATTAATATATTAATAAGCCTAAATAATATAATTATATATTAAAAATATTTATATCTTATATAAAAAACTATTTTTTATTAATCTCTTCTTATAACCCTTATATAATAATATATATTATAGATATTAATCTTAAAGATTTATTTTATTCCTATAAATTAATTTAAGAAGTCTTTAATAAAAGAGAAGAAATAATAATTCTTAATTATTACCTTATTTAGCCTATAATACCCTTACTGCCTAATTTCCTCCTTAAGGGCAATTAATTATTATCGATTTAATAGCATAGGGATATAAGGCTATAGGATAATAATATATTATATAGTTTAATAAGGCTCTTAATTAATAATATTATTACCCTATCCCTAATATAACTCTAAGATAATCTTATAGTAGACTTAAGGCTCTTAATAAAAAATACCGCGATCTAAATAACTATATATATATAGGCCTTATATAGCTAATACCTACTATAGGGATAATAATATATTTACTTATTATCTAGGAAGTAGAGTAAATAGGGATCTATATCTAATATATTAACCGGAATAGCTATATAATATAGGTTTAATAAGGCATATAATAAATAATTTAAAAGGCTATATTATAGTATTATTATTATATTATAACTTATTATATATATAAGTAATAACTAAGCCTATTTTATATTATATATATACTTAATTATAGCTCTATTTAATTATATTATTAAATTATTATAATTATACTTAGAGATTAATATTTTATTTATTTTTATAGTAATATATATAAATTATATATTATATTATTTCTCTAAATATTAATAGGGGGGTTTCCTATTTTAATATAATCTCCTCTATACTTTAATATCTCTCTTAGTAATATCTTATATTTCTTATATACCTCGCCGGTCTAAGAAAGGCTATTATATTATCTCTATTACTATATTCTATTTAACTCACTTATTTTTAGCCTTATCTTAGTTAAGATAACTTATTTACTCCTCCTTAGTCTATGCCCTAGTACTATTTTTACTTCTATAATATATCGCTATCTATTTATAATTAAGGCATTAATTATACTCGCTTTTATTATAATATAGAGGTAGATTTATTGCCTTCTAATATAGCTAATTAGTCTTTATAGCGCCTTAGGGCCTTATTATATATTAGGCCTCTTAGGCCTCCTTATATTATTAATAAATAATACGGGGGTTATTAGCTTATAGCATAAGTACTATTAAGGTACTTATAGTAAGGATAATTACTTATAGGGCTAATAGAGGAGAAATTAATTAAAGTATTATATATATTATTATATATATTATTATAATAATCTTAGATATAAGAAGTAAACCTAATAAAATTACTAGTAATAATAAGCGGCTTATAAAGCGACTAGATATATATATTATTATATATATTATTATAGAAGATTAGGTTTAAGTTAATAATAGATTATTATAGTATAAAAGGTATACTTTAGAATTTATCTTATAGCCCTAGATATAATACTTGAAGTATATTAGCGGTGCCTTTTAGCGTAATATATTCTTAATAGCTTTAAATATAGAAAGCTTATATTATATACTTAATAATAATAGTATTAATTTAATAGCTAGGTAATTAAATTACTTATAGGGCTTAATAATAAGCTAGGGGGTTCTAAGGTATTAGAGATATTAATAGGCATAGAAATGATATAGTTAAAGGGGCTACTCTAATATTAATAGATATTAAAGGGTATAAATATAAAGAAGATTAAGACTTATATTATATACCCCTATATATAGAGGAAGCTCCTTTAGTAATTATTTCCGCTAATTTTTAACCTTCTATAGGGCTTTATATAAGATCTAACTATAAATATTACTATATAAAGCCTTAAATAGAGCAATAAATATATTAATCTATTACTTAGCCTAATATACCTTAAGCTTAGTAACCTAATTAATTATAATAAGCTTAATAACCCTTTAGGCCTTAAATAAATTAGCTTAAGAGTTCTTTAGGTAGCCTTTAATAAGTTAATAGATACCCTTAGCCTATAATATAATAAATTAATCGAAATAAAGGTATTAATAAACCTAAGCCTTAATAAACCTCTCCTTATAGAGGTCTAGCTAGGTCTACTAAATATAGCCTACCTTATTAATATACTTAGGAAGGTATTATTTTTTAAAATTCTCTAGCCTCTTATTATAAATATCCTTACTCATCGAGGTAATAATATTATACTACGAGTTATAGAACCCCTTCTTTTTTTTATCCCCTTAAGGGTTACTTTTATCTCGAGTAAAAGTAGGCATATAATAAATTAAAATAGCTTTATTAATATACTATAGGCATAATAGCGAGGGTAATATTAGAAAGTAAGATAGTAAGGAAAAAGTATTTATATATACTAAATAGCGATCTATAAGTATTACGGTTAAAAGGGATATACTATAAAGATTATATAGATACTATAGCTAATTAAGAGCCTAGATAAAATTATTTTCTTTCTTATTACTAAGGAATATAAAGGTAATATAGAAAGATTATTAATAACTATTAATACTAATTATATTAAGTAGGGGTATCTTATACTTATTAGTCTTATATATATAATTTAATATAAGTATTTTAAGATATAATTTAAGGTACCCTAAGGACTTAAGATATATAAAGAAGATTATTATAACTTAGTTATTTTTATTAAGGCGAATTTAGCTTTAAAAGCCCTTACTTTATAGCTATTTAGCGAGAGTATATATATTACTTTACTCTTTAGCGAGGTCTTATTTACCTTATATAATATAATTATAGATATCTTACTATATAGTAATTATATTTAATATTATACTTAAATAAGATCTAATCTCCCTTAGCGTAATATTAGCTTTAGCGAGCTAATAAATTATTAATTTATCTTAATATAATAACTAATAATATATAAGATATATTATTATATTAAGACTTAGCTAATAATTATATTAAGTAAATTTAATATTAAGATAATACCTTAATATCTATATAGTCTTATATAAGCTTTCTTTTATTATAATAGAAAAGAGATATTCTATATAGTATATTAAGGACTTTTATTATTATATCTTTAAGGAATTAAAAGGGGTATACCCTATACTATAGTTATAATTATAGATAATATTAATTCTCTTATTAAGAGTCTTTTAAGAGGACTTTACGCTAAAAGTATAGCCTCGTAATACTACCTAAGTATTAATTATAGTAATTAGCTCCTCCCGCGAGGGATATTTACTTTCCGGGGGGAATATATTATTAAGAAAGAGCTAAGAAGCTTTAATTAGGTTTATAATAAAATAATAAAGTTATAATAAGTTAAATTAATATTATAGAAAGTATTAATTAGTAAATTAGGGGTTATAATTAGCGGTATATTATAGTATTATAAGAAGGCTATATTATTTCTTATATAATAGATCTTATTTATATAGCCGGCTATATGCTAATTATGTGCTCTTATTTATATAGCCGGCTATATGCTAATTATATGGTCTTATTTATATAGCCGGCTATATATATAACGCTCGCTGTGTCTAGAGGAGGTATTAGTTATAACCGTAAGAGATATAGCGAGCATTATATATATAGCTAGCTATATAAATAAGACCACGTGATCGGCGCATAGCCGGCTATATAAATAAGATCTATTATATAAGAAGTAATATAGCCTTCTTATAATATTATAATATACTACTAATTATAACCCCTAATTTACTAATTAATACCTTTTATAGTATTAATTTAATTTATTATAACTTTATTATCTTATTATAGACTTAATTAAAGCTTCTTAGCTCTTTCCTAATAATATATTCCCCCCAGAAGGCAAATATCCCTCGCGGGAGGAGCTAATTACTATAATTAATACTTAGGCGGTATCACGAGGCTATACCTTCGGCGTAAAATCCTCTTAAAAGACTCCTAATAGGAAAATTAATATTATTTATAGCTATAACTATAGTATAAGGCATATCCCTTTTAATTCCTCGAAGATATAGCAATAGAAGTCCTTAATATATTATATAAGATACCTTTTCTTTATTATAGTAAAGGAAAGCCTATATAAGACTATATAGATATTAAGGTATTATCTTAATACTAAATTCGCCTAGTATAATTATTAGCTAAGTCCTAATATAATAATATATCTTATATATTATTAATTATTATATTAAGATAAATTAATAATTTATTAGCTCGCTAAAGCTAATATTATGCTAAGGGAGATTAAATCTTATCTAAGTATAATATTAGATATAATTACTATATAATAGGATATCTATAATTATATTACACGGGGTAAATAAGACCTTACTAGAGGGTAAAATAATATATATACTCTCGCTAAATAATTATAAAGCGAGGGCTTTTAAAGCTAGATTTATATTATAAGGATAAGGGGTATAGAAGGGAGTAAAGAGGTTAAGCAGCTAAGGAGCATTATAAACATAGGTCTTTTAGTATAATAATCTTAATTCTTACCCTACTTGCTTTTTATAAGGTTTCCCTTATAAAGTTAATAAGCCCCGTATTAGCTATATCTAACCGGCTAATAGATGGCTTTCTTGCCGCTTTTAGTAATCTGGCTATTTTAGTATATAATAGGCTGCCCCCGCTTCCATATAGCTATCCCGGCCACAACGGGCCCGGAATAGCCTTACTTCTTGCCTTCCTTTATATCTTCCTTTATGCCCCTTTAGGCCCGGTCTATGCTTAAGCCACTTATACTAAGCTCTTAGCGGGTAAGTCGCTTTATAGTCATAGCCTTATTATTATCTATATAGGCTCTTTTATATCGGTCTTAAAAGAAGTCTTAAAGGTTATTATCTCTCTTTTATATTAGTTGCGATATTATATATCTCCCGGCGCGCCCTTTCTACGCCTAGATCTCTTAATCTAGGCCCCTATTTAGCTTCTTTCTTTTCCTTTGCTAATACCCTACTTTTAAGCTTCTAAATACCCTCCTTATTACCTTCTTATTCTTTCCTAAGACTATTAAATACCCCTAAAGACCTATATATAAGGATATACTTTATCCTTTACTACGCCTATATAGCTATTACTCGCGTAAGTCCCTGCCTCTCACGGCCTTCTTCCTTAGTATTAACATAGGTGCATAGAGACCGCGCCCTCGAAGATAGCTACTAGCGATGCCTCTTTTATATAGGTACTATAAATTCCGCTAATATACCCTAGCGAGGCTATACCTAGGATCTAGGTGAGTATTTTTATTCCCTATCTTCTTATGCTACTATTAGGCTATTACCGGGCTATTATCTTAATATATACTAACTATATTCTTAGGTATAGTAACTCCTAATTATTATAGATAATATAGTTATATAAATAAGCTATATATATATATCCCTCGGCTATAATGTTCTACTATTAAGGATCTACTCTAGCGGTTTAATTAGGCTAAGAGCGATATAGGTGCTTCCTCTCTTCTAAATAGCTTCTTCTAATATACTATTAGTAAACTAATATAATGCCTCTATGGGCTAAGATATATAGACTTTTATCCTATATAAAGAAACTAGTTAGCGCTATTACCGCGAAGTATTATAGCGATAGCTAAGTAGATAATAATAAGGATAAGGTCTAGCTCGCCTATAGATAAGACTAGGCCTAAGATACCTTTAATTACTATATTTATCTTAATTAGGCTAATTCTCTTAATAATCTAGCTAAAGCTACCGCTATTTTTATCTAGCTAATAGCCGCCTTTATAAATCTTCTTATCTTCTTCTTTATAGCTTCTTTAATGCTACTAATACTTTTATTTAGCTAAATTAGACTAAGGTTATTATCCCTATCTTACCTACTTAGCCTAATCTTATGCTATTATTAGATAATAATAATAATAAGAGAGATCTATAAATAATATCTATAAGCGGCGATAGCGCTATTACTAAGCCCCTACCCCCTTTATTTCTAGGCTACTTATCTTCTTACTTATATATTTAGTTATCTATAGATATATATTTAATCTTTATTATCTAATCTTTATTTTATAATATTTATATTATTCCTAATTATCTTTTTTCTTCCTAACTATAAGGAAAGAGTAAGAGAGCTATAAGAAAAGAGCGAGGGGGGGTAAGTAAGAGAAAATCCCTTAGTTAACTATTTATCTATTAAGAGGTTAAAATTAAAATTAAAGAGATCTCTAAAAAGAAAGAAAAAAAGAAATAATAGCTATAGAGCTCCTTTTATATTTTATTAAGGGCTTCCTTTAATTTTCTAAGTATTAGCTCCTTATTAGCTTATACCTTAATCCTAAGGCAAGGGAGGTAATATCCTTATTATCCTTTATCCTTTTTATCTTTATACTTCTAATTATCTTATATCCTTATAGATACTATCTATATTTTATATAGCGCCCTTATAGCGACTCCCTAGGTAGCTAGCTAGTCCCTATTAGTCTCTCGCTACCCTAAGTTATCCCTAAGTCTTATAGGAAGGCTATTTACTTACTTATAGTTAAAACCTTTCTTATATATATATAGTAGGGAAAGACTATTATATACCTAGCTCTATAGTCCCTTCTGCCTATAGCCTTCTTAGCTATAGCCTAGCGGGTTTCTATAAGCTCTCTAGTAGGTCTAACTACTACTTAGACTCTTACTTCCTTAGTAGCGTTATAGATACCCTCGTCGGGTTATATATATATCTTATATTATAACTTCTATTATCTCTTTCCTAGCTCCCTACTTTATAGGTATGGCTAAATAGCATATAATAAGGGTAGTAATAATGCCTCCTTAATCTTATATATCTATAGGTATTAGTCTTAAGGGAATTAAAGCTATTTAGCTTTTAATAGGGCTTATTCTTTAATATATATCTATCTCTTAATCTTATTAATAGATATCTAAGGATATTATATTAGTATTCTTTAGGTATTAGGCTAATGCCCTAGCGGTTTATTACTAGCTTATTAGCTATACTCTTTATAGTTATAGCTAGCTCTTTTGCCTCTTTAGCTTATAATAGGGCGCCTTAGCTACTTATTAATAATCTAAGGTATTATAGCGAGGTATCTTTAACTAGGTTTAAGGGTATATTAGGCTTATAGCTAGCGCTCTTTAGGATTATAATTATCGCTATAGTAGTATTCTTAGTGCGAAGGTCTAGTATTAGGTCTCTTATGGCTTAGCTATAGAAGGTAATAGCTCTTTAGGTCTATTATAATTATCTCTTAGTAGGTTAAGGTAACTTAGGTTAAGGTTATTAATCGGTCTAGGCTATTGCCTCTAGGGTTAAGACTAGTAGTTTAGTAGGTAAATAGGTACTTAGAGCTAATATAGGTATTACTTAGGCATAGGTAAAAGGACTTATCCTCTTTTAGGTTAATACTTTGGCCCTATAGCTATTAATAAGTATCCTATATAATATCCTTCGGTATAGCTCTCGCGGTATCTCTAGCTATTAGTTCTAGGGTTAGAGCTAGGTTTATAGCTATAGTTTTAGTAGTAATAGCTAATATATATATTTCTATTAGTAAGTAGGGGAACTTAATATAGGATAGGGTAATAGAAGGTCTATAATAGGACTGGGATTAAAGTTAGGGCTTCGAGGCTAATATAATAGCTACTTCCTTAGTAAGTATTTCTAGCGGGCATGCCGCCATAGGGCTACCGGCGCATAAGGCCTACTATAGGTCTCGCGATAGTTATTCTTAGTATTAAGGGATTTATTATATATGCGGAGGCCGCGTATATACTACTTCTAGGTATCCCTCTACTTATCTTAATAGTCTTTTCCCCTTATATAAATAAAAGAATTAATTTATTATAAAGATAAAGGGTATAGAAGGGAGTAAAGAGGTTAAGTAGCTAGGGAGTATTATAAATATAGGTCTTTTAATATAATAGTCTTAATTTTTACCTTACTTACTTTCTATAAGGTTTCCCTTATAAAGTCGGTAAGCCCCGCATTGGCTATGTCTAACCGGCTAATAGACGGCTCTCTTACCGCTTTTAGCAATCCGGCTATTTTAGCACGTAATAATTTGCCTTAATAAAGATAGCTAAGTAATAATAATCTTCTTTATATATCTAAAGTCCCTAGGGTACCTTAAATTATATCCTAAAATATTTATATTAAACTATATATATAAGATTAATAAATATAAAATACCCCTATTTAATATAATTAATATTAATAGTTATTAATAATCCTTTTATATTACCTTTATATTCCTTAGCGGCGAGGAAAAAAATAACTTTATCTAAGCTCTTAGTTAGCTATAGTATTTATATAATCTTTATAATATATCTCTTCTAATTATAATACTTATAGATCGCTATTTAATATATATAAATACTCTTTCTTTATTATCTTACTTTCTAGTATTACTTTTGCTATTATGCCTATAGTATATTAATAAGGCTATCTTAACCTATTATATACCTACCTTTATTTAAAATAAAAATAACCCTTAAGGGGATAAAAAGTAAAAGGGGTTCTATAACTTATAATATAATATTATTACCTCGATAAGTAAGGATATTTATAATAAGAGGCTAGAGAATTTTAAGAAGTAATACCTTCCTAAGTATATTAATAAGGTAAGCTATATTTAATAGACCTAGTTAGACCTCTATAAAGAGAGGTTTATTAAGGCTTAGGTTTATTAATACCTCTATTTTAATTAATTTATTATATTATAGGCTAAGGGTATTTATTAACTTATTAAAGGTTACCTAAAGAACTCTTACATTAATCTATTTAAGGCCTAGAGGGTTATTAAGCTTATTATAATTAATTAAGTTACTAAGCTTAAGGTATATTAGGCTAGGCAATAAATTAGTATACCTATTACTTTATCTAAGGCTTTATATAGTAATATCTATAATTAGATCTTATATAAAGCCCTATAGAAGGTTAAAAGTTAATAGAAATAACTATTAAAGGAGCTTCCTCTATATATAGAGGTATATAATATAAGTCTTAGTCTTCCTTATGCTTATACCCTTTAATATCTATTAGTATTAGAGTAGTCCCTTTAATTATATTATTTCTATGCCTATTAATATCTCTAATACCTTAGAACCCCCTAGCTTATTATTAAGCCCTATAAGTAATTTAATTACCTAGCTATTAAATTAATACTATTATTATTAAGTATATAATATAAGCCTTTTATATTTAAAGCTATTAAAAATATATTACGCTAAAAGGCACCGCTAATATACTTAAAGTATTATATCTAGGGCTATAAAATAAATTCTAAAGTATACCTTTTATATTATAATAATTTATTACTAACTTAAACCTAATCTTTTATAATAATATATATAATAATATATATATCTAATCGCTCTGTGACGATCGTGGGATTCCTAAGGGATAAACCGGTCGTGCTGGTTTATATTAGTAGAGGAGAATATTATATAGCCTTAAAGGGTAATATAAGTTATATCTAGTAATATACTTAAGGGTATTAAGTATAACTAAGTTATATTAATAGCTAAGGTAGTTAGTATATAAGAAAGTACTAATAAGAGTATCCTATATACTTTTGGGTTTCTATTATAATTACTTTATCCTCTAGTCTTAATTATAGTAATCATAGAAGTAATTAGGGTAATTAGGGAGGTAATTACTATAATTACTTAGTATTAAGAGTGATTACTTATTTAATTAGTAAAGAATTATGGGGTCGCTTCTATGTATATAATAGGTTCTAGTTAGGTTATAATATGATATCTCCCCTTCGTTAATCTTATCCTTAAGGCCTCTAAAGTTAGCCATTCTAAATTTCTATAGGTTTATTAAACCTTCCCTTATAATTATTTCCTATGATGCTAATAATATATTAAAAGTAAAGTCCTATTCTACTATATATCATTATTATCTTTTTAAACTTATCAAAGAAATAGGCTTTAAAGTTATACCTTATTCTTATTATTCCTAAAAATACCTAAAGTATAAAATACTTAAGGGTATTTCTTATTATTCTAAGTATATCTATTATAGCCGCGCTTATAATAGTTTAGGTATATTAATTTCTATTAATGCGTATGATTCCTATATCTTATTATCTTCCTCTTATTAATATTTATAGCTTTACGCCTAGTGGCCGAGAAATATCGTTTAGAGCTAGAGGAGGAGAAGGCAAAAAAAGAGTTAATTTCTCTTTAATAGCAAATAAATAAGCGATTATCTCGTCTAATACGCCTCCGCCGTTAGAAGAAATAGATTTATAAGCGGGGTATAAAGATAGTACATCGGGGTTTAAATTCTTTAGATAAGTTAGAGGAGTTAGATTGTCGGGAAGCTAAGGCCGTTATCGATGCTTAGTCCTTTAGGGCTATTAATATTATTAATTAGTCGGCGATCTTTGATTTTAATATTAATTCCCTTCCTTCCGGAGTTACTAGTAAAAATCCCATAGTAGGCATTGCGCGCCTATAAGGTATTCTAGGGGTTCCTATATATTTTCTAAGTCTAAGTAGTCTTTCTATTTAATAAAATATATTATTTTATTATTAATTTTATCTATATCGAGGATAAATTTTATAATATATTCTTTTAGTTTATTAATTTCTATATCGGGGTTATTACTTATTTTAACCTAGATAATATTTTATATTAATTTAAGTAATAAGATATAAAAGATTAGATAGAGCTTAACCTTAGGTAGTAAGTCTAATTTATAATTATATTTTAAGATTTTTTATTTTACTCTATAGGGTCTAATATATTTATAATTAAATTTTTTATTTTATTATTTTATTTTAATATTTTTTATCGCGAGGTAGATTATTTCTCTCTCTAAGAAGGTTAATCCCTTAATCCTTTTTTTATTCGCATAGTTTATTATTTTATTTCTAATAAATTCAAGTTCTATATATATTTCTTTATATAGGTTATATAGTTAGTCGCTAATAAGGATTACTTTAGGGTTAATAATAATATCTTATAATTATTAGTAAATATTTAATATAAATCCAAAGTTAATATAGGCTAGTATAGTCTTTATATTTTTATTTATTACTATATTATAGGCTAGCTAAGCGGCTAATAGCTTCTTAACCTAGTTAGTTTATTTATAGTTAATATAATATTAAAGGTATTATTTTAGTATTTAGTTTATATGTTTTATTTATCTATCTATCTCCTTATGGTATATAATAGAGAGCTTATAGTTAATCCCTAAGTATTTAGTAAGGCTTTATTAAAACTTAGATATAAATAATAGTCTTTAATTAATAATAATCTTAAGTAATATACTATATATTTTAGTAATATAAAAATAAAAGAGATAAATAAATTCTTTAGCTATAATTAATTCTCTATAGGGTATAAAATAAGAAAATTTTATAAGTCTATCTATAATAATAAGAATATTATTATAGAAGTTTTTAGTTATTAGTTCTTTTAATAGGGGTAGTTTAGTAATAAAATCTATTATAATAGCTTCCTATAGTAGCTAAGGTATTAATAGGGGTTATAGTTTACCGTAAGGTTTATGGCATTATGCCTTAGTTTTTTTATAGAGGTCGCATTATTTAATAATAATTATAATAATCTTTTTTATACTAGGAAATATATATATTATTTTAATATATTCTAGGGTTTTATTAATTCCTTAATATCTATAGAGTTAATAACTATATATTTCGCGTATAAGGTCATAGTATAGATCCTCTAGTACTTATTGCTTATTAGTTTTCTAGTTATCTAGTAGTTATTTATTATACTCTAGGATTTTAATAATAAATAGATTCCCTTACTTTACTATATATATTATATTTAGGTATTATTATTACTTAATATATATAATTATCTATTATTATAGGTATCCCTCGGGGGTAAGGTATAGTAGTTATTCTTTAGTTTTAATCTTTCTTATATCTAGGTCGGGTCTATGGCTGATAGCGTCTGCGCGGCTATTCTCTAATCCTTTAATATAGATAATAATATAGTTAAATTCTAAAAGATATTTAGTATATTATAGTTATTATCTACTAAGTTATTAGGTTATTATAAAGTAGGAGATATTCTTATAATTAGTATAGACCTTAATCTAATATTAGTTTCCTAGAAGGTAATATCTAAACTCCTTAAAAGTATTAATAATTATAAGGAATTCTTTATTATAAATAAGGTAATTAAGTTTTACTTTATATAGCTTATAGGAGTAAAATGCGATTAAATATAGTTATCCTTTATTATCTTATTATTTAATCTAAGTGCCTAGGGCGAAGTCTAAGGTATTAGTTTTAAGTTTAATTAGCCGAGATAAGTTAAATATCTTAAGTATTAGTTTACTTAAGATAAGTCCCTTAATTTTATCGAAAGATTCCTTTATTTTATTCCTAAATGCGAAGGTCTTATCCCTTTTCGTAAGTTCTATTAATAATATAGCTATCTTCTTAAATACTCTAAGGAATTTACAATAGTAATTAGTAAATCCGAGGAAGGCTTATACTTCCTTAATATTAATAGGTTCTTTCTAGTCCTTAATTACTAAAACCTTCTTAGGGTCTATATATATCTTATTATAAGAGATAATATATCTAAGAAATTTTACTTCTAAGGTATAAAATTTGCTTTTTTTAGGTTCTATTAGTAACTTAGCGTCCTATAGTATTTATAATACCTTATAGATATATTTTAAATATTCTTCTTTTATTTTAGAGAAAATAAGGATATTATCTAAGTAATATATAACGAATATATCTAGATATTCTTATAGCATATTATTAATTATTCGCTAGAATATAATAGGTATATGTAAAAGTCCTTATAATAAGAAGGTCTTTTATAAATAAAATTCTAGAAAAATAAGCTTATAAGATATAAGCCTAGGATTTAAATACCCTATAGTTTAGCTTATGCGCTATCCAGTTATAGGCTTACCTAAGCAATATATGCTTAGATAAGCAAGATATTAGGGAGTTACAAGATAGTCTATTTCGGCTATATTTAGCTCTATTTCCTAATTAGGAAGGTCACGTGACTTCGGACTTAGGGCTTTTTAAAGAGCCCGATAAAGCCGTGAAAGCCGTGCCTTTCCAATGGGTATTTTCTATCCGGTTTTAAATTTCCTAGTTTAAAACCCTAGAAGTCTTATATTAGAATAACGCATAACTCGGCTTCTAGTTATCCGTTCT
Source organism: Fusarium sp. LHS14.1 (assembly GCA_025433615.1). NCBI lineage: Eukaryota > Fungi > Ascomycota > Sordariomycetes > Hypocreales > Nectriaceae > Fusarium > Fusarium sp. LHS14.1. The sequence goes on along the minus strand of CM046489.1, from coordinate 790,022 downwards.
TAGTGAAACTAATACCGTTAGAAAGCCCGGAATCAGGGCTATCCGGCGGTATAACTTTCACCCGAATCGGACTAATAGATTCCGACTCATTAGCTATATAAGCTATTAGCCCTCTCTTAGAATTAGCTCCTTAGATCTTGTATGAATACTCACAATTTACATACCAATAAGAAGCTGGTTTTCTTCTTATTTTTTCTATCTATTTTACCCTTGACTTTACCTACCCTATGCCTTGCTATTCAGCTTCACAGCTATTTATTAAGACTAATTCCTCTGCCTATTCACCTCCTATCCAAGTCATCTACCCTACAGTCTTTGAGGACTTTATAGTCTTTATTCTTCAGTCTTTTATAGTATATTAGTAAGTCTAAAAGGCATAATAAGGTACTTAAATAATCTATACTTAGTATAAAAAGCGGTTTTTTATTTATATCTTTCTTTAATTTAAATAAGGTTATAGGCTCCCTTAAGGTCGAGTATAATAAAATACTTTATTCTAAAAAGTTAATCTTTTAACTTGCTAATAAGAGGTAGCGATATATAATCCTTAATTATAATAGTATTAAGCATTCTAAAGTCGATATAAAGCTAGAGCTTGCCGTTTTTCTTTAGAATAAATATAATAGGGTATTTAATAAATAACTTACTTTCCCTAATATATCCTTTCTATATTATATCTTTAATATATTCCTTTAATACTAGAAGTTATACTTTATTAAGTAGGTAGAGTTTATTAAAGCCGGGTTACTTCCTATTAATAAACTTAATCTTAAGGTTATATAAGGTATATTCTAATAGACCTATTTCGAGTTCTTCTGCGAAGAGTTATTTATAGATCCTATACTGCCGGGGTATATTTTTAAGTTATTTTTCTTCTAGGTTATCTTTTTTAGGCCTCTTAAGGTCCTCTTCTAGTATATAGAATTATTATATAATTTATGCGATTATTTATTATTATTATTGTTTCTATCTATTATAATATCTATATTTTATCCCTATAGGTAGAGAGGTATCTTATATTTGCCTCTGCCTAATTTCTTTATTATTAATAGAAGTTTAAGATCTCTATCTTAAGTTATTATCTAATATAAAAGATATCTTAGTATTATAAGAAAATATCTAGCTAATTCTTTAGTTAGAGTATAGGTTATAATATTATAACTATAGGTACCTAAGCATAAGATTATAGCTCTAATTTAATATAATATTAAATAAGATTCCTTAGTTTTTTCCTTTAATAAAAACTTTAAGGTAATTAATCTTATAATTAATAACTTTATTATTATAATTAAAAGGTATTCCTTTAAGGTTATATACTATATAGGGCTTTTATTTATGCCTTTATAGTAACCTAAGCCTATTTACTATTGCTAGATTAAAATAGTTCTACTCGGCTTTATTATTTACTAAAGCGTTTAATTATTCTCCCTTAACTTATACTCTTAATTCTAAGTATTATCGCTTATATTCTCTACTTATAGAGTAAAGGGCCTTCCTAGGTAGCTTATTCCCTTATTTATCTACCCATTGCCCTATATCAGATAGGATAACTAGTTTTTTAATATTCATATAGTATAGCTAAAGTAATCGAATTTATATTTACTATCTATATATGCCTTATAATTATGGTTATCTTTTATGCTATCTTGCTATTCCTAGAAGCTATTATCTACTTGCTAATTAGTATCTTTAGGCTCGCCGCGCCTAATATAATCGGCGTAGTCCTATAGGAGCCTATTTATAGGTCCTTAGTCGTCTCCGAGGTATAGTTAAATCTTTTAATACTATTTCTTATCTCTAGGTCTTTTATCTTACATAAGGAAGTTAAATCCTTCCTTTGCTATTCATTCGAATCTATTATATATAGCCTTAATATATGGCCCGTGCCGTGGGTATATTTCTTTATTATAGAGGGCTACCTTAGTGCTAAGGCAACTTCTATCTAGGTCTTATTCTTAATTAGTTATGGTTATCTATGCGGCGATAATAAACCATCGTTCGAGGGTAATTAATCTATTATTATTAGGGAAGAAGCAGATATTAGCTACGCTAAGTACTTCGTTCTATCCTCTAACCTTATATATATATATTTCGTAGGCAAGGTATAGCTTATCATTTAGTCCTTATAGCTATACTAGGAAATAGTCGTTTTCTCGCTTACTTTGGATATATATGCTATATTGGTGATCCTTATAGGAGATCTATGAGATTTCTTTATGCCTAGGGTATACTAAGCGGGTATATTTGTCGTCTCGTATATTATAGCGTAGGCTTTATTAAGAGCTTATAGCTATTTCTTTATAATATGCCCTAATAGGAATATCTTTTATATCTAAGTTATTATCCTTTATTTCTATAGCTAGGGTAATTTCTAGTCTCTCTTATTTAGTAACTTATTCTTATTATCTCTTAATCTTATAGTCGCATTATTTATATTCCTAGGTTGCCTTATATAGCCTTTAGTAATACCATAGTATAGCAATAAAAATAGATTTATATTAATAGTATACCTTATATCTTTCTACCTTATACTAAAGGTATAGCTTATTATTAGGCTAATAGGGTAAAGGGATTAAAAAATAATTATTTTTTTATTTCTTTTCTAGGTATTCTTTATATTTATAATAATAGTATAATATCTATAAAATACTAAGGTATTCTTTATATATAGGATAGGTTTAGATATTATCTTATGCGCTAAATAGTGCTTTAGGGAGTCTAGGATCTTTAGCTATTGCTTAATATAGAGCGTAGACGTAGATATCTTATATATTCGCCGTATCTATATATTCTTAGGCTATCTAGATATATCGTTCCCTAAGAGTATTTTAATATTAATTGCCTTATTTATTATAGAGCTATAGATAGTGTTTTTCCTTCTATAAGTTATTATTTATCTTTTAGTTATATTAGTTTCTAATCTAGGTAGTCGCTAGTTATTATTATGCTTCTACCGCTGAGCCATAGTTAGGGTCTTAGTTATAGCGCTTAACTCGTCGGGTAACTATAATAGTCCTCGCACCCTAGGCCCTAGCTAGCTTACTAGCGGGTTCTAGTAGTAATTACTATTTCGATCTATTAGTAAGGTAAAATTATCTTACTTTAAGGGGTTATATAGTTATATAGTATTCTCTTTTCTAGGGTTTATTATTATATTTAAATTATTCTTTCGTGAAGTATACTTAGTCATAGGGTATTATTATCTCTCTAGGATAGAGGCTAGTATTATTATATCTTATGCGTATTATGCCGAGGGTCTTAGTAGTCCAGATGGCTATTTAGGGTCTATTATTAGCTTCTATGAACCTTACTTATCTCTTTCCTTTAGGCAATGGTTATTATAGCCTAGGTTAATAATATCCTTCCTAGATATTATATTACTTTTTTCTATATATATTAGCCTTATAGCCTTTCTTATAGTAATAATAGTATTTAATAGCTAAGGGTCTTTGCTAGGCGCTACTAAGCTATATAGATCTAGGTTATATTCTATAAGAGGTATTAGTTTAAGTATATCCCTAGTTAGTATTAAACCGGGGGGTATTAGCCTTATTACTCCTAAACTTAGGGTTCTATAGTTTTTTCTAGGAGAACTATTATTTATTAATTCTAATAGCTTTACTAATATAGTCAATAAGGTTATTAGGTTAATTTTCCTTATAGAGCTTAGCCTAAACTTTTTTCTTAAGTCTATTAAAGAAAAAGGATATTAGTAGTTCCTAGTCTTAGTTAAGCTTTAAGGCGAGTTAAAGGTACTTAGTGCTATATTCCGATGCGGAGTAGGTCTATTAAAGTGCTTTAATATCTTTTTTTACCTAAGATTTTTTATCTATTATTCTAAAAGCTTATCTAAGTATAGTTTTAAAAGTCTTAAAGCTAAAATAGAGGTTTATAGTCTAGGGGGAAAATTTAGCGAATAATTTAATAAGATATTCCTTTATAATAAGTTTAAACTAAGCTATAGCGTTCTTAATTAGTTATCCTACGGCGTATTAAACCTTACTAAATGCCATAGTAAACTATATAGGGTAGTATATTATAAATACGCGTAGCTATATAAAGAATATTAGTAGCCTATAGGCGGTTCTATTAAACTTCTCCGGGGGGTCTAGCTTTAGGATTTCTCCTATATCCTTTCCTCGTATAGTAGCGGTAATAATACTATTAAGCCTTTAGGCATCGTTAATATACTATGCGTTCTAATTACGCTAGGTCTAGCCTATTCTTTTAATAAGGTTATAGAGTCTATCTATCTCGGTGCTTATAGTAGTAATCTAGGCTTAGAGCTACTTAATTTCTTTATTATCGGAGCTTTCCGCGTCGTCTATATCTTTATCCTTAGCGTTAGCTAGAATAAGTGCGATAGGTATAGGGGGGTAATTAGTAGGTAGAACTTATTAATAGTTATTACCGGGAGTAGCCTAAATAGCTATTATGTTTAATATTATTTAAGGTAATATAAATAATCCTCTAAATAAGAGCTATTAATATATAATAATTATAGGATTCCTAAGGGATAAATTAGTTATATTAGTTTATATTAGTAGAGGAGAATATTATATAGCCTTAAAGGGTAGTATAAGTTATATCTAGTAATATACTTAAGGGTATTAAGTATAACTAAGTTATATTAATAGCTGAGGTAGCTATTATATAAGAAAGTGCATGTAGGTGCGTACTATATACTAAGTCCTTCGTGAGAGGATTATGGTCGCCCTGGATTACGGTGATCCTTGGATTACGGTGATCCTGGGATCGTAGTAATCTAGCTATGGTGGTGATCCTTCTTTGATTGGTCTTTCTTTCGGTTGTGGGGAATCACGTGCGTCCGTCGTGGTTGGGTGCATATCAGGTCTTGACAGATGGCTCTCACCATTATTTTTGTAATGACTTGCCAAAGCGTAATGAGTTGACGTGACGTCTACTTATACCTACTTAATCAACTTGAACTTTTGGTCTGTAGTTTGATTTCGTGTTTTTTTCCCTTTTTCTTTTTCCCACTTTACTGACAAGTTTATAAAAAACCGCGCAAAGCAATAATAGAACTCGATCGTTAAACCACGGCATTAATGAAACCGAACGCTACAACACATTGATCTACCCTAAATCAAAACAAACACAAGCTTATCGCAGCAGCCTCATTGGTCAAATGAAATCATCGGCTACCCTTCGGTTAATACTTGATTCAGAACCAGACTTGAATCCACAAGCAAGACTCGATTGTTAGAACTCGCATAAACAAGAAGATTTAAGGACAAATGATTAGAAGCCTCCCTTATCAAAGAAACGGTACGATGAACTAAGGTACTCAGGGCTCATTTTAATGCAGTTGTCAACTTGAAGCTGTTTGCATTTACGTGAACGTGGCTGGAGCCAATCAAGGCTCTCACTTCCTGCTCCACCGTTGTCAGGTTGACGCGACGCGACGCGACGCGACAACAACGAACATGTAACCATACCCAATGACATCCCATCAATAGCGACGACATATCGAACCCAAAAATCACTGCAGCTTTCGCTAGGACGCTTGGCTTCCACCTGAATGCTGGGTTCTAGATCCACTGTGGCCTGGCTGAGTGGAATCGATGACGACGCTCAAACGGGATCCGGGCAATCCACAGTTCAGTTAAATCAAGGCCTCACGCACCAAGATCAAAAACGAAGACTTCCGTCATCTCCCCGTGAGAACCACACTCAGTGCCCCCTGTCTTCCAAATGGATAATCTCGAAGCACCAAAGCGTCCTAGGGTAGTGGGAGACTAGACAGTTTATCCCTAGAAACCGACGGAATCATAAATCGACAGCTCGGCTTTGGCGATAGACAACATCCCGCTATGCTCAAACAAATGGTTTTGAAGGTCCTCAAGTAGTCAAATTAGAAGGCCATTCTAAACTCAAGCATGCATCAAGTATTCAGTGACGATCTCTCAGAACACGGCCTAGACGAGGATAACGCATATTCGAAGGAACCAAACGACTACGGTAGCAGCTTATCGCCAAACGCTATAGACGAGATTCTAGGCCATGCAAGGCAGTGTTTCGAAAAAAGACACTCAGAAATGATATAGAACTTTGAGGTCCATCATCGTCTCTTAGAGAAGGTCTTTTAGGTTGGGGAGCGTCCACATCTAGTCGATGTTATTTTATGATATAATACTGAACCACCTCTCTATACTCGTACTGGCAACCTGAATACTAGTATCACTCATTCTGCCACCATCACTAAGGAGTAACTTCCCAAGGTAGGAGGATCCAAGCTTGTTGACTTTTGCGTCTACGTCAACCCCGAAGTGGATGCCGAGACTAGGGAAAATTACGCCGACCGTGTACTGGGAATGGTTCAAGAGAAATGATGGAGAGAGGCTCGAGGGTAACGGGAAAGGAAACACAGAACTGTAAATATAATTGGTACATGGACTTCACCAAGAAGGAATTCGAGCCATGAAAACTAGACTTCGGGGGCCAGAAAATTAAGTCTGAAAAGCAACCTGATGCCATCGATCCTATAAGTCTGGTGACATTATCAGTAGATAAGGTATATACCCTTCTCAAAAAGCAAGAAGCAGTAAGTACTTTAGCATTTAACATTTGACATAAGATAATATTCAGGTCTCAATATACAAGAACACCCTAAATGAATTTAATAGCTAGAGATGAGCGGTGTGTTATGGTTCATTTAACGTAACGTCTGGCTCTTCAGGGAGCCAAGGCAATGATCGAACAGACCAACAAGACACCAATGCTGTGCGCGAACAGAGCTGGAGCCTCTAATGGGAAATTCTTGAGTTACCTTGGGTCGACGAGCAGGTGTATAGTTTGTATGAGCTGACAAATACTGGGGTATTCACAATGGAAAGTTCGCCGATGGTATTAATCACCTTCCATGCCATGCAAGGACTACCTTTATTGACGTACGAAAAAGACTCCATCAGAGTTCAGCCACAACCACGACTTGAGATAGAAGCAGAGGTGGGTTCTCATTGTCATTTTGTTAGCGTTGGGACATAATACTATGAGGTGATGGCATTGTGTTCTTTGTTGAAGTTATAGGCTGGTTCCTGAAGAGATACCTACGCCGATATAGAGTATGTTTTGGAAGTTCATGATCCTGAGACATTAGCCGAATTTCTTTGGGTCTATTCACTGGAATGGAATGGAATCACATAGGGTTTAACTCTGGCGAAAGGTGAGCTCGGAGGGGTCAAACTAGGACACCGATCAGTCATCCCCTGTTTTGCCCACAATCGGCACACTGCATCTTTTATGTGATAGCTTTGTGGACACTAGATTCGAATGAAAGAGGAATTAAGAGACAACAAATGGATGGAAAGGCAAAAAGACATAAGGCTACGCCCATGGATAGATCTTTATGTAAACCAATCCCAACGGTCCCTTGAAGAGAGCAACTTATCGTAGAACAAAGTTGTAATCTAACCAATGACCCGTTCAGTGTCAAGATTCAATGCCCTCTAGCGGTAGCTTAGCGTCTAAATTTACCCGCCTCCTTGGGAGCCCCTCGTCTCGCATTAAGAGGACGAAAGGGTGTGTACTGCTATGACAAGTCACTACGCTTTTGCTTCACGGAGCTTGCGAGCCGTAGTCTTTTTATGGCGACTGTGTTTTTCTTTTGATTGGTAGCAATTGCAGCCGAAATGGGAGTGTCAGTTGGTTTCAGGTTTTATTAATCAGGGTCCATGTCTTGACTGTAGCGGTCGGTTCGGATATCTCGGCCGGAGAAATGTCATGTTTCAGACCCTAGAACGGCAAAATTAACGTTGGAAGTGTTGGCTCTCGCATAAATACAGGTCCAACGCCTCTTCCTTTAACGTGCTTGTCTTGGCTAGACATCCATTACTCGACAACAAAGATGCTTTTCCAAACCGCCCTTCTCGCATTGTCTATTGCGACTCCCTCCCTCGCGCAGGTCCGCGAGAGCTTTGAAAGCGGATGGGACAAGGTCGCATGGCCGACCTACGCGCCGGACTGTGACCAGGGCGGCAAGGTCACTCTCGACAGCACGAGCAAGGCTCGCAGCGGTAAGAACTCAATCAGAGTTGATGGCGCGGGCGGTTATTGTGGACACAAATTCTTCGGCACCACAGCGGTTCCAGACGGTGAGGTCTACGTCAGGGCATGGATGTGAGTTTGGAGATTTCTCTTCTCTGTGTGCAAGAGTCAACACTGACATGACACTCACTTACTAGTAAGCCTTCCAAGGCCATCACTGACGCCCATGTCACCTTCATCACCATGCCTGACTCTGCTCAGGCTTCTGGAAAGCACCTCCGCATCGGTGGACAGAGCAAGATCCTCATGTACAACCACGAGTCCGACGACGCCACCCTGCCCGATCTCTCCCCCCAAGGCATTGCCGCCTCGACGGCACTCAAGGCCAACACTTGGCAATGCATTGAGTATCATCTCGGTACTGACGGCACCGTCGAGACCTGGGTGGGTGGCAAATCTGTCAGCGGACTTACGAGCAAGCCAAACACTGCCAGTGACTTTAACGGCCAGTGGAAGAGGGGAAACATTAAGCCCAAGGTCTCTGCTGTCTACTTCGGCTGGGAGTCATATGGCGGAGATTCCAACACTGTCTGGTACGATGATATTGTTGTCGACTCGAGCCGTATTGGATGCTACGCAAAGTCCAAGTAACTTGTCTCAAGTCTGGATATCGATATCCTTCAGCCGCCTGGAGCGCCTCTATTTCTCATGTAATTTAATTCGCCACACGGCCGCTGAATTGCAGTATATACACACCATTGACCCCCATTTCAATTCCCTGGGGCCCGAAAGTGCACAGCTGTTCTCAAACCCGATCGCCCAGAGTGTCTTTCTGAATATGTTCCGTAGAGCCTTTCCCAATCTGCTCAAGGGCTAGAGTTATCGCCTTGAGGCTGCCATTTTCGAATTGCATTGTGTTCTAAGCCACCGTGTTCTTTTGTTTACAGAGTAGCGACTTCATGGTCTATACGCATATCGTTGACAACAGGATTGCCGACTGTGGCATGCTAACCAGCTGGAAGGTTTCACTGCCCGTCCACGCAGGGAAACCTTTTACCGTGGCTGCCCCGTCTCTAAACATCCCCAGGCTCAACCCATGATTCTTCGAGCTTGATTGTGTTCAAGCAGTGCCAGAAGCTAACGTGCAAAGAGTCACAAGGTACAAACTGCCATTTTGGCCAGGTATGTGATGAGTTGTTCTCCCCTAAACCCGGAGGCGTTCTGAACTCTTACGGAGTGAACAAGACATTGTTTCGTTCATCTCCATCCGGGTACTTCCCTCTTATAACCCGGCGATTATGCACCACATAGATAAGAAGCTGGACTATGGCGGAAAAGATGCCAATGGCCACCATTATTATCATAGTGCGAAGACCAATGTGATCGCTTCAGCACAAAATTGTCAGCTTCCAAATGTTGTTCGGACGTGTCTAGGACAATGTACTTACAAGGGCCCATCCTCGGCCTGGAAATATTGAGTTCCTATCATCATGCCAGTAGTCGCAGACATCACCCACATCCTAAGTATCTCGTTAGTGCGACTGTTTATATCGTCATCATACGTCGGCGTACGCTAGTGCTATGCTTCGCTCGCCTGTGTCATGGCAGTTAAGCTGTGCCCACGAGTTGTGCACGGGATGGTAGCCAACAGCTACACTGTTCACAGCGGTCCAAAGACCCCATCGCGACCACTTTCCTGATGTAGGATGTACTTGCCTAGCCACAATTAGGACAATCAAGTAGCAAGCTTGTGCCAAAATCACTGTGGCCCCGCGTTTGTTGGTTCGATCGCTAATGTACCCGAAAAAGAATACAACAGGAAGAGCTAGCAACGCTCTAACAGCAGCTAGAGCATTGGCGACAATCCGGTCAAAGCCGAGCGACCTTCCATCAGCTGTTAGCGGCCATACTCAAGAAAGCTTTGATCTAGTGACTACTCACATGATGATTGAAGGGGAATAAGTTGAGAGAGGAGAAAAAGTCGAGAAGACAGCGAGTGTAGAGACATAGTGTGGCCACCGACGGTACTGTAGCACGGTTTTCGCGACAGTACTTAGTCTAATGGCCTTATTTTTTGGATTCAGGCGTGCCGATGCGTCAACTCTTTGTTGCAGCATGTGTGTGCTTCTCGGCGCTCGACCAGCGTACCAGACCTAGACCAAACAGCGACTATGGGGTATACGGGCTCTCCGGAAGAAACAATAGTAGGAGGGATGAGACAAAAACGGTCATTAACCCCTCCATTGTGCTGTGAATTAGTATGACAGAATGTAGCTAATAACGTCGAGTCTATACCTAAGAAGAGCCACTGCCAGCCAGTCATTCCTCTAGAGCCATCGAGTTTGAGGATACCAGTAGCCAACAAGGGGCTGATTGCATTCCCGCCGAACATGCCAAAGAAGAAAATAGATACTCTTTTGGCTAGTTCGCGACGTTTATACCATAGAGACAGTATGTACATGGCTCCAGGAGTGTAGCCTGACTCTGCAAGCTCAAGCATGGCTCGACTAACCAAGAATCCTGTTCGGTTGCGGACAAAAGTCTGCATTGTCGCAACAAGGCCGAACGTGAATACCTGGCCCGACATCCATTTTCGGGGACCAAACTGCTCTGTTAATCAGGACAGACCAAACAAGAGCATAAAATGCCACTTACACGCTGGAGGGCCATGTTGCAGGGGATCTTGAAGACAACAACAGCAGCAAACATGAGCTGGTTGCCTAAATTGATTGTCGCTTGGTTGACTTTGATGTCTTCGGCAAAGCCACCAGTTAAGGCGCTTGCCAAAATCATACGGTCGAGCTGGAAGACGAGAAATCCTAATACCAATAGTAGGAGTACAGAAAAGTCAATTCTGGTCTTACGTTAGTAAGCTGTCAGTGAATATGTTCTGTGGTCTTGCGCACTTACTTCCTACGCGCCTTGGCCTCAATGATTGGATCTATCAGTTGATCTTCCGGACATAATGTGAATGAAGATGTCCTCAATGACTCGGCGCCAGAGGGATCGCAAGTAGTGTCCACATATGTCTCTTTCTGGTCACTTGACAGCTCATCGTGGCCCAGACTTGCTGGAGTGTGGCTTATCATCTCGAATAGTTCTGTGACAGAGCGACTGCCCAACAGCGTTTGGAAATGATGAATCGGTGGTGCGACTGTTAGCTACTCGAAAGGCAGTGAGAACGCTTTGAGACACTGATAGAATTTAAGAGCATTTGAGGGATTTTTGTTTTGAGAGGCTCGGGGTGCGTTGTGCCCCGAAAAGTGATGTATCATCAGGGTTCTCATGCGGGTAGGTATTATCCCGGGGCTCTTACCGAGCGTATGGGTAATGGCGGCCTTCCTGATAAGCAGGTTGCAGAGAGGTAAGCCCAAAACGGCGAGATACAGAACATGTCTGCCGGTTACTTTCTTTCTTATTAGTCACTTCTCCTAATGACAGGGCCTCGGCCATAGTAGCAAAGCAAACAACACAACACATTGATGAGGCCAGGAACGCGCGACTAAGAGTTAACATGGTCACTACCCTTAAGCTTGCACACTATGCGGTGAGGGAACGAGAAATTAGAGTATATAGGCAGGAGAACTTAATATCTTCTTATGACGATTATAGGATTCCTAAGGGATAAATTAGTCACATGGGTTTATATTAATAAAGGAAAATATTATATAGCCTTAAAAGGTAATATAAGTTATATTTAATAATATACTCAAAGGTATTTAATAGTAATATATATATATATAGCAAGTATCTTAGTTAAGTAAATATCTTAAAAATCTTAATCTTCTTTATAAAAATTATAATAAATATTACGCTACTTTATATAAACTAGCATAACAACTAACTTATATACCCCTAGCCTTTTAATAGGGCTTTATAAAGGAAACCTTTATCTTTCGTTATAGCTTTTATTATCTTAGATTTATTACGCTTTAATATAATATAACTATTTTACCTACCTAGCTTTTAATAACCTTAGGGATTATAACTATAAGAATTGTCACAACCTGACATGCGCCCCGTCCCTGCGCGCACGTGACTACCCTATAGCTATTAGAAATTACTAATTATAAAGAGGATTACTATTATATCTAGATTACTATAATCCAAGGATTACTATAATCCTTAGATTATTATAATCTAAGAAAACTATAATCCCCTTAGAATAGACTTAATATATAATATATACTTATATATATTATCTTAGGTATTAATTACCTTAGCTATTAATATAACTTAGTTATATTTAATACCTTTAAGTATATTATTAAATATAACTTATATTATTCTTTAAGGTTATATAATATTCTCTTTTATTAATATAAATTAATATAATTAATTTATCCCTTAAGAATCCTATAATTATTATATATTAATAGCTCTTATTTAAAGGATTATTTATATTCCCTTAAATAATATTAAATATAATAATTACTTAGGCTACTTTTAGTAATAACTATTAATAAGTTTTACTTATTAATTATCCCCTTATACTTATTATATTTACCTTAGCTATTACTAAGGATAAAAATATAAATAATATAAAAAGCTCTAATAATAAAGAAATTAAATACCTTTAAGCCTAAATTATTATTATAAGTACTAAGATAAATAGATTTTATAATTTTATTAAAGGATAAGCTAAACTTAGCGTAATTAAAATATATAATATATTAATAATATTTAGAGGCTTAATAATAATATTATTATTATTATATAAAAAAAAGATATAAGAGAAATCTTAAAGTTAGACCTTTTAGAAAAATTTAATAAAATTACTTATAGGCTATTAATATTTCTTATATAGCTATATATATTTATAATTTATTATTTTATATAATTTATTATAGTATTTAATAAAGTCTAATATATTATAAAATAATTAATAAAAAATATTATAATTTAATTTAAATTTATTATAAAAAAATATCTTATTAAATTATTTATTAAATTTTCTTTTTAAACTATAAATATTTATTTTAGGTTTAATACTTTTAAAGCTATATATTAATAAGCCTTTAGAATAATAAATAAGAAGTCTTAAATAAAAAAAGATATTAAAATACTTTAATAGATTTACTTTATATTAAAATATAATATTAAATACTTTTAGTTTATTTTAAATTTTAATTAAAATTAAGAATCTTTAATATCTTTTTTTTTAATAAATTTAAAAAGAACATATAAGCTAAATTATATAAAAAAGATTAACCTTATAGCCTTATTAATTATATAAGTAAGGCTATTAAAATTAATAAATAATAATTCTCTTAGAAAAAGTTATAAAACCCTAAGTTTAAGAATAATAAGATTAATACCCCTTAGTTTAATATTAACTAAGGGTATATTTAAATTAATACCTCTTATAAAATATATCTTAGACTTATATAACTTAATAGCGCTTAATAAAGGCCCTTAATTATTAAATATTATTATTATTATAAAAAACGCTATAAGGCAAATATATATAAAAAAAAGTATTATAATATCTAAGAGAGATATTATTAACTTAGGCTATAATAATTATTACTTAAAAGGAAAAAATAAATAAGATTTATAGAAATTAATAATAAACTCTAAATAGCTATTTAAATTATAAAGACCCTTAGTATAATATATATAAAATATAATAATATTAGCTTTTATCTTAAAAAAATAATTTAAATATAATAATAAACCTTAAAAAAGAAAATATTATATAATTATATAACCTCTTAAAATAAAATAATTTTATTTTATTAATAAAAAAAAATAATAATTATTATTAAAACCTATTAATAAATTATTTAAGGCCTAAGGTATAAATATTATTATAATTACTTAATACGCTAAATGCTATTACTAAGACGTTAATTATAGCTTAGTAATAAAAGTATAATAATAATTAATTATTACTTAAATTTAAAACTAATATAATTAGAAAATAAATAATAACTTATAAAAAGAAGAATATTACTTATAGCTTTATAATAAATAAGGTAATTAATATTAAAATACTCTTAGAGAATAATATATCTAAATAGCATAAGAATATATAAATATAATAAATATATAAGATATTTATATTTATATTTTATATTAAGTAATTACTAAAAATCTTAGACTCCTTAAAGTATTATTTAATATATAAGATAATATTTAAATTTACCTTATATATAAAAAATACCTTAATATCTTATAAATATCTTATTATTATTATAAATATAAAGAATATTTAAAAAGAAATAAAAGAAATAATTATTTTTTAATCCCTTTACCTTATTAGCCTAATAATAAGCTATGTCTTTAATATAAAATAAAAAGATATAAAATATATTATTAATATAAATCTATTTCTATTATTACCTTATAATATAATAAGGGATTATATAAAATAACTTAGGAATATAAGTAATACTAGGGAAGATATTAATAGTAATCTATTATTAAAGGTTAGCGAAGCTAATTCTAAGTCCTTATAATGCCTAAGATATATATATAAGAGATTAGTAATATAAAATAATCTCCCTTTTTATTTTCTTATAATACCCTCCCGGGGGGTCCTCTGGGGGCCCTCTAGGGGCGCCTATAATAGGCTCCTCGCCTACGGCCTAAGTAAGGCTTAAGTAAAGCTATTTATATATATATAAAAGTCTAATTCTCTTATTATTTAGTATTTTAATTATTAACCTAGCTATATTAAATAAACCTTTTATCTCTCTTAATATTATATATCCCTTATATATACCTAGATAGCCTTATTAAAAGAATTATTAATCGCCTTATAGTTAAAAGTAATATTAAATATAATACTATTTAACCTTTTAACTTATAATATTACTATATAGGATATATTAGCTAGGAAATTAGGCTATAATATATCTATAATAGCCTTATTTAATATTATACCCTAGGACTTATATATAATAATACTATAAGCTATTATTAAAGTAAATTATTAATAATAATAAGCTATATTATTATATATAAAATCTCGTGAGATTAAAAGAATTAATATAATTATTAATAGCTTTAGCTTAATAAAGAAAGGTAGGCCTATATATTTATTAAATCTAATTAATATAATAATAAAGGCTTTAGCGCGTAGATTAATTATATTATCTCTCTAGGCGATATTATATATATTACTTAGCGCACTATTAATAAGCCTAATAGTAATTTAAAGGTTATTTATAAATATAACCCTAATTTTAATATAAAGAAATAACTTATTATCTAGCCGGCTTATTATTATAAAGTTTACCTTTTTTACCTTAGCTAGGTTATTTTTTATAATAATATAAATATAAGGTAATTAAAGTCTCTTTATATATTTTATATTATATTACTCAACCTAATTATTCTTTAAGAAGATTTAAATAGCTTTATTAAAAGATTAGATTTCTATAAAAGGTAAAACTAATTATAATCTTATATAAAGTATCTATTAATAATTAATAAATAAGTAATAACTATATAGCCCTTTAAGCGCGAGATAAAATATAGCCTAATTATTACCTTATTACTAAATAACTTATTAAAGTATTATTATTTTATTAAACTAAAGATAAATAGCCCTCCCTTTTATATTAAGTAAATTAATAAAGCTATTATTATTAAATAATAATTTCTTTATAATAAGGGAAAGTTAATAAAAGTCGCTAAATAAAAAAATACTATAGTTATTAAAAACCTTATTTTATCGCGATAGAAAGACCTTATAGAGCTAGAAATTAATATAAGTAAGTAATTAAAGGCTAATTATAGGCTTTTTATTAATAATAATATAATAAATAGCTTATAGCTATGCCTATAGTAATAATAGAGCGCTCTAGCTAAGGGGGGTAAGCTTATTAATTAGGCTAGCCTACCTTACTAAGATTTTTAGTAATAAATATAAGGACTTATTATTAATATTATATATATCTATTCCTATAAGAGCGGCTTTTATTATTATAATATCCTCTAAAGAGATTTAATATAATTATAAAGTAATTATATATATTATAAATAACTTATTTATCCCTCTTTACTTATTAACCTAAAGTAAGAGCTAAGTAAGGCTAAGAGTTATAAGACTAAGTGATTTCTTAAGATATTAAATTAATAAATTAAAGATTAAGCGCTATTTAATATTTAATTAATAAAAGATATTATTAAGAAAGATATAATTATTAACCCTTATAAAGTTTACCTTAGCTTAAACCTAGTATTTTAAGCTAATATTATTTAATAATAGGTATTATTTAATATAAAGACCTTAATTATAATATAAGTTAAGCTTATAATTACTAAGGATATTAACTTCCTTAATCTTAAGCCCTAGCTATAATAGCTTATTAGCTAGCTTATTTTAGCTATTAATTATTTTATTTACTTTATTTAAAATTATCTCTTTAAATTCCTTAGGTAGCACTTTAAGGAGATTACTATAATAGTTATTTTAATACTAATATATTAAGTAGTAATATTTATAAGCTAATAAGAAATATATAAATTACTTTTTATTAATAACTAAGAGTTTAATAATATTATAATAAGGATAATTAAATAATAGCTTTATATAGTAAAAGTCTTTATAAGCTATGCCCTTAGGGTTAGGCTTATATCGCGGGAAATAATTAAGTATTCTTAAATTAGCTTATAGGAATCTTTATTATTCCCTCCTTATAAAATTAATATTACTAAGAAAGTTAAAATATATTAAATCTTTTTATTCTTAGCTATAATTAGTATACTACTTATATAATAACTTTAATATTTATATAGAGCTATTATTATAGATTATAATTAAGTCTTAATTATTAGATAATTAGTAATTAATTAATTAGATAATATAGCTTCCTTCTTAGAGAGGGAGGTTAAATAAGAAATAAGCTATCTCTATAGTAGATTAATTATACTTAGCTAAGGCCTTATTTATAATTTTTACTATAAAATTAATTAGTAATTAATAGCTAATAACCTTAGGTAAGATCTCCTTTATTATATCTTAGAAGCTTTATATCTTAACCTTAGTCTTTTATATATATTTTATTATATATATAATAATAATATAAAGGTCTATATATAGCGAGATATTATAATTAATATACTATTTAATAGCTAATACTTAGTTATAGTTATTTAATATAATATTATTATAAGAATTATTATAAATTTAATACTAGGGGTTAAAAGCCTAGCTAGTAATAGCCTTATTATAAGGAGCCTATAAGAAATAAAAATAATAGGATTTCTTATTTAATTATTATCTATTTAAAAGCTATTATTAGCAAAGGCAATAAGCCTTTAAGTATTTATGCCGCTATATATAATTAATAATATCTAATAGTAATTAAAAGGTTAGGGCTTCCTTAAGGGATATTAATAAATTACTATCTCCTAGCAGTGCCTTTTATTACGGTCGTGATCCCTAAGGTGACTAAAAGCTAGGTAGGTAAAATAGTTATATTATACTAAAGCTTATTAGATCTAAGATAATAAAAGCTATAATAAAAGATAAAGGTTTTTTTTATAAAGCCTTATTAAAAGGCTAAGGGTATATAAGTTAATTATTATATTAATTTATATAAAATACTAGAATGATTATTTCCCCCTCTTATATTAAATATCTTAGTTAAAAATAGGTTTATATTAAAACTTTATTAATATTATTAAATAGCTAATAATTATTAATAAAGATAGCTTTTTTTTTATTAATAATAAAGCTTATTTTTATTTTATTTTTTTTAATAATAAGATAATAATTTATTTTATCTCTTAAATATTAATAATAAAGATTTTCTTTAATTATAAAATTTTTTTATTTAAGTTTATTATTATAATATTTATTTAAATATTTCTTTATTAATACCTTTTTAATTTCTTATTATTTCTTTATTAATATATTACTTATTTATAAAAATATTAATTATATTAATTACTTAGCTCTTATTAATATTAATTCTTAATATATAAAATATTTCTATTTTATTATAAAATAAAAGGCTAAGTTTATTAATTTTAAAAACCCTTATATATACCCCTTTAAATATATCTTAATTAAATATAAATACTAAAATATTACCTCTTTTTATTATATTAAATATAATAAAAATAATAATAATTATATTAAATAAATATTTTTATCTTTTATAAGGAGGTGGGTTACGTGCGTAGTCACGTGACCCTTGAAAAGCCTTATAGATAGAGGTATGGCATAGTTCTGGCACGTTGTGCCTGAACTGGTTGATCTTTTGGTCTATTGGCTTAATTAGTATGCTACCTAATTATATTATAATTGTTTAGGCATAACGTGGGTCTCCTGGCGCGAGGTTATGCGTTTAATTCCTACTGCGTATAAGTGGCTGGCTATGAAATGGCTTATGATGGCGGTAAGGGCTCGGCGATGACTCGGCTTACATTAGGCTTATAAGGCGGTGTGTAGTTGCCTACTGCGGCTAGCCTTAGGGGTTAACCTCTATTAGCGTTGCTTCTGACCTTGCAGCGGGGTCACGTGGTTAGATAAGCGTAACGATCCGGGGGCTCTAATTGGTCTATAGGGTTATAGCTCGGGTCGCGCTGCTATAAGAAGGGGAATAATTGTAAGGAGGTGGGTTATATGCGTGGTTACGTAACCCCTGAAAAGCCTTATAGATAGAGGTGTGGCATAGTTTTGGCATGTTATGCCTGAATTGGTTGATCTTTTGGTCTATTAGCTTAATTAGTATGCTACCTAATTATATTATATCTTTATATTTTATTATCTTTCCTCTAAGTAAACCTTAATTAATATTTAATAAAGCCCCTTTATAATCCTTAAAGGAGATATTTATAAGCTTTATTATATATTTATATATATTAATAAGGTTTATATTAAGCTTATTATCTTATATATTAATAATAATATTATTAATTTCTATTTTTATAATATTATTACTATTTATTATTTTATAATAGCTTTAAATTATTTTTATTAAGCTTTTAATACTCTTAAGATTATTTATTATTTTATATTTAGCTTTATTAAAATAAAAACGTCTAGCTATATAAGTTATATTTTCCTTAGTATTTTAATATAATATATTAATCTTTTCTTAATTATAAAGATCTCTTATTATATATAAATCTATTATTAATATTTATTATATTTTATTTTTTTTATTTTTTTTAGCTTTTTATATAATTATAATAAATATTATTTTTCCTTAAGGTTTTTTTATATTTTTATTAATATTTCTTTAGCTTAACCTTATTTAGATTTATTAATATTACTCTTAGACTTTTTATATATATCCCTTTAATATTAGGTATATTATTTAACTTATTATATAGGCTATTTTTTATTATAAGATTAAAATTATTATTTACTTTAATAATAATATTAAGTCTTATATTAGTCTTTAAATTAGCTTAACGTACATGATAAGCGAGTCGGACAGACAAGCGAGCCGGACATCGTAAAATACACCTTAAAGCGCGATTTTAGGAAAATTCTTAAAAGTTCAAACTAGGCCTAAAGTAGCTAAAAATTTCAAATTAGGGTAATTAAATAGGTTTTTACATGAGGAAATTTTCTAAAATTTTGAATATTTTTTTCTCTATAGTTATTAAGAAAAAGCTTATTCGCACTGTCTTTTTTAAAACTTTTCAAATTAACAAGTTAAATTTTTTTTAAAAAAATCTAGAAAAATTCTTATCCCATGACTTTTTCTCTAATTTAGTTAGAAATGATTTTTTAGACCTTAGTACATTTTATAGCTAGTTTTAGAAAATTTAAAATTACTTAGTTTAGCTGCACAGTATGCTGTCCGACTCGCTTGTCTGTCCGACTCGCTTATCATATACGTTATTTAAATAATAATTAAGATTTCTTAATACTTATAGCCCTTAAATTCTTTATTTATATAATATTATTTTATTAATATTTTAAGGGTTTAATTTAATAATTAAGTTAGGTTTATAAATACCTATAGTAATTATTATTTATTAATTTAATTAATTTTTTAATATATTCTTTATTATATTTATTTTATATTTTTTATTTTTTTTTATTATATTTTCCTTAAGGTTTATTATTATTTAAAAATTATTTCTTAGATATCTTTTATATTATTTATATTAATTTATTAATTATATTTTATTAATTATCCCTTTTATTTAATAAAAGAATATATTTAGCCCTTAATTTTCTTTTTTTATTTAATTTTTTTAATTTTATATTTTTTTTTTTTTCCTTAAGGTTAAATATTAATAAGCTTCTTATATTTATTTTATAATATTATATCTAAGGGTCTAAGAGGTTAATATAGAAGATATTATATAATTAAGAGTATTAATTTAAGAATATAAAATAATATATTTATTTATTAATTTTATTAAGGATTCTAAATAATTTAATATATTTTAATAATAATTCTTTTTTTCTTTATTTTAATTTAAGGTTTTTAATAAATAATATTATAAGGTCCCCTTATTAAAATTCTATAGGTTTATAATAAGAATTATAATATTCCTTTTTTTTTTTAATAATTCTTTTTTAATATTACTAAAGTTTTATTTTAATCTCTTATAGCTATTTTATTTATATTTTTACCTTTAAAATTTAATTTATTAAGGTATTAATATTTAATTATAAATAAAAGTTAGGCTTATAGCCTATAAGTATATTATTAAGAGAAATTCTTATTATTTTATTAAAGGCTATATTATAAGTAAATTATATTATAAATAATAATTTAAGTTATTTTTTTTAATAATTTAATTTATATATTTAATTTATTTATTTATTTAGGGATAAATATTATTAAAAGCTTTTATTTAATTTATAATATATAATATAATTTTAATTAAAACTTATTTATAAAGATAAGCCCTTAATTTATAATAACTCTTTATAAATCTTTTAAATATAATTTTACCTCTATATAAAAAAGCTTAATCACGTCTATTATAATAATTATTATATTAATAAAAAAATATAATATATTTTATATATTTATTTATTTTAATTAAAATAATATTAATTTCTTAATTTTTATATATTATTAAAAATAATTTTAGAATAAAATCTATAAATAATTTAATTATAAATTAATATAAAATTAATAAGTTTTTTAATTTATTATATAAATTATATTACTTAGTAATTATCTTTTAATAAATTATATATATATATATATATATATATATTAATATTAGCCTTTATAGCTTCTTAATAAAATTTCCTTTTAAAGAGCTTAATAATTCTCTTAGTGCTAAAATAACTTATTAATAAGTCTTTATAATATATATAAAAGATATTTTATTAAAATATAAGGTTCTTAGGGATATATATATTTAGTCTCTAAAAAATAAAAGGCTATCCCCCCTTATAGTTTATATAGAGAGGTTTTTTTTTTTTTTTTAAGTTTTATAATATTTTTTTATAATTTCTTTAAAATTATTATTTTAAGTTATTTTAATTAATTTTAATAATAAATCTAATAATAATACTTATATTAATAACTTATTTATTAATATTATTTTAATTACTTTTATTAAAATAAACTTAATAATATTTAATTTTATTTTTATTTAATCCTTAAATTATTATAGGTTAAGTATATCTTTAGTATTATTTTCTAAAGATTAAGATAAAAGTTTTTCTTTTTATTAAGATTTTTTATTTAATTTAATTCTTTATAAGGCTTAAGATTTTAATATTCTTAATATAAGCTTTATACTTAGCCTTATTAATCTTATTTATACTTTTATAAGGGCTTAAATCTTATTTATTTTATCTTTAAGTATTTTAAGTAACTTAAGACTTTAATTCACTTTTAAGATATATCTTAAAGGTCTTAATAAAATATTTATAAGGTTTATTTTATTTTTTAATTTAAGGTATTATAATTAGGTTTTATTATATTAAATTTTTTGTAATTAAAAAATAATTAAGTATTATTTATTTTAATTTTTAAGCTATAAAAAATATTTATTATTATTATTTTAAATATATTTATTTTTATTTATATTAATTATATTAAATTAAAATATTATAATAATAATATTTTTAAAAATTTTATAATAATTTAATAAAATATTATTTTCTTTTTATTAATTAAATAATATTTCTTTAGTTTTTTCTTATTTATATTTTTTTTATAAGGCTTATAAGTAATTTTATAATTTAAGAATACTTATAAATAAAATATTTATAAAAATTATAAAATCTTAAGAAGACTTAAATTTTTTTATATATTATAGGCTTAATTTATTTAGTAATTACTTTTATTTATTAAGGATTTATTAAAATTCTTTTTCTTAATAAAATAAATCTAAAGAATTTTATTTTTTATTAATAAAAAAAGTATTTTAATAGCTTTATATATAATTTTATTTTTTATATTTTATTTAATACTTCCTTAATAGCTTTTATATAAGATTTTTTATTTTTTAAATAAATAAAAATATTATTTAAATACATTATATAAATTATATTGAGGAGTCTATATAAGGCTTAATAGATATAATATTAAAAAATAATAAGTATATTTATAAAGCTAAATAAAATAATTAAATATTTAAAATAGCTATAATAAATCTAAAATATAATTTCTTATTTTCTTTTTCCTTAATATAAATATAATAATATATATTTTTAATATTAATCTTTAAGAGATATTTTATTCTTTATATTTTATTAATAATCTCTAAAATTAAAAAGAAAATAATAATAATTCTTAATAATATTAATATTAAGGCTTTTATAATTTATATAAAGGTAAAATTATTTATTTATTTTAAAAATAAAAAAGATTAAAGCCTTTATAAGGCTTTTTAAAGGTCTAATATATCCCTTTTAAATATTATTAGCTAGGTATTTTTAAAGCTCTTAAAATTTAATATAAAAAAAAATAAATTAATTTATAAAGTAAATTATTACTTTTTATTAAATTAATTATATAATTAATATTTTTATATCTTAATAATTTATTTACCTTTTTAGAATTAAATATTTTTATTTTATTTATAATTTTAAATAATAAAATAAGATCTCTTAAAGGTTTTATTAATTCTTTATTAAGTAATAAATAAAGCTTTTTATAAAAAATAATAAAATAAGCTTATCTAAGGTTTTTTATTTTTTTATAGAATTTTTATATTAATAATATTTTAATTTTATTAATCTTTTTTTTAAATTATTAAAACTTTTTTTTTTATTAATTATAATAAAATAATTATAAATAATAAATATTAAAAATAAGATATTATTTTATTAAAGTATTAATTTATTTTTAATATTTATATAAATATATTTAAATAATATTAAATATTCTTAATAATTAATTATAATAATTAAGATATATTATTTATAAAAGACTTTTAATTTTTTTTTATTTAATATTTTATAAGATTTTTAAATCTTATTAAGATTCTTAAGCCCTTATTTCTTTATAAATTTTATATTTATATAATTTAATATTATTAATATATTTAAATATATTTTTATTTTTTCTTATTTTTAGCTATAAACTATAATTATAATATTAAGATAAAGCTTAGCCTAAATCTTATTATCTTTTATTAATACCTAGGCTATATTATTAATTAATTATTATTTTTTATTTAATTTATTTATTTAAATCTTTATTATTTTACATAGGCTTATAAGAAATATTTAATATTTCTATATATATAATATTTAAGTTTATTCTTTAATTAATTTTTTAAGTCTTTTTATTATTAAAATAATTTTTCTATTTATTTTATTATATTATTATATCTTAATAATAAATAATAAGAATAATTATTTTATTATAAATTTATAATAAAATTAATATATTAAAATTAATATAATTTTATAACTTAATTTATAATTTAATAAAAAAAGAAAAGCTTATTAAGATTTAATATATCTTAAGAAATATTTTTTAATAAAAATAAAATAAACATAAAAATCTTATAAAATTTAATTCTTTTATTATTATAATTATTTTAATTATATTCTTAAAAAAATATTTTAATTTTTTATATCTTTAATTAATTAAAAGATTTATTTTTTAAATCTTTTTTAATTTCCTTTAAATATATATTATTAAATCGTATTATATTCCTTAAGGTATTAATCTTATTTTATTTAGTCTTTATAATTTATATAATTAAATATAAATAAGATTTTTTTATATCTCTTTTAATATTAATAATATATTTTATTAAAGGCTTAATATAAATTATTAAGCTAAATATTATATTTTTAAATTATAATAAAAAAGATTAATTTATTAATACTTTTTATTTTAATTTCTTTTTTTTTAAATAATAATATATTAAAATATTTTTTATACCTTTTTAATAATTTCTTTTTATTAAATATTTATAATAACTTAATTAATATTTATTTTTTATCTTAAAGTATTTTTAATTCTTTTAATTATTTAATTTATTTTTTAATCTTAGTTTATTATTACTTAATTATAAAGGTTTTAATATATTTATTATTAAATTAAGATTATAAATATGTAATATTATTAATTCTTATAGTTTTTCATAAAGGGGAGTTTTTAGGGCCCTCGCGGGCTATCTTTAATAAAGTTATTTCCTAAGTAGCTTATAAGAAAAGCTTTAGAATTATTATAATTATAATCCCTAAGGTTATTAAAAGCTAGGTAAATAAAATAGTTATATTATATTAAAGCTTATTAGATCTAAGATAATAAAAGCTATAGTAAAAGATAAAGGTTTCTTTTATAAAGCCCTATTAAAAGGCTAGGGGCATATAAGTTAGTTATTACGCTGGTTTATATAAAGCAGCGTAATACCTTCTCTTAGTTAGGCTCTGGGTTAAATATATTAATAAAATCAATCTAATAATAAATAAAATACTTTATTACTTTAGCTATCTCTAGCGGTATTTATGGGGAATCTTGTATTTAAAAGAGGCTATAGGTATATAAATTTCTATAAGCTTATTACTTATATTAATATTAATAATTAATAATCCTAAATTTAGGCTTTATTATTATATCTATAAAGCTCTTAAATTAAAAATAAAAATAATATATTATAATAAGAAAGTTATTATAAAGATTAATTATTATAATTATATATTAAGTATAATTATCTCTTATTCTCTATTTATTATAATATAATATTAGCCTTTATTAAGAATCTTAATAAATATTAATTAGTAATAAGGTAATAAAAGTAATTAAGTAACTAAGTATATAATAATATACTTCTAGATAATACTAGCGATTAAACTAAAAGGAGTAAATACCTCTAAGATTATTAAAATACCTAATAATAAAATTAAGTAATATCTTAGCTTTTAGTAAGTTATTAATAAAGGCTTAATATAAGTCCTTAATTAATATTACTTATCTAATTATAGAGCTAAGTATCTTAATATAATATATATTATATTAATTAATTTATCTTCTTATTAATTTATTAAATATTTTAAATTAAAAGCAAAGGTACCTTATAAACCTCTTATTATATTACTTTATAATATATTTTAAATATTTATTAAACTTTATTATATATTAATAGGTATATATATATTTACTTTTATTATTAAGGTAAAATATAGGGAAAATAAAAGATAATATAGGCTAAGAGTAATTAAATTTATTAAGAAAAGTTTTTTAAATTATTAATATCTTAAGAATACCCTATGTTTAATTCATTTATAGTGGGATTTACTTAGGATATTATTAAGATTACCTTATAACCTAAGCTTATAGCTATTTTAGGTCTAACTTAATAACTAAGAGGTTAAGTATAGCTATATATTTATAGTTATTACTATAGGGGATATTCTTAAGGGAGATATTATCCTTAATTATAATATCTTTTATTGCCTTTATAATAAGCTAATATTTAATATCGCTATTTATAAGAAGCTATAAGAGCTAAGTTATATTAATAATAATATTATAATATCTAAGATAATATTACTTTAAGTACTTAAGCTATATATAAATATAAGATTAATAAATATAAAATTAATTTTAGAATTATTAAATTATATATAGCTATATAGTAATATTTTATAGCTAAAAAAGGATAATATCTAGGTTAATAGGTAATAATAAAAGCTAGAAATATACATTTTTTATATTATAAAAGTAACTAATATAATAACTCTAATACTTATATTATTAGCTATAGTATTAAAAGACCTATATATAGATATAAACCTAGGTAATTAATATTTCCTTAATCTAAGTAAGGTTAAATAAATAAAAAAGAATAATACTAAAGTCTAGCTTATTCTCCCTAGAATAAAGAAATAGCTTATTAAGTTACTTATTTTTATCCTATAGCCTATAAATATTATATATCTTAGCTTATAAGTCTAAATTAAATTAGCTCTATTAATATTATTAATATATCTCTATAGAGAGCCTATTTATATATCCCTCTTATTTAATAATAAGCTATTAGTCTATTTAGCTAATTATAATATTAATAAGCTCTTTAATAAATAATAATTTAATAGCTAATATTTTATTATTAATAGCTAAAGTCTTAGCCTTAATAGCTAAAGGTTTACTTTTAGTTTATTCTTATTATAAAAGTAGACTTATAATAGGATTTAATAATTAAAAAGTAATAAAAAGCATAGGCGAGTTATAAATAATAAAGAAAATAAAAAAGCTTTTAATATAATTTACCCTTATAATCTAAGGCCTTATTATTATTATTATAGAAAACAATATAAAGAAATAGCTATTATAAATCGCTTATAAATAATATTAGTAAAGGTTATTTACTTTATTAAGCTTCTAGGTAATAATAATAATAAATTCTAAACTAAGAGAGTTAGCTTAATAGGGCTTATCTTTTTATAGGG
Organism: Fusarium sp. LHS14.1; assembly: GCA_025433615.1. NCBI lineage: Eukaryota > Fungi > Ascomycota > Sordariomycetes > Hypocreales > Nectriaceae > Fusarium > Fusarium sp. LHS14.1. The sequence continues at coordinate 763,213 of CM046489.1, read as the reverse complement.
CTTTTTACTTAGTATAAGTATCTATAATATATAGTTTATCTTAATTATCTTTTCTACGACGAAGAAATAAATTTAAGACTCTCTATATAGCCCTATAAGTAATATTATAAATAGCCCTTCCCTAAGAGCTAATCTATTAATATATAAGACTTTAATATAATAATAGATCTTATTAAGGCTAAGAAATAATCGGGGTAAATATATAATTAACTTAATACTTTAGTAATAAAATATTATTTAGACCTCTCTTATGCGCTTATATAAGAGTATTAATAGCCTTATTATTATACTATATAAGTTATTTTTATTATTCTTAATAATTAAAGCATTAAGTAATAGTCTTACTTAGATCTCTAATAATAATAAAGTCTTAGATAAGCTTATATATCTTATATTATATACACTTTTTTATTAAGGGCTTAAAATTCTTACTTAATATAATTAAAAGTAAATAATTTAAAAATAAATTAAAAAATAATAATAACTTTATTATAAGGCCTTATTAGTATAAGAGCTTATACTAATAATAGCCTTATAGTAATAAAGGCTTTATTTATATATATATATATTTATTATAGCTTTATAAGGCTAATTATAATTTTAATTTACTATAAGTAAGAGAATATAACTTTATATTAAAATAATATAATAAAGATTAGCCTCTTTTTATTATTATTAATATTATAGGCCTAATAAACCTAAAATAAAGTTCTTTAAATATACCTTATTTTTCCTTATATTAATATAGATTTATTTCTATTAGGTTCCTCTTAGGTTAAATTAATTACTTTAATAAGACTTAATAAGAGGTATATATACCTCGCTAAGTAAAAGGTTAGACTTATAGTAAGGTAAAATAAAATAAAATCTTTTTTTTATTATTTTAATTATAATATTATTTATTAAAAGGTATTATTATTAATATTAAAAGTATTATAAATTAATATTAAAAGATTATAAAGGAGGATTATAGGATTAAGACTATAAAAACGCGGTATTATATAGCTAATTTATAGAGCTTAAGATTTAATTCGCGCTATAGGTCTATTTTTTTTTTATAATTTTAATTAGTCTCGCGCCGAAAGGGGAAGGCAATAAGCTAGTAAAAATAGCTATTTAAAGCGCGAGTTAATAAGAATCTAATTATATAAGAATATAAACCCTTTAATATAGGTTTATATTAAATAATAAAGCTAGAATTATTATATTAATTAGCTTCGCTAATAATTATAACATTAATAAATAATAAAGATAAATTATTAAAATAATATAAAAAGACTAAAAAGCTATATTTATTATAAAAATAAAATATAATAATTTAAATATAAAAGATATTTCTATTAAGATATATTATAAAGAAATAGCTATAAGCTCTTAATAAAGCCTATATTATAATATATAAGATAATAAATATATTTAATTAATATATCTTAGATATAAAAAGATTTTATAGATTTCTTATAAGAATTACTAAAATAATATATATATCTAAAATAAATAAAAAAATAATTATTTCCTAATATAATTAAAAGGACTAAATTATAAATTATACCTTATCTATAAGATATATATATATAAAGTTAAAAAATAAAATAATATACTTAATATAGCTAATATTTATTTTTTCCTTAAGAATATAAATTAATTACCCTTAAATAATAATATATTATTATAATATAAATAATTATAATTAACTAAGAATAAGACCTAAATAAGAATTACCTTAATATTAAAATAGCCCTTTATAATAAAGAAATATACCTATAATATAAGCTATATATTAAAGCTATATATAATAAATTTAAGTAAATAACTAAAGAAAGGTTTAATTTCCTTATATAAAATAAAAAATCTAGAGATAAGGAATAAAATCAAAAGATTTAATTATACCTTAGAGATAATTAAGGACTTATAAATAAGCTCTTATAAGATTATATTAATTATATTAAATATAAAAAACCTAATAATATTAATTAATAAATAAATAATAATTTCTAAGAATAATAAAATAATATAATAAATAATGATAACTATAAAATATATATTAATATTAAATATAAATTTAATTATTTTAGTAATATTATATAAATATTAAAAAACTAACTATTTTATTTAATATAAGGTAATATATAAAGAAATAAAAGAGAAAGTTACCTAAGAAAGCCCTTTATTTCATAGGTAGAGAATATAAATAATAATACTTAGAATTAAAGGTATAAATTAAGGGAAAATAATTAAATATTTTAATAAATAATAAAGCGAAATAGAATTATTTTAATTTTTTAATAATAAATAAGCTTAGGCTATTATAAAGGCATAAATAAAAGCCTTATATAATATATAATCTTAAAGGAATACCTTTTAATTATAAGAATAGAGTTATTAAATATAAGATTAATTACTTTAAGGTTTTTATTAATAAAAAAAACTAAAGAATCTTATTTAATATTATATTAAATTAAAGCTATAATTTTATACTTAGATACTTATAGTTATAATATTATAACTTATATTTTAATTAAAGAATTAATTAGATATTTTTTTATAATATTAAGATATCTTTTATAATAAGTAATAACTTAAGTTAGAGATTTTAAACTTTTATTTATAATAAAGAAATTAAATAAAAATAAATATAAAATACTTTTTTATTTATAAAGATAAAATATAAATATTATAATAAATAAAAATAATAATAATAATAAATAATTATATATATTATATAATAATTTTATATATTTAAAAAAGACTTTAAAAAGCCTAAGAAAAATAACTTTAAAGAAAAATAATTTAAAAATATATTATAATAATATATGATTTATAAATAATTCTTTATAGAAAGACTCAAAATAAGTTTATTAAAATATATCTTATATAACCTTAAGATTAAATTTATTAATAAAAAATAACTTAGCTTTAATAAACTTTATTTATTTAATAAAATATAATTTTTAATATTAAAAAAAATATATTAAAGATATAATATAATAAAATATATTAAAGAAAATAGATTATTTATTAAATACCTTATTATATTTATTTTAAAGAAAAATAAACAAATCTAGCTTTATATTAATTTTTAAATATTTAATATTATTATAATTAAGGATTATATATTATTATTTCTTATTAATAAATTAAAAGATTAATTTTGTAAAATAAAATATTTTATTATATATAACCTTAAGAAAACCTATAATTTTATTTAAATTAAAAAAAGATATAAATAAAAAACCACTTTTTATATTAAATATAAATTATTTAAATACCTTATTATATTTTTTAGATTTATTAATATATTTATTATATATTACTTAAATAATATTTTTATTTTCTTTAAAATAAATAAAGAATATATAAAATATATCTATAAGGCCTTATAGATATTATTAAATATAAAATTATTAATAAAACCTAAGAAAAATAAATTTTATACCTTAAAAATAAAATTCCTTAAATATATTATTTCTTAAAATAAAATATATATAGACCTTAAGAAAGTTTTAATAATTTAAGATTAAATAAAATAAATTAATATTAAAGAAATATAAGCCTTTTTTAAATTTATTAATTATTATTATAAATTCCTTAAAATATTTAAGAAAATAATTATATTATTAATAAAATTTATAAAAAAAATAAAACCTTTATATTTATAAATAAAATAAAAAAATCTTTTAATAAAATTAAAAGATTTATCTTAAATAAATTAATACTTAAAATATTTAATTTATCTTAATTAATTAAGCTTAAAATTAATACCTTAGATTCTACCTTAGGTATTTAGATTAAATAATAAAATAATAAAAAATAATTATACTTAATTATATTTTATTTTTATAAATTATATAAAATAAAACTTAATTACTTTATTTATAATAAAGAATTCCTTATAATTATTAATATATTTAAAGAATTTAAATATTATCTCTTAAGGAGCTATTATTAAATTAAGGTCTATATTAATTATAAAAATATATTTTACTTTATAATAACTTAATAAATAATAATTATAATATATTAAATATTTATTTAAATTTAATTATATTATTATTTAAATTAAAAAAATAAAAAATAAAAAAATAAATATTATTAATTATAAACCTAACTTAGATATAAGAAAGACTTAAATTAAGAAATAATTATTATATTTTATCCTTTAAAGATTTTTATAATAATATATTATTATATATATTAAGTAATAATAATATTTAGATATAATTTATATAATAAAATAAAGTAATTTATTTTATATTAAGATCTTAAAATATAATAAAAAATTCTTAGAAAATAAAAAGATAAATAAATAATAAATATTAAAAGAATTATAATATAACTTTTATATAAAAACTAAGGTATAATATTATAAACCCTATAGTAAATTATAACCCTTATTAATAACTTAGTTATTATAAAAAATTATTATAATAGATTTTATTATTAAATTCTTTTTATTAAAAGAATTAATTATTAAAAACTTTTATAACAATATCCTTATTATTATAAATAAACTTATAAAATTTTCTTATTTTATAAGGAATTAATATTAATTAAAGAATTTATTTATTTTTTTTATCTTTATAGTATTAAGATATATAATATATTACTTAAGATTATTATTAATTAAAGATTATTATTTATATCTAAGTTTTAATAAAACCTTATAAAATACTTAAGAATTAATTATAAACTCTTTATAATATATTATAAAAAAATAAATAATTAAATTAAATATATAAATTAAATATTAAAATAATACTTTTAATATTATATTAATTATAAATAAATTAATTAAATTAAGAAATTATTAATTACTTAATTAACCTATAATATAATAATAAATAAAAGTATAAAGATTATATTAATTTATATTAATTTTAGATTTATATTAAATATTTATTAATAATTATAAGATCTTATTATTAACCCTAAGGTAATCCTTATTAATAATTAACTCTATAATCTATATAAAGAAATATAAATAAAATTTAAATTTATAAAAAATAAAATAATAAAATATATAAATAAAAAAAAGATTAAAATATTAATTTTCTTAAAAGAAATTATAATTTATTTTATAATAAAGAAAATTAAAATAAAATAATAAAATAAAAAACTTAATTATAAATATATTTAATTATATAAAATTAAAAAAGAAATCTTAAAATATAATTATAAATTAGATTTATTACCTAAGGTTAAGCTTTACTTAATTTTTTATATTTTATTATTTAAATTAATATAAGATATTATTTAAATTAAGATTAATAATAAACTAAAAGCCAAAGTTAATAGACTAAAGAAATATATTATAAAAGCTATCCTTAATATAGGCAAAATTAATAATAAAATAATATATTTTATTAAATAGAAAGAATACTTTAATTCTAAAAATATATAAGAACCCTTAAAATACCTTATTAATATATAATATCTTCTAAAGGGTTTTTATTAATATTATTAAAACTAAGTAAAGAATTAAAATTAAAGTTAGTTAAGCTAAGGGAAGCCTAATTAAACCTTTCTAGGTTTAAAGATTAAAGCTCTTCTTAAATAAATTACTTATAATAACTTAATTCTTTTATTAAGCGATTTTTACCCTTAAGACCTTAAATCCCTTATTAAAACTTAATAATATAGCGCTTTTTAACTAACCTTTTAGTTTTTTATAGCCTAAATTAATAAACCCGCGGTTAATATTATTTTTACTTAAAGCTCTATTAACTTCTTATAAAGCTATAATAAATTAATATTAACCTTTTCTTTATCTTTTTTTAATTTCTTCTCTTATAAGATTAATTACTATATTATAAATATATTAATAAAAAACCTAAATAAAAATAAGAAATTATTACCTATAAGAATTTATAATCTATATCTTATTATAAGAATAACCCTAATATATATATTTTTAATATCGCGAAGAACCCTTAGTTATTAAACATTTCTTTTAATATTTAAAATAATAAGAATATAATATATTTATAAACTCGCGCGATAATTTAATATTAATAATAAGATATTAATACTCTTTAGTTTTATAATTAAGATATTTAGAAATATAATTAAATATTTTATTAATATAATATCCTAAAATATTATAAATCTAAGTTATATTTATAAATATAGAAATAAAGGGTAATTATTTAAATAGCCTTATAAATAAGGCCTTAGGAGGGGAGATATTATATTATAACCTAATATATACCCTATCCCTATATATATATAATTACCTTATAATTATTAAAAGTTACTAATTATAAAGAGGATTATTCATATAGCTAAATTACTATAATCCTTAGATTACTATAATCTAAGAAAACTATAATCCCCTTAAAATAAACTTAATATATAATATATACCTATATATATTATCTTAGGTATTAGCTATCTTAGCTATTAATATACCTTAGTTATACTTAATACCTTTAAGTATATTACTAAATATAACTTATATTACCTTTTAAGGTTATATAATATTCTCCTCTATTAATATAAACTAATATAACTAGTTTATGCCTTAGGAATCCTATAATTACTATAATAATTCTAAAGTTTCTCTTATAAATTACCTAGGAAATAATTTTATTAAAGATAGCCCGCGAGGGCCTTAAAAATTCCCCTTTATTTATAACTATAAGAATTAATAATATTATATATCTATAACCTTAACTTAATAATAAATATATTAAACCCTTAATAATTAAATAATAATAAATTAAAAGTAAAAAATAAATTAAATAATTAAAAGAATTAAAAGTATTTTAAAATAAAAAATAAATATTCATTAAATTATTATTAATATTTAATAAAAAAAGGTTATTAAAAAGCTATAAAAAATACTTTAATTTATTATTATTTAAAAAAAAAGAAATTAAGATTAAAAGAATAAATAAATTAACTTTTCTTATTTTAATTTATAGATATAATAATTAACTTAATAATTTATATTAAGTTTTTAATAAAATATATTATTAATACTAAAAGGGATATAAAGAAATTATATTTATATTTAATTATATAAATTATAAAAGCTAAATAAAATAAGATTAATACCTTAAAGAATATAATAAGATTTAATAATATACACTTAAAGGATATTAAAAGGGATTTAAAGAATAAACCCTTTAATTAATTAAAGATATAAAAAATTAAGATATATTCTTAATAATATAATTAAAATAATTATAATAATTATAATAATAAAAGAATTAAATCTTATAAGATTTTTATATTTATTTTAATTTTATTAAAAAATACTTCTTAATATATATTAAATCTTAATAAGTTTTTTTTTATTTTATTAAGTTATAAATTAAATTATAAGATTATAGTAATCTTAATATATTAATTTTATTATAAATTTATAATAAAATAATTATTTTTTTTATTTATTATTAAGATATAATAATATAATAAAATAAATAAAGAAATTATTTAAATAATAATTATAATATAAAAATAATTTAAATAAAATTTAATTAAAACCTTAGAGAATTTTTAATAATTTATTAAAGATTTATTATTTTAATAATATAAAAACTTAAAAGATTAATTAAAGAATAACCTTAAATATTATATATATAAAAATATTAAATATTTATTATAAATTTATTTATAATAATAAAGACTTAAATAAATAAATTATATAAGAAATAATAAATAATAAATAATATAGCTTAAGTATTAATAAAAAATAATAATATCTAGGCTAAGCTTTATTTTAATATTATAATTATAATTTATAATTAAAAATAAAAAGAAATAAAAATATATTTAGATATATTAAGAATATTAGATTATATAAATAATAATTTTATAAAGAAATATAGGTTTAAAAACCTTAATAAGATCTTAGAATTTTAGAAAATAATAAAAAGAAATAAATTAAAAATTCTTTATAAATAATATATCTTAATTATTATAATTAATTATTAAGGATATTTAATATAATTTAAATATATTTATATAAATATTAAAGATAAGGTAATACTCTAAGGAAATAATATTTTATTTTTAATATTAATTATTTATACTTATTTTATAATAAAAAAAAAAGTTTTAATAATTTAAAAAAAGAATTAAGAAAATTAATATATTATTAATATAAAAGTTCTATAAAAAAATAGAGAATTTTAAATAGCTTTATTTTATTATTTTTTATAAAAAGCTTTATTTATTATTTAATTAAAAATTAATAAAACCTTTAAGAGATTTTATTTTATTACTTAAGATTATAAATAAAATAAAAATATTTAATTATAAAAAAGTAAATAAAATATTAAGATATAAAGGTATTAATTATATAATTAATATAATAAAAAATAAAGATTTATTTTATAAATTAATTTATTTCTTTTTTTATATTAAACTCTAAGAGCTTAAAGAATATTTAGCTAATAATATTTAAAAAGGGTATATTAAATCCTTAAAAAGCCTTATAAGGGCTTTAATTCTTTTTATTTTTAAAAAGAATAAGGGATTTATTTTTATATAAATTATAAAGCCCTTAATATTAATATTATTAAAAATTATTATTTTTTTTTTAAATTTTAAAAATTATTAAGAAGATATAAAAAATAAAATATTTCTTTAAGATTAATATTAAAGATATATATTATTATATTTATATTAAAAAAAAATAAATTAAATATTATATTTTATATTTATTATAGCTATTTTAAGTATTTAATTATATTATTTAGCCTTATAAATATATTTATTATTTTTTTAATATTATATCTATTAAGCCTTATATAGATTCCTTAATATAATTTATATAATTTATTTAAGTAATATTTTTATTTATTTAAAAGATAAAAAAACTTATATAAAAGCTATTAAAGAAATATTAAATAAAATATAAAAAATAAAATTATATATAAAATTATTAAAATACTTTTTTTATTAATAAAAAATAAAATTCTTAAGATTTATTTTATTAAAAAAAAAGATTTTAATAAATCTTTAATAAATAAAAATAATTATTAAATAAGCTAAGTTTATAATATATAAAGAAATTTAAGTTTTTTTAAGATTTTATAATTTTTATAAATATTTTATTTATAGGTATTCTTAAATAAGCCTTATAAGGGGAAATATAAATAAGAAAAAACTAAGGAAATATTATTTAATTAATAAAAAGAAAATAATATTTTATTAAATTATTATAAAATTATAAAATATATTATTATTATAATATTTTAATTTAATATAATTAATATAAATAGAGATAAATATATTTAAAATAATAATAATAAATATCTTTTTATAATTTAATAATTAAAATAAATAATATTTAATTACCTTTTAATTAAAAAAGTTTAATATAATATAATTTAATTATAATACTTTAAATTAAGAGATAATAATTATTATTAAGTCATTTAAGTATTAATAATATTACTTAAAAGAGGTATTAAATTAAATTAAAGTCTTTAATAATTATTAAAACCTATAAGTATTTATAAAAACTATAAGATTTTATAATTAATAAATAAAATAATATATTTATTTTATATTATATAATTTTATAATTAAATATTATATAAAAAAAATAAACCTTATAAATACTTTATTAAGACCTCTAAGATATATCTTAAAAAAAGATTAAAATCTTAAATTATTTAAAATACTTAGGAATAAGATAAATAAGATCTAAGCCCTTATAAAGGCATAAATAAAATTAATAAGGCTAGGTATAAAGCTTATATTAAGAATATTAAAGTCTTAAGCCTTAAGAAAAGCTAAATTAAATAAAAAGTCTTTATAAAAAAAGAATTTTTTATTTTAATTTTTAAAAAATAATATTAAAAATATATCTAATTTATAATAATTTAAGGATTAAATAAAAATAAAGCTAAGTCTTATTAAGTCTATTTTAATAAAAGTAATTAAGATAATATTAATAAATAAATTATTAATATAAATATTATTATTAAATTTATTATTAAAATTAATTAAAATAGCTTAAAATAATAACTTTAAAGAAATTATAAATAAATATTATAAAACCTAGAAAGAAAAAAGAAAAAGACCTTTCTAGATAGGCTATAAAAGAAAATAGCCTTTTATTCTTTAAAGACTAAATATATATCCCTAAGGACCTTATATTTTAATAAAATATCTTTTATTTATATTATAAAGACTTATTAATAAATTATTTTAGCGCTAATAAAACTATTAAGCTCCTTAAAAGGAAATTTTATTAAGAAGCTATAAAGGCTAATATTAAAGAATATATATATATATATATATAATTTATTAAGATATAATTAATAAGAGGTATTATTTATATAATAAATTAAAAAACTTATTAATTTTATATTAATTTATAATTAAATTATTTATAGATTTTATTATAAAATTATTTTTAATAATATATAAAAATTAAGAAATTAATATTATTTTAATTATAATAAATAAATATATAAAATATATTATATTTCTTTTTATTAATATAATAATAATTATAATAAACCTTATTAAGTTTTTTTATATAAAGGTAAAATTATATTTTAAAGCTTTATAGGGAGTAATTATAGATTAAAGGCTTAATTTTATAAATAAATTTTAATTAAAATTATATTATATATTATAAATTAAATAAAAGCTTTTAATAATAATTTACCCCTAAATATATAAATAAATTAAATATATAAACTTAATTATTAAATATTATTTATAATATTTTATAATAAATTATAAAGAGAAATAGCTTAAATTATTCTTAATAATATAATTTATTTATAATATAGCTTTTAATAAAATAATAAGAACTTTTCTTAATAATATACTTATAAGCTATAAGTTTAATTTTTATTTATAATTATATATTAATATCTTAGCGAATTAAATTCTAAAAGTAAAAATATAATTAAAATAATTATAAGAAATTAAAATAAGACTTTAATAATATTAAAAAAGAATTATTAAAAAAAATATTATAATTTTTATTATAAACCTATAGAATTTAAATAAAAGTACTTTATAGTATTATTTATTAAAAACCTTAAATTAAAATAAAAAAAAAGAAATTATTATTAAGATATATTAAAATATTTAAGATTTTTAATAAAATTAATAAATAAATATATTACCTTATATTCTTAAATAAATATTTTTAATTATATAATATCTTTTATATTAGCCTCTTAAAACCTTAGATATAATATTAAGAAATAAATATAAAAAGCTAATTAATACTTAACCTTAAGAAAAAAAAAATTTAAAATTAAAAAAGTTAAATAAAAAAAGAAAATTAAAAGCTAAATATATTATTTTATTAAATAAAAGAAATAATTAATAAAATATAATTAATAGGTTAATATAAATAATATAAAGAATATATAAGAAATAATTTATAAATATTAAAAAACCCTTAGAAAAATATATTAAAAAAAATAAAAATATAAAATAAATATAATAAAAGATATATTAAAAAATTAATTAAACTAATAAATAATAATTACTATAGGTATTTATAAACCTAACTTAATTATTAAATTAAACCCTTAAAATATTAATAAAACTATATAATATAAATAAAGAATTTAAAGGCTATAAATATTAAGAAGCCCTTATTATTACTTAGGTAAATTAATTTAAATATTAATATAAGACTTAATATTATTATTAAGGTAAATAATAGCCTTAATTTTATAATAAAAAATAGCGTATATAATAGCCTAAGTAATATACTTAATATTAAAGGGATATATATAAAAAGTCTAGGAATAATATTAATAAATCTAAATAAGATTAAATTAAGAAAATATTAATAAAAATATAAAAAAAACCTTAGGGAAAAATAATATTTATTATAATTATATAAGGAGCTAAGAAAAAAAAATAAATAAGGTATAATAAATGTTAATAATAGACTTATATATAATAAGAGATTCTTATAATTAAGAAAAGATTAATATATTATATTAATACCTAGGATAATAACCTTAATATTGACCTTATTAATATATATAAATATATAATAAAGCTTATAAATATCCCCTTTAAGGATATTAAAGAGGCTTTATTAAAAATTAGCTAAGGTTTACTTAGAGGAAAGATAATAAAATATAAAGATAAAAATACTTATTTAATATAATTATTATTATTTTTATTATACTTAATATAATAAGAAGAGGTAATATCTTAATATTTATATTTAATTAAGATATATTTAAAGGGGTATATATAAGGGTTTCTAGAACTAATAAACCTAGCCTCTTACTTTATAATAAAACAAAAATACTTTATATATTAAGAATTAATATTAATAAGGGCTAAGTAATTAATATAATTAATCTTCTTATAAATAAATAATATATTAATTAAAAAATAATAAAAAATTAAAAGGGTATTAATAAAGAGATACTTAGAAGAATATTATAATAATAAATTTAAATAAAAAAGATTTAGAGTTAGGGATAATTTTTATTATTATTATTTAAGAGATAAGATAAATTACTATAGAGATAAGATAAATTACTATAGAGATAATAATAAATTATTATTTTATTATTATAGAAAATTAAATAAAAGTAGGCTTTATTATTAAAAAAAAAGCTATTTTTATAAATAGCTATTAGCTATTAAATAGTATTAATAAATTTTTAATATAAACTTATTTCTAACTAAGATATCTAGCCTAAGAGGGGTAAATGATTATTATATTATTTTATATAAATTAATATAATAATTAATTTATATATTATTACCCTTTTAATAGAGCTTTATAAAAGAAACCTTTATTTTTCGCTATAGCTTCTATTATCTTAGATCTAGTAAGCTTTAGTATAATATAACTATTTTATTTACCTAGCTTTTAGTAACCTTAGGGATTATAACTATAATAATAAAAATATAATAAATTATTTAATTAATTAAAATTACTTATTATATTCTTCCTTAGATATCTTAATTATTACTTAATAAGTCTTTATATTATAATTAAGCTTATTATAGATATTATAATACTAAATATTTAGTTATATTAATCTCCCTTAATTACTACTTTATAATAATTTAGCTAATATTTATATATTAAGATTTATTTAATTAATTACTTATTTTCCTTTTTTTATTATTATAACCCTTCTTTTTCATAATTTAATTCTTTTTACCCTTTAGCGCTAACTAGGTATTTTATTTATTTCCTAAAAGTCTTTATTCTTAGTAAATAATAAGATATTTTAATATATAATTATTTTTATCCTTTTTTTAAGAGACTTCAGGGCTTTAAGGAATAACTTTATAGAATTATTTTAATATCTTTTAATTTATTTTTTAAAATATTTAAACTAAGATTTAGCCTTAAATATAACCCTTAAGGTCTTTAAGATCTAAGAGGTAAAAGGCCTAGCTCCCTTCTCGATAGGTATTAAAATCTATAGCTATATATTAAGCTTTAAGATTATAGCTTCTAAGTAAAAGGGAATAGAATTAATACCTTTAAAAGCCCCTTTAATATTTCTTTTTATTATAATAACCTTATATATTATATAAAAGGCTAAAAAGAACTTAGTCTTTAAAATATAAATTATAGACTATTTAATTAATTATTTTATTTCTTACTTATAGGCTTTTTTTAATAGCTTAAAGTATTTAATTATAAGAGTATTCGGGTTCTGTCGGCTATCGCCGGCAGATCGGGAAATCCTCGGACCATTGCATAGGTCTTAGACTATATAAAACTCCTTTCGCCGAAGACTCGTAGAGACTTCGGCAAATTAAAGTTATATTAATATATTAAACCTACCTTTCTATCTCTAATATTATCCTAATTATGCCCATCGGGCCTATACCTTTATAATTCTTTAACTTCTACCTATATAGAAAATTAGCATATTATTAAAATAGATAGGTCCAATAGGAATACCCCTATTATATAATAGCTAATAGCTTAGCGCTAAGTTAGCGAAAATAATCCAATAAGATTATAAAGAGAAAGATAAATAGCTAATCCGAGAGAGTAAGGAGTAGCTTATAACCCCTATTATAGATACCCTCCTAATAACTCCGCGAGAATATAGAGGCTACTCTTCGAGATACTTAGAAGATATTACTTACCTACTAGGTAATAAATAATAATAGCTAAGGGCCTATACCCCGGCTATAATACCTTTCGAGGAGTATATACCGCTAATATAACGCCGAAGAAGGGCGAGCTTATTATTAGGATCCTTAGGAAGCTCCTTATCCTCTGGGAGGTTATAAAGGTTATAAAGAAGAGAGTAATAACGCCGCTAATAAGTTAAACGAGAATAATAATAAGCAATCTTAGATAGGCTATTATAATAGAACTAAATATTAATATAACTTATTAATCGCCTAGCGCTAATTTACTAAAGAGACTATAAAAAGCCTCTAACCTATAACTATAAGTATTTAACTAAATATACTAATATAATTAAGATTAATAACTAGATTAAGGCTATTAAATTAGCTAATTAGATAAGACCTAATACCATAGCCTAATAATAGATTAAATAGTCTATAACTAAGCTTAGCTATACCCTTTAGATGGAATAGAGAATATATACCGCAGGCTTACTAATAGACCCTTCTTCCTAGGAGGAATATCTTATATTTATATAGAGATAATATATTAATCTAGAACTATAAGAACAATAAATAAAAGACTAACTTATAGTTATTATATAAGGGAAGGAAAAAACCCCTTTATAATACTTTATGCGATAATATGCCCTCCGCGATATATTATTAATAAAATAAAAAGAAAATAAGGGCATAGCCTACTACTTCTTCTATTACTTAGCACTAAGAGTTAAGAAAGAGCTTAAGTAGATCAAATAGCCCTTAGATAAGGCCAGAGATATTACTAATAAGGCAAAATATATCTAGAATTAATCCTAAGCTAATAATAAGGCTAAGAGAAAGCATAAGCTAAATATCTCTAAGCCTTTAGTAAAGAGATATTATTCTCTTTATTAAGGAAGTTATAAAAGAACCCCTAGGGGTAGCTTATCCTTAGGACCTCTATTAAGAGTAAGGTTAAAATACCTACGAGGAAACTAAAGCTATTTAAATATACCTATATTAGCGACGCATCGCCTATATAGTAATAAGAGACCCGCGATAATTAGATATTATAGCTATAACTAAATAGGATATAAGGTATTAGATTACCTACTAAAGAAACTAATTAATAAGAGCTAAGCCCCTCTTAGAAGAGGTAGCCCTTCGGCGAAGATTAATTATACCTACGCTAGAGAAGAGTTAAATAACTTAGAAAATTAGGTTAGATAGAAGAAGAACTTATCCCTCTATTTATAACCCCTATTAAATAGGTACCTATAGGGAAGACTACCTAAGCTAAAAGATTAGCTCTCTAAGGACTTAGCGAGGAAAAACTAAATATACTCTTTAATATTAGGTCTAAGATTAATCTAATTAATATAAACCTTATTAAAAGACTAGGGCTTAAGCCTATAATAGATTATATTACTTTAGGGCTAGAATCCTTTAGGGGGGATAAAATAAACCTAGGAAATACCTATTAATTTATTTTTTTCTTTATAAATAATAATAAAAACCTATAGAAAGTATAATAAGTATTTATAAGATCTAATACTAAGTTAAGGAGGTATAATATAATTTTATCTTATTATTTAATAGGATAGGAAGGTATTATAATTAATTATATTATTAATTTATAGTATTATTAAGAGATTATATTTATAGACCCTAAGTCTATTCTCTAAGATATTATTAAGAACCGCGAGATAGCCTATATACTATATATTATAGCTACCCTCTTACTAAAGGAAAAAAGCATAGCTATACTTAGCGAACTATTAGAGGATAGAGGGGAAAATAAAAATAAACTCCCTCTAGAACTTAAAGGCTTAGAAGGGTTCTTTAATAAGGAAGCCGCTAAGGGGATACCGCTCTTACTAGAGGCTACCTATAAGATCGATCTCATCGAAGGAAATAAGCTACTATATAGGCCGCTATATCCTATAAATAAAGCCTAATATAATACCCTTTAGGAATACCTCGCTAAGAACTTAGCGAATAATTAGATTAAATATTTAATAAATAAAATAAGCGCCTTAATCCTCTTTATTCCTAAGAAAAATAAAAAAATAAGGTTATATATAGACTATTATAGGCTAAATAAGGTAATAATTAAGAATTATTACCCCTTCCCCCTTATTAGAGACCTCTTAGATTAACTTATAGGAGTAAAATAGATTTCTAAGATTAATATCTATAATATATATTATCGCATAAGAGTTATAAAAGAAAATTAATAAAAGATAGCTTTCTATATAAGATATAAATACTTTTAATATATAGTTATATTATTTAGGCTTATTAATATGCCGGCTATATTCTAAGTATATATTTATTAATCTCTCGCTAATATATTAGATTTATATTATATATCCTATATAGATAATATCCTCGTCTACTTATAGATAAGAGAAAAATATACTAAGTACCTAAGAGAGGTCTTATAATAGCTCGCCAAAGTATAGCTATATAGTAAGCTATCTAAGTATAACTTCTATAAATAAAGTATTAAATTCCTTAGGTATATTATTACCTAAGAAAGAGTCTAAATAAACCCTAATAGGGTTAAATTAATCTCTGAGTAAGAGGCTCTAATTAGCTTTAGGAATATATAAGTATTCCTAGGATTTTATAACTTCTATTATAAATTTATTATATATTACTTAGCGATTATTAGCCTATTTATATCCCTACTAAAAAAAAATAAAAATAAAAAGAAAAGTAGCGAATTTATATAAACCCTAGAGATAAAATAAGCCTTCTAATAGCTTAAATATGCCTTCTACTCCGCGATAATTCTCTAATATTAGGACCTATCCCTTCTAACGAGGGTAGAAATAGATATATTAGCGAGAGCTATCTCTAATATCCTAATATAACTAATTAATACCTAATAATAATTAATCGCTTATTAGTCGCGGAAGCTATAGGACTAAGAATAATAATAAGCTATAGGCTAATAAGAGCTATTAGCTATTATTAAGAGCCTAGAATATTAGGCATATTACCTATAAGGACTCTTAGAGAAGTTCTTAATCCTAATAGACTATTAAGTACTTATAGGTATTATTAAAGTATTAGCTAAGGATCTATAAAGCAAACTCGCCCGCTAGGTATACTAATTATTTATATTTGACTTTAATATTAAATATCGACTAGGCATAAAGAACCCTATAGATAGCCTCTTAAGGAGACTAAACTATATAAAAAGAGAGATCTCCTATAAAGATATCCTACCTATACTAGCTAAAAAGCTAGAGCTTATATATAAGCTACTAGAGCCTACTTAGCGATATATTATTATGCTTAAAAGTAAGATAAGTATTTTATCTATATATATTTATATAATAAGGGCTATAATAAAGGGTCCCCCCCCCTCTTATAGGCATAAGCTAAAGAGTATTACTTATTATATAATATCTATTATTATAACTCGATATTAATAGGCAAAGATAAAGAGAGTAAATACTCTATAGACTACTAAGTAAGTAGAGGACTCTTAGTAAGCCTCTAAGGACCTAATTCTAGCTAAGGTTATTATTCTAAAGTAATATATCCTACGCCTAGTTATAAGAAAGCTTATAGAGGGCGAAATAATATTTCTTTCTTAGCTTTCTAAGAAATTTAAGATATTAATTAAGGAATTATAAAGCTAAGATTAATAATATTAAAACTTTAAAGTAAATATTTAAAGAATCGCCGGTAAATATAAGGGATATATAATAGACTCTTAAGACTTATTATATTATAAGGGATAATTAGTTATCTTAGATTAAGGAGCTATAAGAATAGAGATCTTTCGCTAATATTATAATAACCCGAGAGTAAGTTATATAAGATCTTAAAAGATATTTAATCTTATTTTAAGGAAGTTCTATTAATAAGGCATTATAAAAGATATCTAAGAATATATTAAAAACTACCTAATATACTAAGGTATTAAAATCCCGAGGTATAAACCCTATAGAAAATTATAGTCCTTATTATTATTATTATACCTATTCTAAGAGATTAGCCTCGACTTTATAACTAGGCTTCTACTAAGTACTTAGAGTAATAATAATAACTATAATATAATCCTTATTATTATATATAGGATAATTAAATTCGTACTATTTATATTAATATTAAAGAAGCTTAGGGCTATAGAGCTCGTAGCTCTCTTATATAAGTATATAGAAAGCCGCTTTAGTATACTAAAAGGGATAATTAATAATCGAGATAAGCTAATTATTAGTAAATTCTAGGTAGACCTTATAAAAGAATAGGCGATCTATCGCCGACTATTAACCGCGTATTATCTATAGACGGATAGCTAGATAAAACGCACCTATTAGACACTCGAGAAGTATCTAAGAGCATATATAAGAGAATTACCCAAAAGGTAGGCGATATAACTCTTAGACGCCGCTTTTGCCTATAATAATAATATATACTTAACTATTAGGGTCTCCTTAATAGAAGCGCTATTTAGCTATTATCCGAGATATATAGAATATATCTTAATAAAGATAGAGATAAATATATAAGGTATCGCTAAATACTTAATAATACTAGGCTATATATAGACCTAAGTATATATATATTAAGAAAAAGCTTTAAAATCCTAGGTAAAATATTATAATTTAAGATATAAGCTATAGACTTATTATTAGGGATAAATTATAAGAGTATTAATAAAGAATTAGAGATTTAAATATCCTAAATTAGCCCTAAGATTTATAAGAGCTAAGGTCCTTAATAAATATAGAAAGTAAGCCTATACTTTAGAGCTATTAGAAATATATTAGTATATATATAATATATTCTATATATTACTTATAGAGCTATAGAATAATTATAAAGTAATTAGTAATACTATATAAGAGTAATTAGAGCTCGAAGATAAGCCTAATAAGTAAGAGGTAAAAGAAATAGTCTTATATAAAGATATAAGAAATAAGACTTTTTACCTTATTAAATAGAAGGGTTAGCTAATAGAATATAATACCTAGGAATTAAAAGAATACTTAGATAATATATAAGTAATAATAAAGAAATACCTTAAAGTTATAAGGAAAGATTATAAGAAATAAGACGAGGCATAGCTAGATATATACTAAAAGTATTATAATAAAAAAAAAAAAAGAGTCTTATTAATCTAGGTATAAAATAGAAAACTTAAATATAAGAATAAGGTAAAAACTAGACTATGCTAAGTCGCTAATAAAAATAAAAAACTACTCGCCGAGGTATTATAATATAGGCATAGAATAATATAAAGAAAAAGCTAAGTTAAAACAATAAAGATAATAATAGAAACCCTAAGAAGATAAAAGCTAATATATTAATAATAAGACGTAATAAACTTATTATAACTTAAAGGTTATTATTAGCGTTAGCGCTATTATAATTATAACCATAACTATAACTATGAGTAGCCTAACCGCGAGTCTTACGGGGCTTCTTATAGCGATTACTTAGCGAAGGATTAGGAGTATTATTATTATTATTATTATTATTACCTCTAGCAGTAAGACAAGCACGCTTATAACTACTAAGAGTTAACAAAGGGTTAATAGGGCCTTAGAGATAAGGATACTAGCCTACGAAGGAGATAAGATAAATAGGGCCAGGGTTACTATTAGCAATAGCCTAGTTAGTAATATTATATAACTCGCCGAGGCTATCTATAATATTATAATCGCTACCCTTAACCTTAATATTAACTCTCGCAGTATTTTTAGCATTATCTAGGCAATTAATCGCCTTAAGTAATAACTAAGTAAGAATATCATTATAAATATAAATAAGAGCGGTAATAATAATATAACTAATTATCTCGGGAAGGGCTATCTAAGCTCTAGCCTATACGCAAAATATTAGCTAATACTATAGCGAGAGAAAGGCAAAAAACTTATACCTTAGAGGTAAAGTAAGGATAATAGCTCTTAGTTAGATATAAGTTCTTATATCTAAATATAAGATAATTAGACTATATCCTTAGATAATTATATTATAGGGTCATAGAGATAATTAGCGACCTTTTGCTAGGTATATACTATATCCTTAACGGCATAGTTAATACGCTAAATCTAAATATAAGTAAAAGAAAAAAGGTTAGTAATAATAGTATTATAAAGGCTATAAATATTATTCTATAAGTACTAAGTAATACCCTAAAGCTTATAGGGAATCTATAAAGTATTAGTAATAACTTAGAGAAAATAATAAAAAGAAAAAAAAAAAAACTTATAGAGTTATACCTTTTCTTATTATAGGTATATAATAAGTAATAATTTAGCGATTAATTAATAATATAAGGAATTTAAGGGTCTTTATTTATATATTCTAAGTAATATATATAGGGAACCTTATTAAGGTCTATTTTCTAGAAGTAGATAGTATTATTATATATAAACTTTAAAAGCATAGAGGAATAAGTTACTAAGAGAGATATTACTAAAAGCTTTATAATAAGTATATAAATAAGTAATATAAGAATAAGAAAGAAAACTAAAGAATTATATATAATTTAGGAAAATAAGATTAATAAGAATTATAAAGGCTATAGCGATATTATTATAATAAGTAATAAAATTATTATTATAAAAAGAAAGAAAATAAAAAAAGGAAAATTATTATAGAATAAAAAAACTCTAGTTATAGTAATAATAGCTATATTTAAGCTACTAGTACTAGATAGCTAGTAATATAAAGTGATTACTAACCCGACGGCGATTAATTAATTATAAAAGAGAATAATAAATTTACGACAAAGATTACTATTATTATAAAAGAAAGGCATAAAAGAGATAATAAATAATCGGCGATATATTATAAAGAGTTATTAAAGCTAGAGATTAATTAAAAGATAGCTATATTTAGATATCTTTAGTATTAAATAAAGGAATAAGATAATTAGCTAGATAAGCTCGAGGGATTAAGCTCTTAGGAGAGGGGGTAATTATAAGAGTATTCGGGTTCTATCGGCTATCACCGGTAGATTAAGAAATCCTCGGACTATTGCATAGGTCTTAGACTATATAAAACTCCTTTCGCCGAAGACTCGCAGAGACTTCGGCAAGTTAAAGTCATATTAATATATCGAACCTACCTTTCTATCTCTAATATTATCCTAATTATGCCCATCGGGCCCATACCTTTATATTAATATTAAGGGGCTAAAATAAATAAAAAAAATAAAATAATATATAAAATTAAATAATATTTTTCTTTTTATAATATCTCTTAAGTTTTATAAATTAAAAACTTTTATAGCTATTAAGAATTAAAAAATAATATAAATTAATTAATTAATTAATTATATATTAATTAAAATATTTTAGCTATTTAAGATTAATTTTATTATTAATTTAGCTATTTTAAGTTATTATAATTACTTAATTACTTAATAAATTACATTCTTAATATTAATTAATAAAGTAATATTAGCTTATATTAGTAATAAATAACTAAATTACTTAGCCTTTTAAATTAATTACTTAAATAATTATAATCTATTCTTAGTTTTTAAGCTATATTAATTTTAGCTTTAAATATCTTTTTAAGCTTATAATAATTATTTTATTTATAATTATACTTATAAGAAAGCTAATTTTATTAAAGTTATAAGTATTATTTAATTAGATATTATACTTCGCGATTATATTTACTATAAATTAAAATTAATTATAAATAATAATTCGATTTTTATATTTAGCTCTTTAGTAATTATACTTCTAAAAAAACATTTATCTTAAGCTCTTAGTATTATTTAATAAAGTTTAAAGCCTAATATATATTAATAAGTAATATATTATAATTAATAAGTGATTAATTAGTTATTTCTTTTATATTATAAGGCTAAGAAAGAAATTATTATAAATCTAAATTAAAAATAAAATAAATAAAGATTTATTGCTCTAGATTAATATAAAAGACTAAAGGATAGAGATAATTTAGTTTTCAAAGACTATAGGGTAGATAACTTAGATAGGAAGTAAATAGGCAAAGGAATTAGTCTTAATAAATAGCTGTGAGGCTAAATAGCAAGGAATAGGGTAGGAAAAGTCAATAGTAAAAGAGATAAAAAAAATAAGAAGAAAACTAGCTTCTTATTAATATATGAATTATGTGTATTGGTTGAAGATCTAAGGAGCTAATTCTAATAGAGGGCTAATAGCTTATATAGCTAATTAATCGGAGTCTCTTAGTCCGGTTCGGATGAAAGCTATACCACCGGATAGCTCTAATACTAGGCTTTCTAACGGTATTAGTTTTACTAAGAACGAAGAACTAGAAGCCGAGTTATGTATTATTCTAATATAAAACTTCTAGGGTTTTAAACTAGGACATTTAAAACCAGATAGAAAATACCTATTGGAAAGGCACGGCTTTTACGGCTTTATTAAGCTCTTTAAAGAGCCCTAAGTCCGAAGTTATGTGACCTTCCTAATTAGGAAATAGAGCTAAATATAGCCGAAATAGACTATCTTATAACTCCCTAGTATCTTGCTTATTTAAGCACATATCGCTTAGGTAAGCACATAGGTAGATAGAGCATAAGCCAAACTATACGGTATCCAAATCCTGGGCTTATATCTTTTAAGCTTACTTTTCTAGAATTTTATTTATAAAAGACCTTCTTAATATAAGGACTTTTATAATTAGATAGCTGATATAATTTCTAGATAGTATTATATTAAGATTTAATACCTTTTTATTAGTAGCTAAGGGTCTTTTAAGAGATTTTATATATATTTATAATATAGCGAAGATTTAACCTTAGGTTATTTTAAAGGGCTTAAAAAATAAAAAGTATTCTAGCCTTATAATTAGACTATAATATACTAGGCGATTAAGAATTAATTAATCAAATTATAATAATAAGAATTAAGGGATTTTTAAGATACTTACTTAACTAAGATACTTACTATATATATATATTATACTTTAAGGTATTAAATAATATATTTAATAAATAAGTATAATATATTATAAAATTAGGGCTATCTATATAAATAGCCTCTAACTATATATATTCCTTATATTATTCTTTTTAATAATAATCTCTCTTTCCTTTTTAGGGCTATAATATAGCCTTCCTAATTAGGCCTAATCTACTATAAGACTAGAGATTACCTAGCCAGCTATTTAACTATATAATTACTCTCTAAGCTATTATATAGGGTCTAATCTAATATATCCCTTTAGCGAAAGAAGCTCTACCTTAATATAATTATAATTATCTATAAATAGCTTCTTTTATTAAAGGGCCTTTAAGTAATATCTAATAATATTTAAGTATTCTCTTAGGCCTTTATACCTTTAGGACTTAGGTATTATAGCCTTTATCCCTATTATCACGGCTATGATATACGCCAGGCAAGGACAGCTAGCAAAATTACCTAACTAAGCAAAAGGGACTAAAGGGACTAAACTTTGCTAGACTTAGTCCTAGGACCGAGCAATAAAGATATTAGTCTTACCTTAGACCGAGTCTTAATAATATCGGTTCTAAGAACTAGCCTAAGTATATAGAATATACTTATTAGCACTTTCTTATATACTAGCTACCTTAGCTATTAATATAACTTAGTTATATTTAATACCCTTAAGTATATTACTAGATATAACTTATATTACTCTTAAAAGCTATATAATATTTTCCTCTCCTAATATAAACTAGCACGACTGGTTTATCCCTTAGGAATCCCACGATTATTATACCTATTACTTTATTAGTCTTTTATAAAGACTTACCTCTTATTATCCTCGCTATAGGCTTAGATTACTTAAGGCCTAAGTAGGCTTCTTAATATAAAAGGTCTCTCTTAATACTTATTAATCCCCTATAATCTCTTTAATCTTATCATTTAATATATTTCTTTTTTTAACCTATATTATTAAATTAATTTATTTTATTATTAACCCTAATTATATCTTTATTAAGTATTTTATTAATAAAATACCTTATTTTTATTTTATTACTTAGGCTTATTAAGAGCCTAAGCTATTATATATTATTAATAATAAGCTAAAGATTTATATTCTTTATAATTATAATTATTTAAGATATAAAGTAATAAATTTAAAGAATCCCTTTTTTACCTTATACTTATTAACCTTTTATAGCTTTCTTTTAAGCTCTTAGGTATTACCTTAATATATTAAAAGGCCTTAGAAGATCTTTATAAGTAATATATTACCTCTAGTAATTATTAGTCTTATTATTAGATTAAGTAGGTTATAGCCACCTTAGCTAATTATAGGTTTACTTAGAGTTTAATTTCTAAGTAATTAATCATTTTAGCTTTATATATATTTAGCTAAAATCACCTTAAAAGATAAAATAATACTTTAAGAATTAGCCTCTTTAAGGTAATTATTAACTTTCTTCCTTATATAATTAATAAATATTTAGTTTTTCTTTCTTAATAATTCCTCTTTCTTTTTAATCTAAATCTTTCTAAGTAAATACTAATTTCTCTTTTTCTAAGACTTAATCTAAAGTAATTATTATAGCTTTATTATATATAGCTAATAGCCCTCTAGCTTATAGGCTTAAGGAGGCTATTTTATATCTAAATAGCTATAAAGATACCCTTTATAATAGGGACATTATATAGATAAATTTACTCTTAATATTAGCCCTAAGTTTATTTAATTATTAAATGATTATTAAGATAACCTAATAGTTAATTACTTTATCTTATATACCGAGAAGCCTCTTATTTATAATACTTATAAGTAGCCTATTCTAGGCCCTACCCTTAGCAATTATCTAGCTTAATATCCTTAAAATAATAAGGCTAATAGCGCCCCTTAGCCTTAGAGTCTTTCTAATAGTCTTTTCGGCATTATTTACTTATTTTTATATAGATCTATAGTTAGCTAATACTATAGGCCTTTAGCCTTACTATTAAGTAGCTAATTAGCTTCTTTTCCTAGGATACTCTTAGGTTTTTTACTCCTTATTATTAATATAGATAAGCCTTACTTTCCTTTTATAGTAATTTTATTATATACTTTGTATCTTTTATCTTTTTACCTAATATATTTTCTTAGTTTATTAAAGGAATAAAATATACTAACTATAGCTATAACTTTAATTATAATGTTCTTTTTTATAACCTTTAAATCGGGGATCTTATATATTTTCTTATAAATAAAATACTATATAAAATAATAAGGGTAAATAATTAATTAATAATAATAAAGGTTTTCTTAAGAAAAGAGCTCTAAAGCTTCCTTATCTTTAATTTAATCTTTAAAGAAGATAATAATAAAGGTCTAGGTATTATAGTCCTAGTCCTTTTTCTATATATAAGAAATTACTTAATAGCCTAAAATAGCCTAGTATGCCTTTCCCCTAACTTACTAGCGGTATTAGCCTTACTAAGGGATTCTTTCTTTAGGCCTATATTCTTAATTACTATTAGCCCGCTTTTATAGCCCTTAGACTTAGCTAAGTAGCCTAAGGATTTACCTTTTTTCCCTGAGCCTTTTAAATAAGTCTATAAGTTATAGAAGTTAATAGCCTTTTTACTTTTTTTATTTATCTACTTAAATTAAGCTTATTTCTCCCTATAGCCTCGCTAAGATATCTTCTAAGCCTAATTAAGTATAAGAATATCTAAATTTATTTAATAATAAAACCTTTATTAAGCTATTAGTAATTAATTTATCTAATAAGATATATTTTATTTTAATCTTTCTTTTTTTAATCTTATATCTTAGCTAATAATTATATATATCTATATAATAGAGCTTTATATATAATTAAATTAGCTTTACCTTAATAAGATAAATTATCTATTAATTATTATATTAGATTATAACTTTAATTAAAGCTATTAAGTTATACCAGGTAGCTAGGCTTATAAGATTAACCCCGAGGGAGGAAAATGAATAGCTTATAAAGATACCCTCTTTAATAGCCTAAGAGAGAGCTAATAGCTCTACTTTAATAATAAATATTATAATTATATTTTATTTATTTACCCTCTAAGTAATTATATCTCTAAATAGCTTTATAATAAATACCTAAGAGCTTTTTTTATCTTTTATATTATTAATAAAGCTTATATTAATAGCTATAAGAAATATATCTTCTTTAAATCCTTATTTTACTTTAAACCTAAGGGTATAATTCTTAGACTAAAATAAGTATTATAATATTTAATTAATAGCCTTATAATATTATAGACTTAGGTTTTAATTAAACTTTATAAGCATACTTACTATAAAGGTAATATTAAGCTAAGTTATTATTATTTTATATATAATTATATTTACTTTCTATAGGTATAAATTAATATTTTTTAGGCTTATTAATTTATAATATAATAAGAGTTCTTTTTATATTATTAAAATAATTATCTTAAGTTAAGGTAAGGTATTAAGGAGGAAGTAATATATCTTATTAATATATATAGCTTAGGAGAGCTAAAGCTAATAATTCTCTTAGTCTTATATTATTTTTATCCCTAGGAATTAATAGAGAGCGTTTTTTTTTCAAGGGAATATAATTTTTATAGGTTTTTTATTAATCTTATTACCTTTTTTTACTTATACCTTAGGAAATAAAAGATATAGTTATTTATATAAAAGAATAAGATAATTTTATTAATCTTTTAATAATAATTTTCTTTAAATATCTTCTTTATATTATTACTTATAAGGCTTTTCTTAACGTAATATTATTATAATAAAAAGGATTTCCTTAGGCTATAAAAGGCCTTTTAGTGTTTTAAAATAATGCCTAGCTTTTTATAACCTCTTAGTATCTTTATAAATATATCTTTATTTAATAAGGTATATATAAAAGTATTAATTATATTATATAAAAATATATTATAATTAAATTAACTAATAATAGCTATTAAGGTTCTCAATAATATACCTATTAATATAATAATATATATATCTCTTTTATTTCTTATTTATTAATCCCCGCGGACTATAAGGCATATTTTAATCTTAAGAAACTTATTATATTTATTTAATTTATAGGTATATATTTAATAATATCTTAGGACTTAGTATCCTTTTATTATTAGCCTTATGACTTTTATCTATAAGTTTAATTATTTATAGCTTTAGAGATATACCTCTTTGGCCTTATTAATTATATTTTAGTATAAATAACTCTTAATACTTATATATAAGCTAAGAGTTTATTTTAATAGCCTTTAATATATATTAATATTAATATATTTTTTATTAATAAATATAAGGCTTTTTTATCTCCTTTTAGGGCTTTTTATTTATTTATATCTAAAAGGTAAATTATAATTCCTTTTAATAATAATAACTTATAGCTAATTAGGCCTTTAAGTATTTTTAAATAAATATTCTTATTATATTTTAAGGATTAAATAATTCTTAAAAAGAATATTATATTAAAGGGGAGATTTATATATATTTCGCTAAGAATTTTTTTACCCTCTTTATATATATCCTCCTTATTATACCTCTTTATATCTAAGCTAATAGCCTAGGTATAAATAAATGTTATTAATAGGGAATTAAGTAATATAAAGAGGATATTAAATTTAGTTAATATATATTATTTTTATTTAAGAGGTCTTTTTTTTAATAATTTCTTTATTAATTTAATAAAGATAAGCTATAATATTTTTTCTTTTTAATTAAAATCTAAGTTATTTATTTTATTAAGTTCTTTATTTAATACTTAGGCGGCCTATTAGCTTATATCTTTTTATTTTATTATAAGCTCTTAGATTTATTATTAAATTACCTTAAGGCCTTTTTTAAGGAAATTATATTTTAGGGTTTTAATTTAATTATTAAAAAATTACTTTTTATTAAGTATTATATATTAGATTATAATTATTTCTTTATTTAAGGGATTTTATACTTAAAAAGAATTACTTAAGGTATAGCTAATAAAGAAGCCTATTTATCTTTATAGGGCCTATCTTTAGAGGTAATCTTAATATAGCTAAATATTAACTATAAGGGTATATACCTTATAGCTAAAAGCTTAGGGATATAAAAGATCTAGCTTTATTATAGCCTCTAAATATTTATAAGTATAAAAGATTTTATATAATAATTTCTTCTTCTTTTAGATTAAAGGTATATAATTATATAAATAAATTATTATTTTTATTATCTCTAATTATAAGTATTTTAAGAGCTTTATTTTTACTTTTATAATTTTTCCCTTTTATATAATTATTACCTTAATCTTCTTAGCTTTATTATTCTAAGCCTAAGTATTTAAGGCAAAAGGCTTATAATATATACCTCTCTCTTATAAATAAGTTATTACTTAAGGGTAAATCTTTATAATTTTGTTATTATATTTAAAAGTTTTTATTTTATAAAAATATTAACCCTCTAAGAGCTTTAAGAATTCTTTTATTGCTAAGATAATAATCTCTAAGTAATAATATATAATATAATAATCCTATAAATAGCCTAAGGCCTTATTTATAAAGATTTAAACTAAGATATATCTCTTTTAGCTTAATATAATTAAATAAAAGTCTAATATAATATATTTTTTAGGTTTTATTTTTTTAATTAGTTCCCTTAGGGTTCTATATATTATTTAATAAGCCTTTATTATATTATATATATTATAATTTATTATAATCATCTATTTTAAGTTATAAGCGTTATTTAATTAAAGTTTTATACCCCTTAAGGTAATTATTAAATAATAAAGAACTTTTAGCCTTAGATAATTAAAGTATTTATATTAAATAAAAAAGTTTCCCTTTAATAGCCTTTATATAAAATAATTTATATATCTTAGTTTTTTTTTTTCAAATAAAAAAAGCTTTTTATTTTATTATAAATATAACTTAGTCTTAATAATATAATTAATTTATTTCTTAATATTCTAAGATTTATTACTTATATATCTTTTTTATTTTTTTAAGGGGGCTATTAGTAACCCTTTATAGGTTGTTTTTTCTTAGTCTTATATTTTATTAAAAACCTTATTTTATTAGCTTTATAAAAGAAATAAGATTTATAATAAGGCTTATATAGAATATAATATAATAAAGTTTTAATCTTTTTCTTAAATTCTTAATAATTCTTTAGCTAATAATAATATCTCTATAATTATTTATTAATATCTAATTAATACTTAATTAAAATAATTCCCCTAAGGGGATAATTTATAAGTTCTTAAGCCTTAAGATATTTCTAAAAATATATAATATAGCGCTAAAATTAAGAAATATATTATCCCTTAGGGGATATTATTTATTTATTAATAAGGCTACTTCTAAGCTTTAAAAGCTAATTAATTATAATTAAGTTAACCCTTTTAGCTTAATCTTTTATATTTAATCTATTAAGTTATTAATATTTAAAAAAAAAGTTTCTTTATTATTTTATATTAATAAATATTTAGCTTAATACTCTTAGGCCTTTTTTCTAAGAATATATTATAATACTTAATTAATAGGTATAAAAGATTATATATTATATACCTTAGTTATCTCTTTTTATCTTAAATTTTTTTTTTTTTTAAAAAAAAACCCTTAAATAATTTTTCTTTTATTTTTATATATTAATTTCTTTTAGGTTATTTTTATTATTAATATTAAAGGCTTTATAATATATATTCCCCTCTTTTAAGACTCTTTAAGATTATTAAAAGTTTATTTTATATAAATAATTATAAAAGTAATTATAAATTTATTTTCTTTTCTTTTATTTTTTTTATTATATTATAAATAAAGATTTATAATTTAAAAAGTAATAAATATAAAGCTTTAAAGAGATCTAAGAATTCTTAATTTATTTCTTTAGTTTCTTAAAAGCTTATATCTCTTATTTTATTAATTATATTATATTACTTTATAATTTATTTATTAATTACTTAATAAGAAATTAAATAGTTTTAATAAGGCTTTATTAAATAATTTATATATCTTATTTAGGCTTTTTATTTATTTTTAATTATTAAAAAAAATTCTTTATATAATAACTTTATTTAATCTATAAGTATATTATTAATTAAATAATAATAATAAATAAATAATTTATTAATTATCTCTAAGATTTAATCTTAAACCTTTATAATCTTTTTCTTAAGGTTCTTATATTTAAATAATAAATATTTATATAAGGTCTAAAAGGAATTAAAGGTTTAGAAATTTATTACTAAGAGGTCTAAGATATTATTAGCTTTTTAATTATTATTTATATTAGCCCTTAAGATATTTTCTTTTTCTTAGAAAATATTATTTAAATCTTAGAAGGTATTATTAAAGTCTTAGGTTAATAGGGTTCCTCTTATAATTATAGACCCAATCTTTAGGCTTTTTTTCTTTATATTCTATATATTAGGCTTTATAAGAAGGTTTAATAAAAGAATAAGCTTACTCTTAGCGAGAGGATTAATATAGACCTATAGGTCTTAGTTTTTTATCTTTATTTTAAGGATATTATATTAAGTAATTTAATTACTATTAAAGCCTAGTTTTATATTTATATTTATTATTATTATTTCTAAAATAATTAATAAATATTTTTTAATTTAATATTTTAATTATTAAGTATTAATTAATATATAAGACTTTTAATTATTATAAAATTAAGGCTATCTATATAAATAGCCTTTAATTATATATATTACTTATTTTATTCTTTTTAATAATAATCTTTCTTTCTTTTTTAAGGCTATAATATAGCCCTCTTAATTAGGCCTAGTTTATTATAAGGCTAGAGATTACCTAGCTAGCTATTTAACTATATAACTACCCTCTGAGCTACTATATAGGGTCTAATCCGATAGTATGTCCGCCCCGGTCAACTTAAGAAATTACTATATAAAATCATTATAGTTTAGATCTCTGCGTAATACTTCTATAAACTATTAAAGTTATAAATAACTAGCTCCTCCTAAGTACATTGTATTATCTTTCTGTCTAACCCTAGATAAATCTTATAAGAGGACAATGGGAACCTATCTGTCTACTCAGTCTATATAAGAGTGCAAATTGGTTATAGGTTCTGTCGGTAGGTACGGGTTGGATCTTCCTAGATGTATGTGCAGGTTAATGGGCACTGACCTGCTTCTCTAGCTATCCGGCCTTATCCTCAGTGATGGAGAAGATCGCATGGCTTCCAATACTTATTAAATCTACCCCATAAGCCTGTATCTAAGTTCAGGCACCGTCGCAAACTTATTGACGCTGGCCTAGCCCCCTAGCCACCACGTGAGGAATTCCAAGTAAACGCAGCCAACAATCCAAGGATGGTACCATGCCCTGACAATATTGCCATTGAGCCGAGGATCGGGCTTGGATAAGCATAGTAAGAAACTTAGCAAACGATTGCTCCTCTCTTTTCAATTAGCCTCTGGTTTGGTACCAATTTCGGCGATGCCGAAATCGGATCTCTTCAGAGTACCTCTATCGCAGGGGTCATTGCCAGGGAACCAAAGGATATTGGCGGGCTTGATATCGCCGCGCCGACCAAATAACCAACAACCCTCCTTATCACCGTTCATCCGCACTAAGCATATAGCCTTGAAGGGAGACGAGGTCGGGTGGAGAAGACACTCGAAAGACATAGTCTCATATGGTGGACTATGTTCTTCGTGCAGCGGATGCTATGTTTCTCGCAAACAGAAGGGTCATCGATATCAAAAATTGCAAAGACAAATAAAGGGGTAGGGCAAGGAAGCAGCTGGTTTGCAAACCCGGGCAGCTCATATCGCGCAAACACATATGTCTGTTGTACAAGGGACGTCCGAGCCAGCCATCGCCACCACATGCTCTAACTGGAAGCGGGTAGTCTCACGGCCAAGTTGATGCGGTGATTTTGACGTGACCAGGGCTGCACAAGAACAATGGCTTGTCCAGAGATGAACTGTCACGTCAGAACATCTCAAGGCATCACGCGATAGAACCGAGAACCACCACCCCCACGAGGAAGCACCAGAAGCGTTAGTAGGCCACGAGGAAAAAGTGCCACGTGAATTCGAGCAACCAATAGCGCTGCAAGAGAAGGTTCCCCGCACTATCTACCTGGTATAACTGCCGATCCTTAGCTGAGGTTTCCCCAGACTTAAAGCGGCAAGGGCCAGAAGCCACTCAAGTCTTCAGCCAACCCGAGGGCGCATTTATCCCAGCTTAAGCCAAGCGAGATGCAACACCAGGAGGGGTAATTTCCTGTTGCCTCGGGTACGTCGAAGCCCCCTGTCAGTTTCAATGGCCGACTGAAAAGGTATAAAGGGTATGCGAGTAAGCGGCGTGTTGGCTTGGCATTGTCCTGTTTTGACAATTGATCAATATCAAGGCAAAAAAAAAAAATGAACTCTGCTGACGACAAGCCCTCTGTCAACATTGACGAGGCGCCGCCATCCCAGCCATATCGGAAGGAGCTGGATGTCACCCCGATTCAGGAGGCTGCTGTTGAGGATGCCTACCATATCAGGCTCGGCTGGAGATCATGGGTAAGTGACTGTCCCAGCCTCGCGCGCTGAATGGATGTTGACCGAGCAATTAAAACAGGTTGTGGTATTTTGTACTTGCTTTGCGTGAGTCTTACTCGGCTTCCCCCCTCTAATCCTTTGTTGGTTTTAACAACAAACTGCCCAGCATCATGGCCCAGGTGTTTGTCGTGGTTGCAGCTGGATCAGTCATCGCATTCATTGTCCGTGACCTGGGCGATGGGGCAGTTGCCGGATGGATTATCCAAGTACCACCTCCCATGATTAATTCTACCTGTGGTTGCTCTCTAACGGCTGACTTAGGGTCCTCTGTTGATGCAAAGCGTGCTCTCACCCATTGTCGGGCGTCTTTCCGATGTCCTTGACCGCAAGTATCTCGCCTCAGTTCCGCCTCTGATCGCATTTGCCGGAGCTGTCATGTCAGCCAAGGCTACCTCTATGAGCGTTCTCATCGGAGGCGGTATCTTGATTGGAACGACGCTATCTACGATTTCCATCGTTCAGGCCATCCCTTCGGAAATCCTCCCTCTCAAGTATCGACCAATTGCAAATGGACTGGCTTTTATCGGTGGCGCTGTTGGTAGTATGTGAGTCTTTCTCTGCCATATATCATGCTCTTTTCAATCTTAGTGACATCATCTGTAGCATCGGCTCTTTGGGAGCCGGGGCTGTCACAAATGCCAACGCATCTGGATGGAGGTACATCTTTTGGATGCAGGCTGCATTTCATGGTGCCACCTCTTTGGCACTCTTTATCTTCTACTGGCCACCAAAGCGAACCGAATATCCTCGGATGACTATCAAGGAGTGCCTGTGGGCTTGTGACCCTATCGGGTCTGTCCTCTACATCGGTAGTGTGTCGCTCATGCTGCTAGCCCTAAACTGGGCAGGGGGAACCTATTCGTGGTCTGATGCCCACGTAATTGGCCCGCTCGTTGCTGGTCTGACCTTGTTTATTCTCTTTGGTTTATACGGTAAGTACCTACCTGAAGACATTACCACCATGGGTTAATGTTAACGCTTTATGTGTCTCCAAGAATGGAAGGGAAGATCAGACGGCCTGGTGGCCCACATCTTCTTCCAGCAAAACGCAAACTTTGCCCTCTCTGTGTTCGCTTTCGGAGTGGAGGGCTGGGTCTTTTACTCAGCTGTCAACTCCATAGTGCCACAGATCATCCTTCACTTGGGCTTCGAGACAGACCCCTGGCAAATTTCGGTCAGGATTCTCGGCTTCACACTGGTGAATCTCGGTCTTTCGATTCCTATCATGCTCTATGCGACTAGGTTTAAGGATCTTAAGTCTCCTCTCATCATGTCCTTTACTTTCTTCATTGCTGTGTAAGTGTCAGGTCCATGTCCACACACCACTTTGGCTCCCCTAACACCCCAATAGATCAAGTTGCTACGCCGCCATCCGACCATCATGGAACACCGTCCAGCACGTTCTCAATGTTCTTACAGGTATTGGGCAGTCGGGACCTCTAACGCTCCTGGTCGCTTGCGTTCAATTCACGGCTCCTCACGCATACTTGTCCACGGCTACTGGACTTGCCTTTTCTATTCGCGCAATTGGCGGAGCATTTGGATCTGCTGTTCTCGATGCCATAATCAACGGAAGGCTAAGCTCACATTACGCTCCTGCTGTAGGCAAGGCGGCTGTGGCTGCAGGATTGCCGGAAAAGAGTGTGCCGGCCTTGTTGCAGGCTCTGGCCACTGGAGAAATCGGGTCCAGTGATGTCGAGGGCGCCAACAGTGCGGTGTGGAACGCTGCCATATCAGAAAGCAGATGGCAATATGCGCATGCCTATCGCTTGGCTTGGTCAAGCGTTATCCCATTCGCTGTCTTGGCTCTTGTTGCTGTTGCTTGCCTCAAGGGTGTCAAGGAGCTGATGACTGAAAAGGTAGAGGCGACAGTAGAGCATATCGAGCAGCATGGTAAGGCGGATGCAGATGAGAAGGGAGATAATTAGTATTGTAGCAGTGAAGTAGTAATCTCGTGAGTCGTCGTTGATTCTACTCTTGACATCTCTTGCCAGTCTGGACTATTGTGTCAGAAACTTGCTCAGTACGTGATGGCATAATAAATGGCTCTTTTCATTGCACACTCTGGTAATAAGACTAGCCGTCCTTGGCAAGCGGTATGGCGCGATTCTCCTCACGTATTAACTAGGTTTGACCTATGATCTCTAGATCATTGCGGCACACAGCTTGTTGCTCCGTGATAACCGAACGGCGCTTTTACCACCTTAATCGCTGCTAGGATCACCTACTGCGTGCAATAATTACTTCCATAGGGTATCTTCCATAATGTTATACTCTTTGTCGTTGAAAGAGACTCTTGCAGCACACTGCGTACGAACGATTTCACCTCCCTGTTTCGTACCCCACTCATTGGCAAAGACCGCTGCACAGTGCTAATCATTGATGTTTATCTGGAGTATTGCGAAAGATTAGTCACTGACTACGGCGCACTTCTTTAGCGGCTGCTAGAGTCGAACTTGGACATCGGCGTCAACTCGTTGACTTGGAGGTCCAACCACGGATTAGCTTCCCTCTAGCTATTGGGCATTGTTTTCCCAAAGGCACCCAAGCCTCTGATGCACTTCTGGAAGCCCCAGCTCTAACCTACAGCAGCCACTGATTATTACACTTGCCGACCTCCCGACGTACGGAGTCTCAGCCGCAAACCTAAAAATCACGAATCACGACGTAACGGTGACGGAATTGCATTTTCATACGTTTATACGTCATGAATTATCACCGACACGATCCACCGAAGTTTCCGAGCTCATTTATATCATCAAGTCCACTTCCTGACCAACAACCACTCATTCTCAAGACAGGCACAAGAGGCCATCAACAACAACCATGTCTCATCTCTCCACTGTTCACTCCCACAAAACTCAGCCAGCCAAGGCTCCTCGTGTCGAGCTGTCCACCGACGAGGAGGATACCTTCAAGACAAGCGACTATGGCTCGCGGTTCGCCTGCATGGAGCTGCCCCGCCATCAGCTACCTAATGGTGAGATGCCGCGCGACATTGCGTATCGCCTGATCAAGGATGAACTCAGCCTTGATAACAACCCGGCTCTCAAGTATCTAGTTATGTGCTTGGTATAACTGTTGCAATTTTACTGACTTGTTCAAAGCTTGGCGTCCTTTGTCACCACCTACATGGTAACTCGTCCATCTCCATATCTGCACATGTTATCAGCCATATTAACTAGCATGGCATCACAGGAAGATGAAGTCGAGAAGCTTATGACGGAGTCTTTCTCCAAAAACTTTATCGATTATGAAGAATATCCCCAATCTGCTGACATCCAAAACCGTTGTGTCAGCATCATTGGAAACCTCTTTCATGCTCCGGCTGGCGTTTCCGTGGGTACCTCTACTGTTGGCTCGTCTGAAGGCATTATGCTGGCCGTCCTCGCTATGAAGAAGCGCTGGAAGACACGTCGCCTTGCCGAGGGGAGATCAGTCGATAAGCCCAACATGATCATGTCCTCGGCCGTGCAGGTCGTCTGGGAGAAAGCGATGCGTTATTTCGAGATTGAGGAAAGGTTCATATATTGCGACCCTGATCGCTACGTTATTGACCCTGACCAAGCTGTTGATCTTTGCGACGAGAATACCATCGGGATTTGTGCCATCCTTGGCACGACTTACACTGGACAGTACGAAGACATCAAGGCCCTAAATGACCTTCTTATCGACCGCAAAGTCGATGTACCCATTCATGTTGATGCCGCAAGTGGCGGCTTCGTTGCGCCGTTCGTTGTACCCGAACTAGAATGGGATTTTCGATGTGAAAAGGTCGTGTCCATCAACGTGTCTGGCCACAAGGTACCGTCATTCATTGCATCCGTGACCGTTATTCCTGCTAACTATTCAACAGTATGGCCTTGTTTACCCCGGCGTCGGCTGGGTTATCTGGCGGGCTCCCGAGTATCTTCCCCAAGAACTCGTCTTCAATATCAACTATCTTGGTGCCAATCAGTCATCATTTACCCTCAACTTCTCCAAAAGCGCATGCCAGGTCATCGGCCAGTATTACCAACTCATCCGCCTCGGTAGACACGGTTACCATAGTATCATGAGCAATCTCACCCGTAATTCCGACTACCTCGCCGATGCCATCGAGAAGCAGGGCTTCATCATCATGTCAGAGCGCAACGGGGCAGGACTGCCACTTGTTGCCTTCCGCTTCAGTACACCCGAGGACGACGGCAGTGACGAGCAGGGAAGACATTACGACGAGTTTGCACTGGCTCATCATCTTCGATCTCGAGGATGGGTGGTTCCAGCGTACACTATGGCTCCCAAGTCCGGGGTAAAGATGTTGAGGATTGTTGTGAGGGAGGACTTTACACGGTCCCGGTGTGACTCGCTGATAAGTGACATTGCCCTTTGTTGTCGGCTTCTCCGAGACATGGACAAGGAAAGCTCCAAGAGGTTTGAAGCGTACATCGACAAGCACCTAACAGCTCTGGGCAAGAGTGATGGTGCTCACCCCGAATACAAGGTCAGTTTCCCCCCATGGACGTAACTATTGAATCTGTATCAGGTCAGGAACCACTAATACGTAACAGAATGAGACGCATTCTCTTCAAGGAAAGATGGGAAAGACACATGCTGTTTGTTAGAGGAAGCAAAGGTTCAGATTGGGCACCAGTTGTTAAGGCGAGGTGTGTTGTGTAGTTCGATACGGCACGGTCAAAAGTTCACGGAACCGCCTTTGAAGCGACGAGGGGTTTGGAAGGGAACTGTTCGGAGGATTTCATCAAGCTACTCGAGTATCCTGAAGAATGAACAAGGGTTTTAGTTTGAACCTGTAGTTAGTTGAGAAATCATGGACATGAATGTCCGCTGCCGTTGATGGTCCCGAAGGGTAGCCTACTAAATCTCCTTGGGTGATGACTCTGCAGCTGGTGTAAAAGCACACAGTCATTTCTCTTAGCCTGAAATATGATGCATTCTGTAGTCTTTTTGAAAAATGAGTTGCCGCTATGCCTATAAGAAAGACGTACTACTGATCCTCTCTTTTCTTCTTGATTGTAGGGTTTTGGCGCAGCAATTGTTGAATATGCTCGCCGCTCGGACCATAAAAACATCGTATTTACGTAGTATCGATTGATAAGATCGTTGGGGGTTTTCTACAAAAAAAGGTATGCATAATGGTACTGCGTAGTAAGCATAGCTCATACTCCGTCGTTGCACTTACGTACTCTAAAGACCTTTACCTTCTTCCATTGCCTGGGATCCTCCTGCAGCTCGAGTGGAGTGGTCTGTATAATCGCGGGGTCTGGGAAAAATGGAGGCTGCATGGGCTCCTCAGCAGCAACTGAACCATTCCACCTTCCATCTGTCCAGTGTGTCTCTTGATCTTGTCCCTTGAGGGCACTCTTTGGCTGTCTTAGACCAATTATCAACTATTTTCGATGTGTTGACCGCGGCTCCATGATATCAACAGGCCAGTGCATAGACCGAGTTCGCTTTCGATCGCTTTTGCCTAAATATGTCGACATTATTGAGCAGGGATTCTTTCCTGGCAACCAAAGCCATCACATGAGCTAGAGATCTTCATGGACATTCGCCGTTTAAGTAGTGTCCTCAGGGTGAAATGGTTACAGTATAGGCTACTCCTAGCCTGATTTGGTTACCGATTAGTGGGGGTGCATGAAGGTTTCATCGCAGGATGAAGAAAGGCAAACACGGCAAAAGTCTCTTGGCAGATAACCTGCACGTACCGCCTCTGACACCCCTATTCGCTAACGATCGCTTAGAGGATCGTCAAGCCGTTGTAGGTGAGGAACTCGAATCTGGCACAGGATGGTAACGGTTTCGGGGAGATGGAGTGGAGGTGTGTGGATGGCGGCGCCGTCTCCGCTTCAGGGGCGCCTGCAAAGTCGGGTTACTCTTCAGTGAGCGCGTGTGCTGGCTGGATGAGCTGTGCATCCCAGCGTACCACCAGACAGAGCCTGACAGGTAGGTCCAAGGTCTTGCATGTCTGCCAGAGGTGCAAAGACTCCAAGATATGTGCATGTATCGCCTCTTCCAACCCTCGCTGGTGATTCTGTTCCATGTCTAATGCGCCGGAGGAAACGGTGCACTATGACCGAGCGCTCGCCAGGCTTCAAACACTGTGCTTAAGATGGAGATATCTGCTTGTGGACAAACCTAGAACTACCGAGTCCAACTGAACATTAGCAAGGTGCCCTCTCAGGCTTGTGGCATGGAGGATGCGGTGACAGTGAAAACACGCTGGGAGCCTTGATTTCACCCCAGCATGGGACAACGGCGAATCTGACATCAGACCCATTCTCGTGGAATACTTCCCTGCAGTCAATTCCATCAAGTTTCGCAAACACAGATGGCGACAACGACAACAGCCCGGCAGAAGAATCACAACGCAAAGATGAGACTACCGAGGGGTCCATAAGCGAATCACGGTAGGCAAGGAGCTCAACGCCAGATTGTCACCAACAGCTGCTCATTCCGAACTACAGGTCCCGTGGTCAAATTACGCCCGTCTGTGAGGCGAGGTGTTGGTCATCACAGCTGTGATTGGGAGCAGTTCTGTTGTTCCATGGGAGGAATAGGGACTGCAGAAGTGCTAGATCGATCGCCGTCGGTGTCTATAGGTTGACTGGCTTCCCGTTTCTTGTTGACCTCCCCGGATTCTTATTCTTATTGATGATGTAGTCCTTAGCAGAACATATCGGGAATGGAATCAAATGGCGTAGGTGGGTTGATGGATAACAGGTTAATCAGTCTGCAATGCCGCCATACTGTATATCACTTTTAACATGTAGAAATTATCGGAATATAGAGTAATCCCAGCAACTCGCTAACCAGCTCGATCAACCAACGGGTATCTTGAGGAGATGGGCCTACCAAGGCCAGACATGCCACACTCCCCCTCCCTCCGGGACAAATAGCCGTTTCTTGCTCCGGCCTCAGGTAAGAATGGACTCTTTTGAGCCGCTTTAGATCATTAACCGAGTCCTACTGACTCTATATAACTG
The DNA here is from genome assembly GCA_025433615.1 of Fusarium sp. LHS14.1. Taxonomy (NCBI): domain Eukaryota; kingdom Fungi; phylum Ascomycota; class Sordariomycetes; order Hypocreales; family Nectriaceae; genus Fusarium; species Fusarium sp. LHS14.1. The sequence goes on along the minus strand of CM046489.1, from coordinate 723,715 downwards.
TTTCGATAAGCCAGGCAATCACGTGCGGAGTGTTGGATCATCTCTTGTGATGTTGCAAGATACCGAGAATGGCAAAAGACAAAATGTATTACGTAACTATTACGATAGGGAGTCTCAAATAGTATATGCATATCCTGGGCTTATATTTCAACTCTCTAGATACGGCAATGCGCCCGTCCCTTCATCTAGGTATGTCCTTTGTAGTTCTGCTGTCTTTTGCCAAGTAATCCTATCGAGGGCCGGGCTTCAACTCTATCAACAATCACAATATCAAGACATCATAAGCATCACATAATCATAACATCATATCCCAACGCTATCATAATGGATGTGGTGCTACTACTGATCGATTGATTTGTGGCAAGAAGTTGACTGCTTTAGCGCCGCAACTCTCCGTATGGAATGTCAACTGCCCTCATTAACATCTGTTGCTTGATGTATTTACTATTTCTTTCTTGCTCTGAAATCTCTCTTTGTGTATTTATCTACTTCACGTTTGCCACCATCATGGAATGGTAGCGTAACAGCTCCAAACCGCACCTTCCACTTCTGCCCCGTTCCATCCTTCCTGCCTCGTCTCGACCACGCATGAGGTAATCAACAGCAGTCAAACAAACAGAAAACACCACCCACAAACAACTTGACATCATCACAACCAAGAGGAAGGGAAGCTAGTGTACTGATATTATCGTTCTTCCTGCTTCTCCCTTTTGTCCGTGGGTCATGACACCGCCGCTGCCTCATACATCCGAGAGCAACACCTCTCCTTTGAGTCAGACTCGAAACGTTCTCCAGCGGCCGGCCGGAGTAGGACCCTTACCTCTTGTGAGATCTTCTGGCTCTTCGCTGGTATTGGGCCTCTATCACCGTCGCTACTGATCTCCTGCTGACCCCCACCTAGGCCATCAACGTCCTCGCCTCCTCCTTGTCCGCGCCGAATCCCTCGGCCGCCAGATCCCACTTCTCCGCTGCCATCACCAACCTCCCTTCCCAAGAGCAACTCAGTACTGTCCTAGGCGTCGTCGATCAAAGCCCCAAACTTGCCGCCATCAAGCAACAAGCGCTAAGCCTGCTTCCTCCCGCCGAGGCAAAGACACGCAAGCGACGACAGGTCTCCGAGTTTGCTGCTCTCAAGGCTGCAAAGTTGAATGATATCTGGGGCGGACCTCACTGGATACCTGACGACGTTAGACGGCGCACTTCCTTTCCCCCTTGCGACAAGGTGGTTGTGGCTGTGAGGAAGATCACAGCTGCTGCTCAAAAGAAGGGCATAGAGAAAGAATCTCTCTGGGCATCGGGTGGAATTTTGCGGAAATTGGTCGACGACAAGGTGTCGCATTTGACGGTTGCATTGGCGCAAAGAGCATTACGTTTGGTCCAAGCCCAAATCGACTCACAGGAGCCTTTGACGAATGCTGAGACACCAGTCCCATTGAGCCCTTCAACGAGCATCTCCCGCATTGCATACGACGATAGAGACGCATCTCATTCCGATTTTGACCCTGGGTACGAGAAAGAAACCGATCTTACCGACCACGATCCTGCCGATAGGACTGACGACGATATCCTAGACATCGGCACTGATTTCATCACGCCCGGCATAATAACCGCAACAAAGTCTCAGTGCACCGAAATGAGGTCACTCCAGACCAGCCTGAAACGAAAGATTGGCAAGGTTGATGAACTGGCCACGTACCTACAAAACCACCTTTCCTCCATTACCGCCGAAGCCCTGCAGGAGCGCATCGACCAGGCTAAGGTCCAACTCCAGGCCGCCTGCGACAAGGAACTGGAGGCCAAGTTCAGACTGAGAGAAGTCTTGGGCGAAGAACGAGCCACAGAGCTCGCACGCCAAGCCGCAGACTCTTCCGTGGATGACTTGAAGAAGCAGGTTGCGGACAGCCATCGCAAAGACAGTGGTGTGTCTCTCGACGACGGCCCCCCCGGGAACATCTACTCCCAAGCCTTAGCACGACATCGCGAGGCTATTGCTTGGGATCTTGTGACCGGCGCAAAAGGGGTCAGGGACAGGATTTTTGTCTTCAATGGCAATCTTCCCGAGCGGAAAGCCGCTGCGGAGGAACACCTTTCTTCTTCGACGAAAGGGGTTGAAATGGCTGGCTCGCAGCTTGCAAAGTTTAAGGGCATGCTTGAGGCAAAGAACAAGGCGATTAGAGTGCTGGATCGGATTAGTGAGGCTGTGGACGAACTAGACAAGGTAAAGCAGCAGATGGAAGAGAACGCCGAGGACTGGGCGTCCTTGCTGGGCTCGGAGAAAGATGTTCTGTAGGTAATATGAGCTGGTTGTGTTTCCACTGGAGGGATAGGTTGTATGACTTGATAGATTTCGGGGGCTGATTCCAGGGAAACAAAACCCTATGTATTGTGTTGAATCTGATTAAGCATGCCTCTATCGTTATTTATTCGCCTGGCCTAACAATCGTGTGGCCTTGACAGCGACGGATTCGCTTCCACGCCTTGTCTTTTTCTCTCTTTGCGGTAGCCTTAGCCAGCCTTTTGGCGAGTTGTCTGACGGCGTCTCACGATCAGGTTCGTGTAGTTGCTGGGGATGTTTTCGACGATGTTGTGCATAATACTTGAGAACGCACAAGGCCAGCTTTTACTCAACAAGTCTTCGGCCTATACTTCAAACATTCATCATGTACTTCCGCCTAGGACGTAGATCGAGCGTCTCTTCGCGATAATCGGCGCCATGCTCGGATAATGGAGCGTTGACCAAGTTGGCTGTGCAGTGTACCGCAGTGGACCGGTTCGGGAAGCAATGTTACAGGAATTCGCGTTCTCTCTATAATATACCTACGAGACTATCCTATTTAAATCACCTATCTTGCCTTTGCCTTTATTTAGAATGTCAGATGGCCGCATTAGATCGTCTCAGTTGATACTCGATTGGCCTCAGCCTGGCGATACGCCCTTGATATGAGATGAATGAACTTTCAGGGCTAGCGACACAGAGATGTCACTAAAAAAGCAACAACTCCTTGATATCTATGCAATGATTGAAGGGCTGGAAACAGCCCACATTCATCTTTGTGAATCGTGGTTTGGTCTTACTCCCCATGTCTCTGTCCTTAACTGCGATCTTTAGGCTCAGTCAATCCATTAAGGTAGGGCCAGGCCGCAACTATAATAAAGAATAGATCTTAAATATATTATAATATTATAACCTGATATTAATATAGTGGCCTATTTTATACTTCTATAAATAGAAGAGTTATACCTAGCTATATTATTATAAAAGGTTTAGCCTCTTATAGGTATTTTCATTACTTTAACCTCTATATAAGAAATAAGAGAATTATTTACCTCTTTATTTTAAGCTATAATCTCTTAATATTATAGCTTTAAACCTAATGCCTATAAGAACTATTATTAATTAATTAAATAGTATTATTATTAACCATATTAATTAATATTTTTTTCCTTATTTTTTTTTAAATCTTTAAATTAAGTAATATCAAAGAGAATATAAGGCTATTATTAATCTATAATATTAATATAATAATTAGGCTTAATAATTAATAGATCTTTCTTAATAATAATAATTATATTAAGTTAGTTATCTTAGGCGCCGAGGTATTCCTTATAATATTAAAGTACTTAGGAGTACCTAAGGCGCTTAGGCGCTTTATATAGCGCTAATAATTATTATAATCATATAAGCTTAAAACCTTTATAGGTCTAAAGCTTAAGAAGTAATCCTTTATCGCGGCTATAAGGAGTAATATAGGCTAGGTCGATAGCCTATTAGAGCTAGTTATAACGCTAAAGCCGGTATAAAGATAATAATAAAGCGGGGAAGTTAGGGGGAGGGAATTAAGGTTTTTAAGTCATTAAGTTATATAAGTGACTTAGCTATCTTATATAGTAAATAACTTATATTATAGATATTAAAGGAATAAGGCTTATAGGAAGGAAGAAGGTTTTAGTCGTAAAGATAGAAAGGTTTAGGTAGTAGCTAAGGAGTATAGGAAGGAAAATATTAGTTAAAGCTTAAATATAATATCTTGGCGAATTGCCAAACCTGTTGGTTGGCGTACATATCATCTTTGAACATAATGCTGTCCTTAACTGCATCGCTATCGTCCAATGCGTCTATTGACTAGCGCTGATATGCTTGTCACCCCCATGGCCTTTGGTGCCTGGAATTGGGATTCGTTCTAATATTCCAGTCTCTCAAAGGGCCGCATTGGTGCAATCTTCGCAGGACAGAAGGATGGGGATGCCTCTAAGCTCTGAAAAGTGCCTTGATAACATGCCATGTCCCAGTGCCCCCATCTCCGCCGATGAACTTCGAGAGTGGTTTAAGGCCGCACCCGGCGTTTGGTATCCGATCATCTAGCGAATCGGTAGGAGGGCGATGGTCTGTTTGATATCAGCATGAATAGCTTCGGCACTTGCCACCACACTTCATGAAAACACATCGATGTTCAAAATAGGACCAGGTCGGTCGGGCCCTTGTTTTGGTCTATCATCTCGGAGTCCGTGGCTGTCATACGGATACGTTAGCGAAAGCCACTTAGCACGCTCAGTAAAGCTGTATTATAGCTGCTGATCAGGCCATTCTCAACTGTAGTTGACATTCCCTGGGTCATCCTCTCTATCCTTGCCCAACCTCCAGAATTGAGTGCAAGGGTAAAGGGAACGCCTTCGTCGGCTGAGGGGAGGTGTCATTCGAGAGCGAGTGGACCCAGAGTCTGAGACGATGATGCCCCTCTCCCGCTTTCAACAGTCGGCACTGAGCTCAAAGGTCGAGCTTCAAGCCAGCGTGGAACTTAACTGGCAATACAAAACTATATAGGCATAAGTCACGCCGACATTTGGGGGCATGACGCTAGGGACATGAACATATCTGCTAGCTATTTGCCAGTACTCTATCATTATCATACAGTCATAAACTCGTAGAGAAACGTCTAAATGGTGCTATTAACCTGTTCGTCCATCCCTAAAACCTCGGCGCGAAATGCAGGCCAGTAGGTTTGCTCAATCCACTGCTGCAAATACTGCAGAGAGATGACAAGCTTGTAGATGCCAAGAACTGTCTTGGTGTCGCCAATTGAGATGGAATGGTACATGATGGCCTTGTCGTTTCTCATAATGGTCGCCACAAAGAGCCAGTCATGCCCTTGAATGATGATGCCTGGCAAAAAGTCGATGGAAACCCGCTTGCTTCTCCCCCAATCCAAGCTTCGCCATTGAGCAGAGTGCCAAGTACCCAGCTGCAACACGGCAGTGTCCCAGTTCTCGCCATGCCGTTTTGTCTCGATGGACATGGCGACTGGGTTTTTGCAGAGGTTGCCCCAGCCGGTATGGTTTATTGTCTGCCCAGGTCTGTTGTAGCAGAGATTCTCAATCATGTCTTGCTCTTCAGTATCTTCGCCGGGGCGGACGATGATGCAAAAGTCGACCATTTTCGAGGGAGCATTCTTCGGTTTGAATGTATGTATGATCTGGGCCGAAGTGCTGATGTGTGTCAGCAATTGGGTTTGTCATGAGGGATCGGGGCCGCTGTACCAGTATCTGTAGTCTATGAGAGGCTTTTGGCTTTCTCGGCGAAAGACCCAGGCAAGAAGAGGCGCATGAACTTCGAGGTTCCAAGAAGATTCTCCTTCCCGTTCATCCAAACATTGGGCTGCTCGTTCGAGGGTATCTTGGACGAGCGATGGAGGAGGATAGTTCCATCCTTTTCGAGGTGCATCATTCGTACTGTAGAATGAAGAGTCCGGGATATCGGGGTCGGCGAGCTATCACATGGTTAGAGTCAAAGTTGGAAATCACTGGAAACATTGTGCTCACCTGACCCCGCAAAGTGTCTGGGAACAGCTTTTCTCCATGGCTGATCCTCGTGAGCCCTTGACGGATTGCTTTGAGGGAAAGTGGCTGCTGATCTTGTTGAAGGGAAAAGCTGACGGGCTTAAAGCCAGTCCTCTGCAACTCGGCGTTCCGGGCCTGTTTGGATGGTGAAGATTGACCCGATACAGAAGAACGCTGAGATGCTGACGAGTGATGCGATATGGACGATGAGGCGCGAGACAGGTTGGACGTCAGATCAGGTTCTTGAACATGGTATTGATCTCTAAACAACCGGCCACCAAGTTGACTCGCTCGGGGTGTCAAGTCGAGAGGGTTGCCAGCGATGCCATCTGAAAGCTCGTGCTGGCTGGCCATATCACTCTCCTCGTCGCGACGTCGCTTCTTTGATGATGATGATACCGGCGATTCCATGTTGTGCGCGTTTCGATCGTTACGAGCAAGACCCAAGGTATGCGTTTCTGACTCGGTCGGAGTTGGCAATCGGGACGTGTAGGGCTCGTGACTGATCTTGGCTCGTTTCGCGCTTCGCTCGATGGTTTCGTGGGCGGGCACGAGGCTGTAGCCACCAGATGGGAGTTCGAGGGTATCCAGCCACTCCAAGACTGGACTCTGGCGCATTTTTGGATGGGGACAGTTGAGTAGAAGCGTAGCAACTGCTCATAGATGGATTGAGGCTGTGAATTTGATCGAGGTTAAAGGGTTGGTTGACGATGGCGTGACGTGACTTGACTTGACGTGGGGTAGTCAATAGTCACTGGTTGGCAGGGCAATTTGGACACGTGACACCACGCCAACCTCCACTCCAACCTGCTCTCGCGCTACCCGGTACTTGCAGTGATAAAATTCACGAGACTTGACAATTGGTTGAAAGAAGCCTCTCTGCTATGGACGATGCAAGAAGTTTCCCTGAACTGATTTCTCTAAACTGTTGAAGTGATTCATGTGTTTCATCGTCGACTGTTTCAAAGTTGATGCATTAAGTGATTCACAATGGATGCTGATGAATGACTATTTTTTCAAGGGTGACGACGCCCTGAGGGCCACATTTTACGACAGAGAGTGAAGTTTGATGCTTCCTTGTGTTAACAACTGCTGCACCTTACGCTATTTCCTTAATAACCTCCGTGATAGTTTTGAAACCTTCTTAGACTTCTTACCCTTCGTCGTTTAGCAGGTAGTCGCGCATTCGAGTCAAGATGTAGCTCACTTGGAAACTCTTGTACTGTGCAGGAAAGCTGGTACGTACACCAACGATCACCAGTGGGGGTAAGGATAAGATAAGTCCTGAAACATGAGTCATTGTATTATCGACAAATGGCGCAATTCTCATGATTGATTATGACTTCGGCCACTACCAGAAAAAAACAAAAAAACCATTACCACCACAATTTATCCAACGCCAGCGAATGCCCTACAAGATATCATCATGACCATCTCCAAGCGATCCTGGTTGCAAGGCTTGCCCAAAGCCGAACTTCACCTCCATCTCGAAGGCACCCTCACGCCCGAGACCTTAATCACATTATCAGTACGCCATGACTCGACACCGCTTACTCTGCAGCAAGCCCGCGAGTTGTACGCTTACAGAGACTTTGTGCACTTTCTACATACATTCCGGCTTGTTCTCGACCGTCTTCAGACACCAGAGGACTATGCCCTGATCGTCAAGGAGATGATGCGGAACCTGCATGCTCAGGGCGTTGTCCACGCCGAAGTCTACATTTCATGGGGAAACATCCTGCATCGGAAGCCTCACCTTGATATAGAAGATGTCATGGCTGCAATTGAGCTTGCGAGGACTGAAGTTCTCCGCGACCTTGGAGGTCCGTCTATTTTCTGGATTGCAGACGCAAATCGGGCCTGGAGTGTTCAAGAGGCTGGCCAAGTTTTTGGACTGGCGGGAAAGCTCAAGGAGCGCTTTCCCACCATCGTTGGAATCGGTCTAGGTGGTGATGAAGTCAGTGGACCTGTTGAATGGTTTGAGCAAGTCTACGCTGACGCCAAGAAGACGGGTCTGCGGCTCACAGCCCATGTGGGAGAGGCCACGGGCCCTGAACGGGGACCATCACAGATCCGCGCTGCACTGAAGATGGGAGTAGAGAGAATCGGTCATGGCTTGGCTGCACAGCATGATGAGAATCTCATGCACTTGCTCTCCAAGCAGAACCTTCCAGTGGAGATCAATATCACCTCCAATATCTTGACTGGCTGTTGCCCCTCAATCGAGGTTCATCCCCTACCGAAGTACCTGGAGAAGGGTATGTTCTGTGTACTCAATTCAGATGACCCAGCCATGTTTGGTTCTGCATGCCTAGATGAGTACGTCCTAGCTAGCGATACGTTCTCCCTAGATCTTGAGGCGATGCGGGGGTTGGCTCGGAATTTGATCAGGGCGAGCTTTCTCCCGGAAAAGACAAAGAGCCAGTTCTTGTCGAGAATTGATTCTTATGGAGAATTCGCTGGAAGATCCCAGACAATGAAGGTCAGGTAATAAGCGATAGACACTACAAGTACAAACCACGTATCTTTAATCTCCTAGCAGCGCTTTGTAAAGTGGTAGTTAGCGGGTCATGCTCATGCTCGGGGTCGCAACATCTCTGTCCATGTTCTAACTCAGTTATCACATGATATTGGGCATATACCTCGTGATAATACTACAATGCCAATACAGTGGCCTTTTCTTTTCTTCTTAGTACATCTTCCCCCTATGCAAAAGACTCCAACAAAAATCAACATGTTTCATCTTCGACCTGGTGGCCTTGAATCTTCTAGCGACGGGGTTTGGGTGAGAGACGCAGAGTAGCACTTGCTAAACGAGCTTTGCTTTCATCCTTGGTATTCTTTCTCAGCTAGCCTAAATGAACTTTTGTTGTCTCCCATGTCACTTATCTATCAAACCAGCTCGAATTGTATTAGACTTGAGCTACAGCCTTGATAATCCTCACTGCCCTGAAGTCTCTCCTACATCGGGCTTCCTGCCATAGACAGTTCGCGTCCAAAAGTAGGTATGATGCCTCTTGTCCCTCAACTCCTTCCGAACCTTGGACAGGTATACTTGAACCTCGTCCATGGACCAGCCCAGGATATCTGTAAACATATAAACGACGTAGCCTGAACCAAAAAGAATTAGCACTGAACTCGGAAAAAATGCATGTGATTAGAGCTCGGCATACCCTCTAGGCCCTCTTCAACGGCAGCTTGGTCATATGAACCAATCTCCTTTTGCCGTGGGTCTTTTGGCCATTGGCCCAATGGACACTTGATATCTTTGACCACAATGTCCACAAATCCTGCTTCCTTCATACACTTGATCTGTGTGTCTTCTTCAAAAATTGCCATACTGCGACCTGTCTTCCAACCGGCCTCGTGGAACAGCCTTCCCCATTGTCCAAGAGCGGTGCCATTGTCACGCGTGACAGTCCCGTCGTCAGATATCAGGTCAGAGCTCGCCTCGAAATCTTCGACATATCCACCTGGTTTGCAGACTCGGTAGGCTTCGTTGAAGACGTGCTGCCAGTCCTTGAAGCTGCCAAACATGGTCCGAAGATACACAAAGTCAAACTCGTTTTCCGGCCACGTCCAGCGGAGAGATACATCGTCAATCTCGAACCTGCAGTTGGGCGGGACCCAGTCCGGCTGAGTGGGTGACAAGTCGACGCCGACTACAACCGCCTCTGGATGTTCATCGGCAAAGTCAATGGCCCAGATGCCAGTCCCAGTACCAACGTCAAGAACCTTGCCAACCTGGTCGGGGAGAGGCGCAAGATGGAGCTTCCCGTCAAGAAGTAGGGTCCAGACATGATGCTGGATGTCCATGCTGGTGTTGTGTTGATCATCGTTAGGTGCCCAGTACTCGGCATTTCCTGGACCCCGTTGACTGTGAAAAGTGCGCCCGTGGATGGTCCGGTACTCCAAGATAGAAGCGGTGAGCGATGCTGTAGACGAAAGAGCGTCCGGGGTGATTGCTGAATCGCCGTCGTCGTGAGTGTCTGGCTCAATGACGGCTTGATTATCCTGGCACATGGTGGGCGATATTTAGTAGGGAGGGAGGAGATGATGCCTTGATTAGGGAAGGAAATGGCTCGACAGATGCCCAAGAGAAACAGCTGAAGCAATGCGATCTTCGGGCGGGGTAATGTCATCGGCATTATGCATTCTGCCGGTGCCGCTCCATCCTGTGTAGAGGCCATGTTGATTATTGGCGAGCGTCGCATTGAGCCCATGCACGCAGGGGTTGACGGCCAACAGAGTAGTACTGGGTTGGGTGTGGGCCAGGAAGCAAATAGTGATCCCATATTGATAGGGATCCGCTAGATGGAGAATAAAAAACAATTCTAGGATTATTCATCGTTGGGTTATAGGCACACTATGAGAGATTGATGGGCATTTGTGGTGTGGTGAGCTTGCAAGGCATGGCAATACGTATTAAAAATATGACAGATAACTCGTTCGATCATTGGCCATCTTCACAACAAGAGAGTCCCGGAAAAGATCACACATGTATCTATCAGACACCTATCGTTGCTAAATATGTTTCGAAGTATTTAGTCTTGTCGGTGTGTTGGATATGATTTCCTTCTGAACATCGGCTTTGTTGTTCTCGTCGTCATCTTCCTCCTTGCTGTTTCATTCTCTTCCTCTTTTTTCTTGTCACCATTACTACTGTCCTCCCACTCATTAGTTTTATCATTCTATTCTACGTCCTCGTCTCCAAGTCTTCATTGTCCTTCCTCATCTTATCGTTCCTATAATATCTCGAGGTTCCTACAATACACAATAGAATCAGAAAGATCCTTCCCAAAAGCTCTGTCCAAATCCTCGAACTCACCCACGCCCATATGTGCGTCTGTGCATCTGTGCCATCATCACTCGGCTGCAAGGCGTTTTGGGCGTGTTATAGTATCCTTTTGGTTGTATATCGGGGCAACCTTGGCTGATGTGCTTAAGGTAACATGCTCCCTTCCAAGACCAGTCAGTCTTTCCCCCCCGACTTGATACCACTATCATCCTAATCACCTATATCTTTCTAAATCAGTAAACAAACCCCAGGTGTCCCTACTCATCAATTACTGATTCCCACACACTTTGTCTTGGGTTATAAACCTACGTACGTACCTGGTAGTACACGCGAAGCCGTGCCTGATTCGCCACGTCGTTGCGAAAGGCACCACCGTCTTAATTTTCAAGTACAAGGTACTGACGGCCAACACCAAGCAATTTTCCTCTTTTCAATCTTGACATCCATCCCATCATCATTGTCTCGCCTATTGCCGCACGTCGCGAGGAGGATGAGGAAGACGAGCAAGAAGACGAGCAAGATGAGAATGAAGATGGGGACAAGGATGAGGAGAGGGGAGAAGAGAAGAAGGAAAATGAGGTAATGGAGAAGTAGGGTTGAGATATGTGCATTGAGAATGAGACCAGTGTTGCCCGTCTAAATTTTTCTACTTGACAATGGATGCACAATGTCCATCAGTGTGACCTAGGCTTATGGGATTATGTGGGATATGTTGTAATGTGTTGAAGATCTGTTGTTTATTCTAGTTGTATCCCGTCCTTCGATGGGTTAATGGACCCAAAAGATCGTGAGGGATACCCATGGGACTATGCAATATCATACGCTCATTGACAGGCCAAATCCCCGGTACTATCTAATGTTGAAAACAAAACGTTCATTGCTTTACTCTATGGGTACTCTATTTCAATCTCAAACTCATCCTCCTTGTCATCAATTATAGTAACCTTGATACCCCATCCGGATACTTCATAGGATCTTGTGCCACTCACAGATAGAGCTGCATCATTCTTGGGCTCCCACCCACTGAATTCGCTACCGCAACTGTCTGATCCAGGTGTGGCATCAAGAACCCGAATTGGTCCCTCTCCTGTGGAGCGGGTGGTGTCGATGGTGTATAGGAGGACACCAGGGGCACAGATCTTCTCATCTGCGCCCTTGGCGGTGCGAGCTTCAGCAACAAGAGCAGAAGTCTTATTAGCTACTACCACCACAGCCTTGATACCCCCTTGAGTCTCTAGCGGTGTGAGAGTATGTCTGGTAGTACCATGTTCGAGAATACAGTCGACATCCTCATCGGCCAACCATCCCAGCCTCCACTTATCCCAGGCGAAGAAATCGGGGGCAATTCCGCCGACGTTACCCATGACACTATAGCCGCCCACGTATTCGCCAGTAGGAAAGTTGATGTCCAGGGGGTACAAGTCGGGTAGACACATGGCGTGGCCGGTTTCGTGGTTGAGCGCCTTGTAGCCCCAGGAGTTATACGGATCAACGCCAAAGGTAATGGCCCTTTTGGATACGAATGTGTTGTTTCTTGTGAAGGCGCCGAAGGACGAGGCCAATGAGCGAGTCATCCATGCCGCATTGCGTGTGGGTACAACGTAGAGGATATCTGTGACTGGAGGCGGTGGATTCTCGCCGTCACTCATGTATGCGTCCAAAGCGTCCACAACGTAGGCATACTGTTGCTGGTTACTTAAACCCGAGTCCCAGCCGTATGACTCTGCCGAGTTCGGCATACGGTAAAACTTGGAAGTATCGGCGGTGATGTCAAGGTCAAGCTGACCGTGGCTGATCTCCTGATACCACTTGTTTGCGTCGGGAACCAACAGATCGTATGCGTCTTGAGGAGATTCCCCTTCGAGGGCCTCTGCGTCGGAAAAGTCGACAAAGATCATATGACCCTGGATTGTACCCTTGCTATGAACACAGTCGCTCATAAAACCATGTCCAACGCTCAACCAGGCGAATTCATTCCTGGGCAGTTTGCATGTCGGAACCCAAGGAGTGTCATCTTCGGGGATTGTTCCGTTGGTAGATCCGGTCCCGTTCGTAGGCGCGCTCGGATCGAGTGGGCGTGTCTGGTTGGTAGGCTGAGTCTGATTGTTTGCTGACAATTGACAAACTCGAGTTGACGCTGCAGCAGGCAATAGCAATGATAGCAGAGAAGCCTTGGATAACATGATGGGCGTCTGTGGAACTCACTCGGAATACTCAGTGTTCTCGAAATTTGATGTTGGGTTTCCATGTCGTCTTATATGGACATGGACCATGTTGATAACCCAATGTCGCCAACGGACGCTAGGTTCGGCAGTTGGTACCATAATTGTACTAGCCTATCTTGGCAACGTCAAGGAAAAAAGGAGCTTTAAAATCATCAGGACGTGGGATACGAAAGTTTGAAACCGTAACTTCAAGGAAACCCCTGCTTAGTTCGGTCAAACACGAAGATTTATTTTGGGAAACGGAGAATTGACGGAGAGCCCGACGATTCCGCGTACTTCGGGTGCTGTCTAACAATGCGGCTCTAAAACGATAGAGCATGGAAGAACGCCCACTTTAAACCCCTGATCATGAGCTGGGGTTGAACCTCGCTTTCAGAAGGGATACTGGCGCATAAAATTAGCCTTACCAGTGCTTCATACCAGAATCCCGTTAGCTGCAGCACTCCAAGACCAACTTCTGACATATGTGCTAACCTTGACCCAAATTGCGCCAGTGATCTTATCTTGTTTAAACCCGCGAACACTGTGGCGACATAGTACGGCGAAGTTGCTCAGCAATGCGGCCTTGCGGGATTCACTCTCGATGAGCTGTAATCCTTCTTTCTAACGGCGGTCAAGAGCGAGTCGAGGCAGAACCTAAACAATGAAAGAGCGACGGGCCTAGGGGCGACTGAAAGGTGGACAAATGTGCGGCTCTGAAGCTATCTTGATGTGGTCCTGGTCGGTTGACTGTGGACCAGGTTATCCATAATACCTTGACACCTCTCAGAAGCAGGTCCTTCCCAGGGACCACAATGACATCGAGTTCTATTGCATGTCATATGATGTCGGCGTCGAGAAGAGGGATACGCTCATCTTCGAGGCTACCGAGCCCATGCTAGCGAAGGTCGTTGCTATCCAAGAGAGTTAAAGCCTGAGTGATATAAAGGCAGATATTGAGACATGGAGGAGGGTTTATGTCGGTGACGAATATGAGAAAGACGTTGTTGGGGCTGTAAATGCGGGCTAGAATCCTATCCTGCTCGATTCTGAGGAGCAGTCTCCGGATATTCCTCGACTGGAGGAGTCCCACAGCGAGAGAAATGACGCAGTGCTTAAAGAAAATGCTATTGTTGGAGTGTAGAGACTCGGAGTCTGGCGGTATGGTTTACCGAGGGGATTGGAGATGCTGTTAGATCATAAGATTCGGCCGCTCAACCGACGTCAACAGCAATGCGGAGAAGGTCGCTTCAATTAGCCGGAACAAGGTGGACCCTAGACTCCGACAAGACGACTGATTCGTGGGCAAATAATAGGCAAGAGGATTTAAGTTGGTCTAGAAGGAAAAGTGCGACGGGTTGGTCGCTCCATGAAGAAGGTGATCGACTTGAGAGTATCATCCGGGGTTCCCGGCTAAAATGGCCGCCTATTAATATTTGGGGTTTAATATTTAACCATTTGGGATATTATCGTGCCATGAGGAGCTAAAATATCCGGGGCCTTATAATAGCTACTTTTCTTTTCTGTGACTTATCAAGATTCCGCAGCCTGGTATTTCGATTTGCGAGACCAACGGGAAGTGAAGCATAATGAAACCCTTTATCGTGAGGCTACTGCTTGCAGTTTGGATGCTAGGCATCGCTGTCGCATCTCGAGGCAAAGGAAGACACTGGGTAGGGACATGGACATCGATGCCTCAAGAGGTCGAGATCGGTAATCTAGCCCCGCCCCCGTTTGTAAGTATTTGATTGTGTACATTCCATATCAGACGCCTTGACTTAAGTATCAAATAGGGAGGAGAAAATGTTCCATACCAGTTCCATAACAGTACTATACGCCAGACTCTCCGAACTTCCATCCGGGCTGAACGCATCCGTATTCGAATCTCTAACGTCTTTGGCAAAACTCCCTTACCTATCACAGCAGCATCGGTTGCTCTCCCACTCAACGGAAATGCTGGCGTCGGAGAGATCGATGGATCCACCACGAGACGCCTGACGTTTCAGGGTTCCGAGTCTACAACCATCGGCCCAGGGGAATTTGTCGACTCCGACCCCGTCCACTTCAGACTTCTGCCTCTATCTAATCTTGCTCTGTCGATATATCTTGAAGACGGGCAGCTGGGTAACAAGATTACTGGCCATCCTGGTAGTAGAACGACGTCATGGATGGGGACGGGTAATCTTGTTAACGCATCTTCCATCTCCGAGGCTAGTACTCGACATTGGTATTTTGTAAGCGCAGTTGAGGCCTGGGTACCAGGGAATCACTATTCAGTAGTTCTTTTGGGAGACAGTATCACTGATGGGCGTGGAAGTGAGGATGATCGAAACAACCGGTAGGCCTTGAAACATCATGTCCGAAATTTTCAAAGTTGTCATCACACTGACTGCTCCTAGCTGGTCCGATTTCCTCGCAGCCCGTCTGCAGGCATCAAAGAAGACGCACATCGCCGTAAACAACCAAGCCGCAGGCGGAAATGCCGTTCTCAGTGGTGGCCTCGGCCCCCCTCTCCTCCAGCGCTACCACCGCGACGCCCTGCAGCAAAACGGCGCAAGGTACGTCCTCGTATTTGAAGGCGTCAACGACATTGGGACTTCTCCCACGGACGATATTACGCAGCGGCAGATTACTGAGCGTCTTATAAATGCCTACGCAGAGATAGTCGCGGCCTGCAAGAAGGCGAACATGCAGACCATTGGCGTGACAATCACCACCTTTACTGGAAGCCAGTATGGGGATGCGAGGAGGGAGAAGACGAGGTTGGAGGTAAATGACTGGATTCTGAACAATGGGACGTTTGACTATGCTGTTGACTTTGCGTCGGTTATTGGAGACGGGGATAAGCTCCGTCCCGATTTTGATTCCGGGGACCATTTGCATCCGAATGTTGATGCATACCGGGAGATGGGTTCTCGATTTCCTGTCCATATTTTTGAACGGTAATTCCAAGTCGGCTCTAGTTTATCGTATCCAATACACATTGTTTCATGACTCAGCCGTGATCCTCCAAGTTGTGGAAGCATCTTACCATTGAAGGGCAAAACGCGTAGAGCTACCTTGCTAGTTTCGATGACTCAATGCTCATCAACTGCGATTCCAGGGTGCCCTAACACAGTTCGCAGTTCGGTCTGCCTCAGAACTCTCGAGACTCGTTCCAGCGTAACATTCATGAGCTTGAAAGAAGGCATTCACCAAACCAGGTATCGCCCGGGCGAGCGGAGGTCAATTGGATATTTTAGCCAATAGTGTCCACCTCGTTGCGACCTCAGATGCATTAGTTCCGGGATGGCAGGTACGGCAGTTGCACACTGAGACTTAGCCTAAATGACTTGCCTGTGACGGACCTCGGCGTTAGCTCCTTTGAGAAGCGGATGGTGCTATTGTCTCGCGATGAGCCAGAGATCGACATTGACCCCGTGGGGAGTCAGTTGTTAAGGAGATCGTAGCCGTACTCGACAATGCCCTGATCTATAATGACCCCTCACCATCTTTAGCCTAATTGCCCCCGTGATGCGAGATGGCTGAAGATGGACACTTTATTTCAGCTGCTCGAATGCCGGCACATAGGACGAAAACTCGCCAATGGCCACCAACTTCCAAGTAGTTCAGTCATCCGTGAAGTCACCTCCATTATGGTATACCCGGGTTCTCTGCTCGGGCTCTTCTTCACCATCCTCATTACAGACACTCAAGCAATCTCGGTCCCTCGCCAACGCATCAACCTTAACAAAGGATGGCGGTTCTGGCGATCGGTCCCCAATCCAGATGGAGTCGTCTACGACCATCTCCCAAACCAGATCGAAAACGCCACAGTCCTTAAACCTTGGATTCTCCCCTCTGGAAATGAGTTCATTATGGACAAGAGTCGTCATCACAAACGTCCAGACGGAGATCCGGAGATTGACATCCCGTTTGTTCAAGGCACGTACCAGGATGACGACTGGGAGAGTGTCAATCTGTCTCATGACTGGGCCATCAGCGGTCCTTTCTATGAAGGGGAGAACCCTGTTATTGGTGGAGGCATGGGACGTTTGCCTGTTCATGGAGTGGGCTGGTACCGCCGCAAATTAGACATTTCTCGCTCTCTTCGTGGTAAACATATCCACTTCGACATCGACGGCGCCATGTCTTATGCTATGGTGTGGTTGAATGGGCATCTCGTCGGTGGATGGCCGTGTGGGTACAACTCTTTTCGCCTTGACCTGACGCCCTTCGTGGAATACGGTGAGAACCAGCTGGCTATTCGGCTTGACAACGCCCCAGATTCGTCCAGATGGTATCCTGGTGCTGGGCTTTACAGAAGCGTTTGGCTTACTGTTGGCGATCCGACGCAGGTATCTCAGTGGGGGACATACATCACTGCTCGGGATGTCTCCAAAAAGTCCGCGATACTTGATCTTTTTGTTCAGGTTCAGAACAAGGCGAGGAAAAGGAGAGTAATCAGAGTAGAGACGGATATTTTCACAGTCGATTCGGAAACTGGAAGCCCTGGGGAAAAAGTTAGAAGATTCCCATCCAAGACAATTTCACTATCTCCGTCAGATACCACCCTCCTCAACAGTTCCACTACCATCACCAACCCCCGTCTTTGGGGTCCGCCGCCATCTCAGAAGCCCAATATCTACATTGCAGTTACCAGGCTCAAAGTGAAGAATCAGGTCATCGACGAGTACAAAACTCAATTCGGGATTCGATCCCTGGAATTCAACCCGGACAAAGGCGTCTTCGTCAATGGTGAAAAGGGGCTCATCCAAGGCGTCAACCAGCACTCCGACCTAGGCGCTCTAGGCATGGCATTCAACGTCCGAGCGACCGAACGACAGTTGGAAATCCTAAAGGCCATGGGCTGCAATGCTATCCGGATGTCTCACAACCCACCTGCAATTGAGCTTCTTGACCTCACAGACAAGATGGGATTTCTGGTCATTGACGAGATCTTTGACGCTTGGGAGCGCAACAAAACCACCGCGGGTTTTCATTTGCTATTTCCTGACTGGCATAAGCCAGACCTCCGAGCCTTCTTAAGACGTGACAGGAATCATCCTTCAATCATCTCGTGGAGCTACGGGAACGAAGTTGGCGAGCAATACACCGCCGAAGAAGGAACCTCAGTATCAAAGATGCTTCAGGGCATATTAAGGGAAGAAGATTCTACAAGGCCATCATCAGCATCAGAGAACTACGCAACACCCGGCATGCCCTTCCCCCAGGTCCTCGACATTCTCAACATCAACTACCAAGGCGCCGGAATCAGAAACACAGAAGCGTACTCCAATCTTCAAGGCATACATACCCACCCCCTCTACCCCGACTATCACAAAGCGTACCCAGACAAACTCATTCTCGGCTCCGAGACAGCATCCACACTCAGCTCTCGCGGTGTCCACCTGTTCCCCGTCACAAATTACAGCAGCGCCCCCGTAAACGACACCTCGGGCGGCAACTCTACTCTCCAACAGGTCAGCGCCTACGAGCTCTACTCTGCCCCCTTTGGTTCATCCCCCGACAAGGTCTTTGCGGAGCAGGACCGTAACCCGTTCGTCGCTGGGGAGTTTGTCTGGACGGGGTTCGGCTTTTGCACTCTGCGCGTTATTACGAGGTCTATGTAGAGCGATAGGGGCTTACTCCATGCTGCTGTCGCCGCGCAACAGATTATTGCGACTCGTCAACCTCTCGTCATGTATACATCCACGCGTAATTAGATTTAATGCCAAACAGCCAAAGACCATCTCATGATAGTTTCATCAACCCGCTAATTGCGGCGCAAGTCCGGGCATCAATAACAAGGCGGATGGCGACGCAAATGAGGTCTAACCCTGCACCGACAGAGTGGCCTTTTTGATTACCACAAATGTACACTACTATTATGGCATGAATGAAGGCCCTTGATTGCACCGTAACTGATGCCCGAATTGAGGAGGCAATTGGTCCGGACCAACCATCAATCGAAGAAAGGAAGCCACTTTCACCCTGTGAGAGTGTCAGTACTCTTTACTAGCGCGGATAGGGTTCATCGACACGCAGTCTAACAGTTCGTTGCAAGGGATTGGCTGTGTAGCTGAAGAAAGAGTTGGTGATAAGCCCCTTGGCTGCCCGTGGGACCAGATTCACCTACACGTGACTTTCTTCAAACGAGTTGGGCGGCTGCACGTGAACAAATTGAGTCGTGGCATAAAGATGTGCAAGGGCTGTCGCGTCAAGACAACAGAGTTAATGGCCTACGGGAAAAAGAGTTACTATATTCAATGATAAATAAGTCTTTATCACTACTTTACTTATCTACCAATCGGAAATCGTCGCCTCTCACATTTGGCGACTTTGTTTTGATGTGGAATTGTCAGAACCTGACCTTACCCTACACGATCTGTCACATGACCCAACAAGTGCCATCACCCTGCCAACGGTTCAATCCACCATCTCTTGAGAAGTAAACAGCGCTTCACAACAACATGTCATAGCGCGACCAGTGTCGGTTTTGAGAATGAAAGACGTCTACGTTACTGAGAACCATCAAGTCGAGTATCGGTTCGTCTATTCTTGGTTGGAAACGGTCGATTCGACACCACCTCAAACGCTGTTTACGCGACCTGTCAAGCGTCTCAAAATAAACAAAGTCCATCGCCAGGACTCGACACGAAGGTCCAATCGTGACGCAATTTTGACGCCTTCGCAATCATCTCTATCGGACTCTAGCCCATCATTCCTATCGTCTGGCCACGTCAAGTCGCCGGTCGCATCCATTCAACACACCTTCAGCAAGGTGGTGAACCCGGAAGTCATGCCTGGCTCATCTCGGAAGCGTACAAGGCCGGCGTCCGAGATGGATTCGGGCTCTGCCTACTCCGATGATGAGGAAGGTCTTTATGAACAAACACCAAAAGCATCACGACAGGGAGATGGTCTGAGAGGCTGGCGCCGAGATGACCGGAGCCGGTCTGGTCGCTCTACACCGTCTCTGGCATCCTCCTCTGCAGCTTCTGGAGCTTCATCACCGACAAAGCAGTTCCGATTTGCCGAAAAGCAAGAAACAGGTTTCCAACCTCTTAATTTCGAGCCAAACATCAACCAGCTGCCTCCGTCACTAAAGAGTCTCCGCCGAAGCTTGAACAGCATCTCATTTGGGGAGGCAATTTTGCCTCTTGAACTGCGACAAGAGGTATGGCTTGAGTGTGGGCTGTATCATTTCATCGCTGACCTTTTCCAGGTGGAAGAACTAGGGGATTTCCCAGGATTTGCCTTCTTCGATTCCCAAACAAAGTCAACAAAGTGGCGTATCCCGCCTACTGCCCTCGTCCGAAAGGTTGTGAAACGTGCTGTCGAGTGCGATCAAAATCGTGAAGGTGAATCATCCTGGAACATGGATGTTCATCGCCTCCTTCTCGATTTTGCCTTCCGAGAGGCAGATAATGACGATTTGGTTGATTATAGATACTGGTTTGTGGCCCTGTCGTGAAATTCCACCTGGAAGTATGCTGATTAGATACAGCACTGGCGCGCAGATCGTCACAAAGTACAAACCGAAAGGCGCCCCTTCCAAGATGGTTGACTTTTGCATCTGCATCAAACCCCAAGACTCAAGTACAGAAGCCCGAGTCATTGAATCCTTCACAGGGGAGCGACCAGGTCTCTCAATAAACCACACAGACTGGGGCAACTTTTGCAAGCATCCCATTGCTCTCTCTATCGAGACTAAGCGTCAGTCTGACTGGGACAAGGCCCTGCTTCAGATCGGGACATGGCACTCTGCCCAGTGGCGGTCTCTACAATTCAATAACGAGGTCAAGTCGATAGATTGTCTTCCAGGTATCGTGGTTCAAGGCCACTCTTGGCACTTTGTTGCCTCAGTTTTGGAAAACGGCCGGTCAAAACTATACAACAAACTGGACATCGGTGGCACAGACAGCCACTTTGCGGCCTACAAACTGTTGATGGCGTTGCAGTGCTTGGGATCCTGGATCGAGCAGACCTATTGGCCTGCCTTTAAGGTTGATATACTAGGTCAAGCCTCAGGTCAATCTTAATCTTGCATGGATTCGTGCTTGGCGGCTGATATCAATGTGTGACACTGCTCAATATCGTGATGCCAACAATGCCTTGCCAATGACAGCATGGACCCCCGCTCCGGCGGCCATGTGAGAAGGCCCGGTAGTCCTACAAACGAAGCTGTAATGAACACTCGAAGGAGCACTTGAACGGCGTCAATGCCATGATAAACTTGGCCCTAGAAGAGAAGCAAGATGTTGTTGGGCCGCCTTGACAAAGCGAAGGATGCCTCTCAGCGGGTACCACATACCCACAGGGTACATCCTTTGCGATCACCAACCTCGGCAACCGGACCTACCTCCCCAATGGGATAGATAAAGCCTTGCCGCTATACCTGTAATCGCCCCCTAGCGGGGCCCGAAGAAGCGTCGAGATCTAGGAAATAAGGAGGGGACAACGAATACTCTCTTCACCTGGTGATTAACGCCATCCGCTTCGGACTTTCTTGGTCTGTCCGCTGAGTTATCGTACGTATGACACTACGGACTGCCATCAGATTGTTCTTTGGGCTACTGCCCTTAAGCCTTGAGGATTGGAAGGATGGCATTTGTACCCGAACTCAAATCGCCAACGAGTCTGGGGAGTTCCGCCAATGTACTGCTGCCACTAATGCTCTCCTGATGGGCCCGCACATTTTCCATACATCATAGAATTATATCCCAATGCTAACAAAGTCGCTATCTTAAGAACGCTACCACGCTACTTCTTAGATATTCCTTTGGATCGCCCAGCTGTAGCCATGATTGCGCTTGTGGACGCTGACCTTACCCCTAGTTTTTCCAGCTCCAGTAGCGCCTTAATCGAATAGCCTCCGGGAGAGGCAATCTTCTCTAGTAGCACACTGGCGTGATCACCAGCCGGGACCAACTTCATCATTCTAATCGCGCTATTGACGACCGTCTTTGTGGCTTCCGACCGCTTTGCCCCTTCTGCAATAGCAACATCCAATAGGCCATCGACTACCAGCAACAATAGCGAACCTGCATAGCTGACTAGCATAGCAGAGATATTAAAAGTACTCTCATATATCAGCTGCGCCTCGCCAACCTAGTTAAAAACCCAAGATAAAGTTTTCTCGTTCCTCTTAGAAAGTATTTCCAAGTCGGCTATGTATAGAGTCACGGTCTCGCGGATCTTAGCGGCCATATGGGGCGTCTCTCTCATATCTTATAGGGGGCTTAGATCCTTCAAGGCAGCCTTACCCTCAAGGGCAAGCCTATTTAACTCTTTGATAGAGATACTAGCCATGATACTAATGACTAGCTTACCCTGCAGAACCTCCTTAAACCTAAGAGCTCTAAAAACTTCTCCTTCTTAATGGGTTTAAAGGCTAGCAAGACTATATCTACTTCCTAGATAGCTCTGACATTCTCTTGGGCAAGTAAGACCGTGAGTCGTGATAGGTGCTCAGACAGTGCATCTTAGGCACGCCACTGAGAAGCCTCGCTACTAACAGTGGCCATCGGAAGGTTAACATTGACGGTATCCCGTTGATTGGGCTATAGATTCCTGCGGCGAGTGTAGTTCTGAGGTTGCCTTTCGTAATACGTTAGCAATCTCTTAAGCTAATAACTAAGACGAGGCGTACCGCAACCTAGGAGGGCCACTATTAATAGAATTGTGTTGCTTATGGTGATGATACTAAGCTATTAGTGGTGTCTACTCTTTAGTCGGTGGAGCATTTAATTTAAGCAGTGAAATTGACTTAGGCCGAGCGAGTAAGATGAATTAAGGTCTAGAATGGTGTATTATACAAAAAGATGCATGCTTCCTATCGCCGGTTTTACATCTGGCTCTTTCCATGGCAGTATTCAAAAGGCTCCATATCGGCCCGGGACATAAAAGGTGTGCTGTGCTATCAAGTGTCAAGAGGCCAACGGCTAGGAATGAGATGTTGGCCATCCCTCTGAACTCACTCCAAGAACTCGCTCAAGCGTTCAGAAGTGCATCGAGACACGATGGGTCCATGTGACTCCAGCAACGCCTCTGTCAAGCCGGCCTTCTTCCACATCGACTTAGAGGCAAAACGTGCCTAGGTACTAACGTTACATTGCTTGCCCTTTGAACTCATTCGGCCTAGCGTACCGTAGCCGATGTAAGCCAATTGACATCATCTTTGCAAGAGCTATGGACGAGATCCAGATTCTTGCCACTGCTCTCTACCACGAGGTGGAGGCATGCCTTGGAAATGTGTTGACGCCACTCCTGGAGGCCAAATCTCGCCAGACCGCCAAGGGGCCTGTGTAGTGAAAGCTAGAGAAGTCATGGCTAGTGAGCAGGGGCTTTCTTCTTAACAGTGTCTCGTTACGTCACTATCAACGATGATGGTGTGTATGTGTTTATTCCTGGTTCATGAGCAGTCTTCAGGAAAGCTGACCTACCGAACCAGCCACCACACAAGCACAACGTTCATTCAACACCACAGAAGAGATAGACAGTTAATTTCAATCGCCGATGAACAGAGTCATGTTGCAGAGCGTGCGTGCCTTGTCAATATGAGTTGCATCACTTTTGTGCATGAGTTGGGGGTTATCCGGGATCGTCTAGTGGGTGTGTCGGAAGATGGCGACGGGGTAAATATCCACCATATTCATCCACCATTAGATGATTATACCACATTCTCAAACTTGGAGAGCATCCTGGACTAAGAGGATACTGCTGGATTGTCCCTAGGCAAGTCGTGACACCAATATGATGACAATCCCGGTACTTGATCTGGGTGTCGGCAGGTTTCAACGAGTTCAACAACCAGGCTTCCCTCCCGTCTCCGATCTTCTGGCGGCCCTGAGACATTGACACGGTGCTTATGTACCCAGACTCTGTATCTCATCGGCACTGTATTTTCATGTCCGAGCACAGGCACAGTCTCGGCTGGCGACCATGTCAGCACAGGCAAGCCTCTCAATGGCATCTGGTTGAGCGATTAACTGCCAAGGGTTCCATGGCACATCGATGATCAACGGCTCAACTGAATTCCCCCACGCCAGCGTCTGCATTCCTCCAAGCCTAGATTCGAGTCTTCTTCTCCTGTTTTCTCCCCCTCCCTGCGTCCGTAATGCGTCAAGCAGCAATACACAAGGGGTCGGTCATCGAAAGGCGGTCACTCAACATTCGGCAAGATGATCGAATAGAGAGAGAACACTGTCAGCCACACGACTCCCCGCAATTGTTAGAGTACTCTGTCCAATTCTGCCCATTCTGCAACACCAGGTAGCCACGTTCTGACCTTAGCAGCACCCTATTTCGCGATGGCTTAATCCATTAACCTCTGAGTCTAGCCCCCTTCCTAGCCGAGCACTGGTCGAGTTGCCTAAAAAGCACTCTATAATAACACTTAATCCATAGCATAGGTAATATATAATATATAAAAGAAGGAATTAAATATTAACCTTAAATTAAGGTCTTTAAATTATAAATAAGTAATATAAGAAATTCAAAAGAAATAACATATATAATAAGCAAGCAATATAGATAAATAAGTAACGCGCTTTTACTACGCTCTTAACTAGAAATCACTATAAAAATATAATAAATTAATTAATTAATTAAAACTACTTATTATACTCTTTCCTAGATATCTTAATTACTACTTAATACCTAGGCTTATTATATACTCTATAGCGCTAAACCCTTAGTCTAATTAACCTTTCTTAACCACTACTTCTTTATAATTTTATTACTACTTATATATTAGTATCCCTCTAATTAATTACTTATCTTTTTTCCTCTATTATTATTACCCCTTCTCTTTATAATTAGGTCCTTTTTACCCTCTATTATTAGCTTAATATCTTATTTACCTATTAAAGGTCTTAGATCTTAGCCCTTAATAAGGTATTTTTATATATTATTATTATAATTCTCTTAATAAATAACTTAAGAGCTCTTAAAACTAATTTTAAGGAGTTGCTTTAATACCTTTTAATTTATTTATTAAAGCATTTAAACTAAGATTAGGCCTTTAAGATAATCTTTAAAGTCTTTAAGACCTAAGGGGTTAAGAGGCTAATTACCTCTTTAATAAGTATTAATACCTATAGCTATATATTAAGCTTTAAGATTATATTTTCCGCATTAAGAGAAATAAGCCTAGCCCCTCTAAAGGCTAATTTAATATTTCTTTTTATTATAATAGCCTAATATATAATATAAAAGCTAAGAAAAATTTATTCTTTATAATATAAGTTATAAAATATTTAATTAGATAATATACTTAATAAGTAAGTAAAGTAAATAAATAAATAAAATAAAAATCTTAATCTTCTTATTAAAGATTATAAGAAAAATACTATTAACTATTGAATTAATTAAAATTACTTATTATACTTTTCCCTAGATATCTTAATTATTACTAAATAGGTCCTTATATTATAGCTAAATAAACTATAGATACTATAATAGTAAACCCTCGGTTATATTAACCTTTCTTAATTACTATTCCTTAATAATTTAGCTATTACTTATGTATCTATATCTATTTAATTAATTATTTACCTTTTTTCCTTTATTATTATTGCCCCTTTTATTATGGCTTGGTCCCCCGTAATAGCGCTATAAGCCCTATAGGTAGTAAATGCACCTTCTATAATTACTATAATAGCAATTATAGCTTAATCTTTTGCCCCGTGGCGCAGCGGCTAAGGTGCCCGCAGCTATGACTGCCGTGATAGCTTTTTCTATAATTTAATCTTTTTTACCTTTTAGCGCTAACTTAGAATTTTATTTACCTCTTAAAGGTCTTTAGTTTTAGCCTATAATAATACTATCTAATATATATTTCTTTTTATTACTTTTATACGAGATTTTATAGCTTCTATAATTAACTCTAAGGAGCTATTTTTATACTTTTTAATTTATTTTTCTAGGTATTTATATTAAGATTTAGCCTTATATATAATCTTTAGGGTCTTTAAGACCTAAGGGGTAAAGGATTTAGCCCCCTCCTTAATAGGTATTAAAATCTATAGTTATATATTAAGCTTTAAGATTATAATTTCTAGGTTAAAAGAAATAAAAATAACTCTTTTAAAAGCCCCCTTAATATTTCTTTTTATTATAGTAGCCTTATATATAATATAAAAGGCTAAAAAGAACTTAGCCTTTAAAATATAGCTTATAATATATTTAATTAATTACTTTATTTCTTAATTATAAGCTAAATTTAATATATTAAAATACTTAATATTAAGGGGCTAAAATAAATAAAAAGAATAAAATAATATATAAAGCTAAATAATATTTTTTTCCTTATAATATCTCTTAAATTTAATAAATTAATAACTTTTATAGCTATTAAGGATTAAAAGATAATAAAAATTAATTATTTAATTAATTATATATTAATTATAATATTTTAGCTATTTAAGATTAATCTTATTATTAATTTAATTATTTTAGGTTATTATAATTATAAAACTACTTAAGAGGTTATTTTCTTAGTATTAATTAGCGAGGTAATATTAGCTTATATTAATAATAAATAAATAAATTACCTAGCCTTTTATATTAATTACTTAATTAATTATAATTTATTCTTAGTTTTTAAGTTATATTAATTTTAGCTTTAAATACCTTTTCAAGCCTATAATAATTATTTTACTTATAATTATACCTATAAAAAAGCTAATCTTATAAAAATTATAAAAATTATTTAATTTAATATTATACTTTGTAATTATATCTACTATAAGCTAAAACTAATTACAAATAATAATTAAATCTTTTTACTTAGGTCTCTAATAATTATATTTTTTAAAAAAAATATATCTTAAGCTTTGAATATTATTTAATAAAGTTTAAAGCCTAATATATATTAATAAATAATATATTATAAGTAATAAGTAATTAATTAATTATATCTTTTATATTATAAAGCTAGGGGGGGAATCCTTATAAATCTAGGTTAAAAATAAAGTAAATAAAGATCTATTCCTTAAGATTAAATAGCTAATATAAATTAGGGATAATATTATATTAAGATTATATACCTTATTACTAATACTAAAGTATTGTTAAATTAATTATATAAATTATTATAATATATTAGAGCTTTAATTTTAAGTTATTTTAAGAGGCCTAAAAGGTAAAAAGTATTTTAGCTTTATAATTAAATTATAATATATTAAGTAATTAAGAATTAATTAATTAAATAGAGATAATATAGGTTAAGGGATTTTTATTTTACTTATTTATTTATTTTACTTGCTCATTAAATATAGTATTTAATTTCCTAATTATAAGCCTACTTAACTAAATTAAAATACCTAATATAAAGAGGCTAAAATAAATAAGATAAATAAGGTAATATATAAGATATAATAATTTTATTTTCCTTACAATATCTCTTAAAATTAAAAAACTAATAACTTTTATAGCTATCTAAGATTAAAACATAATAAAAACTAATTAATTAATTAAAATATTTTAATTACCTAAGACTAATTTTAGTATTAATCTAGCTATTTTAGGCTCTTATAATAGCTTAATTATCTAAGAAGTTATTATCTTAGTATTAATTAGCAAGATAATATTAGCTTATATTAATAATAAATAACTTAATTACTTAATTAGATATATTAATTACCTAAATAATTATAATCTATTCTTAGCTTCTAGGCTATATTAATCTTAATTATTTATGCCCTTTTATAGCTATAATAACTATTCTGCTTATAGTTATACCTAAAAGAAAAATAATCTTATTAAAGTTTTAAATATTATTTAATAAAATATTATATTTTATAAGTATATTTACTATAAGCTAAAACTAATTATAAATAATAATTAGATTATTATATTTAGCTCTCTAGTAATTATATTTATAAAAAAAATATATCTTAATATCTTTATATTACTTAATAAAGTAATAAGCCTAGCGCTTATTAATAGGTAATATATCGCGGTATATAAGTAATTCATTAGCTATTTCTTCTATAATATATAATTAAAAAAGGAATCCTTATAAATCCAAGTTAAGAATAAATTAAATTGCAATTTATTCCTCGAGATTAACTAATGAATATAAATTAAGGATAATATTACCTTAAGATTAAATCTTATCTTACTAGCAATATAAACCTACCTTAGAGATCTTATAGGTCCTTATAATAAGTTTAATATATAGGTTTAGGTTATTTTAAAGGGCCTAAAGGGTAAAAAGGGTTTTAGCCTTAATATTTAGATCTAATATATATTATAGTTAATCAATTAATTAATTAAGTAAAGGTTAGATATAAGGAGGAAAAGCGCGTTACTTACTTATTTATATCGCTTGCTTATTATATATATTATAAATATAACTAATTATAAGTACGTATTATTAAATTAATTAATTTTCATTAAATAAAGCTAATTATAATTATAATAACTAAGCTATAATAAACTCTAGCTTATTATAATAAATTAAATTAAAATATAATTAAATAAATAAACTTATATATATTTTTATTTTAATATAGTTTATTATATTATATAATAACTAAGTAAATATAGGTATAATTAATAAAATATTTATATAACAAAACCTAAGTAAATATAATTAAGTATTTTTAAGTATAATTATATAAATTTAATTATAAGTAATTAAAATTAAATATAATTAAGTTTATTAAGCTATAATTAGCTATATAGAGGTATAAGTGCCTTAATTTTATTATAATTAGCTATATTTAAGTATAATAATATATTATAAATATAATCAAATAAATATAAATATACTTAAATAAATTAAATTACATTTTTATATTTTTAATTATATTTTGTTTTATTTAATTCTATCTTATAATACTTTATTATAACTAAATATAATATACTTAATAAGTAAGTATTATAAATAAGTAAGTATTATAAAAATCCTTTATTATTAAAATTATTATTAAAATTATTATTATTTATATATTTATATAAACTAATATTTATAAATTGTATATTTGATTAAATAAACCTTTAGATTTCTATTTATTACTAAGTCTAGCGCTAAGCCCCGGCGCTAATACTTTTTAAATTTATAAAACTCTATTATTAACTCTATGAATTAATCCCTCTAAGTAAACCTATAATATTAATACCCTTTATTTCTTAATCTAATTATACTTATAGCTATATAGCTAGATCTTAGCTAGCTATAATAAGACTTTTTTAATCTTTTTATTTAATATTATAAAAGGTAATACTATTAATAATAAGAATTATAAGCTATACCTTATATAGATATATCTTATTAACCTTTTTTAAGTCCTTTAGGAATATAACTTTTATTTAATTTAGTTATTTATCTTTCTTTAGTTTCCCTTTAAAGCTATTTAATAAAAGAAGCTTATATTTAATAAAATTAAATTAATTATTTATATTATAATTAAGTAAAAAAAGGCTAAGTAAAAAAAAAAAAGCTTAGAGCTAAAAAGTATAAGTTTTACTTATTTTCTTAGCTTAATTAGCTATATATTTATTATAATACTTTAAATAGCTTTATTTAATATAATCTCTTAAAGCTTATTATAAGTATTTTTTATATTCTTATAAAGCTTATAGACCTTCTTAATAAGGTTATTTTAATTATATAAAAAGGCCTATTAATAAGTATTAATTATATTACTTTAATTATTAGGCTAGAGGTCTTTATAAAAGGCTATTATAATCTTTTTATATATTATTAATTAGTTAATTAGTTATTAATTAGTTAATTAATTAGTTATAGTTATTATTAGTTATAGTTATTATTAGTTATAATTAAACCTCTTTTAATAAGGATAATAAAACTAATTTATAGCTCTTTAAGTAGTTAAAAATTATAAGGATAATTAGAAGGTTAATAATAGAGGGGAGAGTTACTATAAGAAGAGAATTTAACCTTTGTAGCTAATTAAGATATAATTTATTTATTATAAATAAAGCTATTATTAAAGGTATTAATAATTATATAGATAAACTTTATTAATTTAAGCCTAGGAAGACCTTAGGCTTTAGGTATAAAGCCTTTATTATTAAAATTATTAAGATATTAATTATAATACTTTTATTTATATTTTAAGTAAAATAAAGTTATATAATAATAATAATAATAATAATAATAATAATAATAATAATAATAATAATAATAATAATAATAATAATAAATATACTTATATTAATATATTTTAACCTTAATATAAAGTTAAAGGTAAAAATTAATATATTAAGCTATATAATCGGTATTATATTATTAATATTATAAAGATATTATTAATATTTAATAATATATTATTTATAAAAGCTTAATTTTAAAAAATAATAATATATTATACCTAATATTAAATTACTTATAATAATAAAAGCTTTTTAAGAATAAAAATATTATTAAATATATATTAATAAGAGAATTAAGGTTCTTATAGATTATTTAAATTATAGCTATTTAGCTTTAAAGCTAAAGATTAATATCAAAGAATAAAAAATATTAAATAAAATAATAGCCTTTAACTTTAAAATAATATATTATTTAAGTAAATTAAACCTAGCTAAGAGTCTATTTAAGAGCCTAAATTATAAAAAGGAATAAAAGTAATTAAGGAAATATTAATACTTAAGGTAAAATTCCGAAGGAAGTTTATAGAGATATAATAATAAGATAGTAATAAAACTTAAAAGTAGCTATTAGCTAATATATCTTATCTAAGAGTAAGAACACTTATTAAGACTAAGTAAGAGAGCTTTAAGGAGGTCTTTATAAGATTAAATATTATAGAGAGAGATTAAAGATATAAAATTACTTTAATATACCCTTAAAATAAATAAATATAAAATTAAAAATAAAAACTTTATAATAATTAAATAAATATTATAATAAAGGCATAGATTATTAATAAAAAAGAAATACAAAGATATAAAAGATATTTTTATATTATATTAAAAATATAATAAGAGATTATAATATTATATTATAATAACCTAATAATAGGTTACTAAGGAAGTTTAAAGACTTATAAGAGGATCTAAGTATAATACTATTAGCTATATATAATAAGATAAATTAAGAGCTATATTAAGAAGTATAATACTTATTAAAAGGTAAAACTAAGGTATTATAAGCCGTATAGTATAAAAATACTTATAATAAGAAAGCCTTTTATAAATAAAATTCTAGAAAGATAGCCTTATAAGATATAAGCCTAGGATTTAAATACTATATAATTTAGCTTATGCGCTATCTAACTATATGCCTATCTAAGTGATATACGCTTAGATAAATAGGATATTAGGGAGTTATAAGATAGTATACATATAATTCATATACTAATAAGAAGCTAGTTTTCTTTTTATTCTTTCTATCTCTTTTACTCTTAACTTTACCTACCCTATGCTTTACTATTTAGCTTTATAGCTATTTATTAAGACTGATTCCTCTGCCTATTTACCTCCTGTTCAAGTCATCTACCCTACAGTCTTTCAGGACTTTATACTCTTTATTCTTCAGTCTTTTACATATAGTTACCTTATAGAGCTCTTATAATAAAATAACCCCTAAGAAGAAATCTTAATTATTACGACTTAGGCCATAAGTAGCCAAGGCAAAGGACTATATATAATAAGTCAGTAAATATAGAAAAAAGTATACCTTCTAGTTAATTTAATATATTATACACCGAATACATTAATTAAGTAATTAATAGTAATATACTCTATATCGCTATGATTTTACCATAGAAGGCAAATATATAAAATACACTTATTAATACTTTCTTATATATTAGCTACCTTAGCTATTAATATAACTTAGTTATACTTAATACTTTTAAGCATATTACTAAATATAACTTATATTACTTATTTAAGGCTATGCTATATAATCTAGTGCTAATATAAACTAATATAACTAGTTTATCCCTTAGGAATCCTATGATCGTTATTCTTTATAACTATAGATAGTAGTAGTAGTAGTAGTAATAGGGATTTATATTTAATTTTTTTTATTTATTTGTTATTTATTAAGTATATTATCTTAGCTATTAATATAACTTAGTTATACTTAATACCTATTAAGTATATTACTAGATATAACTTATACCACTATTTAAGGTTATCTTAATAATCCTTTCCCTAATATAAAATAATATATTAATAATACCCTTTAGGAATTATATAATTATTATATTAAAGGTATTAAAACTAAGGGGGTATATTAAGTTAGGCATAGGCTAAAATACTTACAAGGTTATTAACTAAGTAGCACGCCTTATTTTTACCTTAGTAGTCAGTTTAATAAATAGCGATAAGGTATATTTTTAGATACCTAAAGTTCCCTCTCTCCCTAGCCTTAATAACCACGTTTCTAAATCATCTCTGAGCCCTTCTATATGCTCCATCTCCAGAATCTCATGTTGCCAAACTAACGACACCGTCATATCCCCATCTTTAACACTCGCAACGTTGACTGCAAGCGCACTGGTAACAACGGGAAAAAACTGTGCAAACAAGACACTCTTTACTCCCCAGTCGCCTTTGTACGTTGGAGCAGTGATAAACCCCAAGTTACTCAACCCCCACAGCTCGCGTCTGGGCTTCCCATACCTGGCTCGAAAGACATTGCGCCAATCCCCAGCATAGGGAGCAAGGAAGGAGAAGTCATTGTGCGGTATTGCGTCTGTCCTGCGCTTCATATCTTGCCGGAGTTCGGCTGCAAGCTCCCACAAATCGGCGTCCACTCCCTTCCGAGCTTTGGCTAGAGTATCAGGCCCAAGCTCTTGTTCGTAGCCTGTCACACATACATGCATGCTGCTTTTCTTAAAGTCAACTTCCTGCGAGATCCATGGGCGGAGACTGATGGATGTGTTGGCGACAAAGCCCTGCCGCTTGGTCGTGGGCACCCGCCTTGCCAAGGACGTGGCGCAGAGTGCGTTAAGAAGGTTAGTGACTGTGCATTTCTCCTCGCGACACTTTTGAACTACAGCCTGGGTGACTTGCGAGTCCAGTACGAGGTAGCGAATGTGCACAGCTTTGATGTTCGCGTCGTAGGGCTTGCCTGCCCATGTTTCAAGGGCGAAAGGTCTGAGAAAGGATGGCGCAAAGTTATTCCAAATTTGGGACATGGCCCAGCTGAGGTCCGCCGTGAATTTTATGAGCCGTTCTTGTGGAGGCGGATAATCCGAGAGATCATCTGTCAGCTTCACAACCGGGCTCTTGGCCAACATGAGAGCGACTGCAGGGTCAGGATTATTGAGTGCGTCGACCAAATCCGTGTGAAACTTGGCAGTGCTCAATCCGTCGCAGATGGCGTGGTGGACTGTCAGGCAAACTCGAAGTTGGCACACGTCCTTGACCGCAGCGTCCCGTTCATGAAATATTCGCACGTGCCAGCCGGGTCGTCTGGAAAGATCAGGCCAGGGTTGGAGTAGTATCTTCTCCAGACTCCTGGCTAGGTCATCAGTAGATGCTGCTTCAGCGTCCTCAACCTGGCTGGACAAGTCCACAGATGGCAGCCCGACGAACTGCGGGCGTTTTGAGTTCTCCCTGACTATGCCAACGCGCATGACGGGCTGCGTAAGCATAACTTGGCCAACCGCCGCACGAATGAGAGAAGAAGCAGCGTATTTCTCTAGCTTCGGCCTCGGAATTCTCAAAACAGCTGTACTAGAGATGCGGAAGTAGATTCCCAGTTGGTGCCAGGCTGTAGACATGCATTCCCTATCAGCCATTAGTTTACGTTCCCTGATGCATGGAATTCGCATACGATGCACCGCAGCTTCTGACAATTTTGAGGTGATTGCCTATCTCGCTGGCCATGGTTGCGTGTGTTGCTGCAACTTGGCAAGACAGGCTGTGTGGGTGGATGAGAAATACACGTGAAACAGTCAACGTGGTTGGAGGTTGGCCAGGTGTGTAAGGTCAGGCGATTGCGAAATACAAGCATGTGCCGGTAGGGGGGGCGAGGAATGGATTGTATGTCTCTAGTTCTCTACTTATAGTTACACGCTGCGGTCACAACATGTAGAAATCGCCGACCTGTACCGAAATTGCATCTTGGATTGAGGCGGCCGCACATGGATCGGAGAATTTCCACTGTCTAGACTATGTGGTGTATTGGGTGGGTAAGTCTCCGAATTCGGGCAATTACTTCGGTGCTGGGAGATATCATTAGTAAGGTGATGTATAGATCTCTCCCTGATAGAAGGGAAAGTAATAATTACTTGCGACACTGTGATATTGATTCTAGTATTGCTGTATGAATATTACTAATTATAAGATGTACTTTAAGATATAAAAAAAAAACTATACATAAAAGTATAACACCAAGAGCAAAATATTGCATTAATGAAGAAACAACACCAAGTCAATGCATCACGATTACGATGGATAACAGTCATTGAAAGAAACAATATATGTACGACTAAACCAGTAATTCAAACACTAACGTCACCTCTTTGAGAAGAGACCGTCATTGCCGACGGAAGCCTCCTGCGCCGTAATGAGATAGCCAAAACCAAGTGGTTTTATCTTGCCAAACCACTTCAGAATGGGAATACTCTCCAACCCAAGTTTTCCTCCTCGGTGCGTTTTGATGTGCGCGCTCAGCTCATCAGTGTGGATTGTGACACTGCTCTCATAGTGGATGTAGCGCGTGCCGGCTTCTCCATCTGCCTCAGTCATGACAGATTCGCCAAGATCTCGAGCGAGTTGATGGGCCAGGATAAAGTCGATGCGGCCGTTCCAGATAGTCACGTCGGGGATAGAACCGGAAACGTCGACAAAATGAATAAATGCATCAAGTAGTAGCTTCTTTTGCGAATAGTCTTGACGCGATGTGGGAAGAAGCCGATAAATGCGGGATGGTGCACCCAGATCTTGTGCTGCACGCTCAAGAATACGCTCACCAGCCCATTTGGAGGCTACGTAGCCATCGGACCCATCGGTAGGAGGCAGGTAGGGGGCAGCAGAGCGGGCGGCAGTATCTCCAGGCGGTAAAACACCAACAGTCGAGATGTAATGAATCGCCAGCTTTCTCGGAGTAGCCAGCTTCAGAAGTTCCTTGACCGGGTGGACATTGGTCGCCTGCAATACATGGTAGTTATCCCAGAATGAACGGACCGCACCCATGTGCAAAATCGCATCCATCTGGCCCGCCAAGGCACGGAACTCGTCAGCAGGTAGCCCGAGCAACGGTAGTGAAAGATCACCGAAGTGGTATACCACCTTTGGGGATGTGAACAGCGAGCTCTCGCGAGGTTTATCTCGCACAGCAATGCAGTGAATCAAGTCCACATCCGCCCGAGCTACCAGTTGCAGGAGCAGGAACTTGCCGAGGAAGCCGGTGGCGCCCGTGACGAGGATAGACTTTGTCCCTGTTTCAGCCTTGACTGGGACTTGAGTAACGAAGTCCGGTATGGACGGCAAGGCAGTTTCTTGCTCCCAGTCAATGGGATCGACGGAATCGGCGTCCTCGATCGCTTGCGCCATCTTGGCCAGCGTGTTGAGTCCGAGTATCTTGAAAAGTGGGATAGCCACATGAAAGACTTGTCGGATGCGAGCTTGCAGACGGATGGCGAGAAGAGAGTTGCCGCCAACGAGAAAGAAGTTGGTTTCCGGCCTCAGATCCGAGTTCGCTCTTTCCAGATTCCTGCCCAGTACCTCTCGCCACACGCGTATCAGCTGCACCATGGTCTCATTCAGCTCAGTAGCTTCTCCGGCGCTGGATATTCGCTCGGGCAGCGGCATCTTCTGGACGGCCTTGCGATCAACCTTGGAGTGATTGGTGAGAGGGAACTTCTCAAGCGGTATGGCCACGACAGGAACCATGTACTGCGGTATGGGAAGACGGCTGAGCAAGGTATGAAGGAAAGATTCGCCATCTTGAACACCGTGGGTTGGTGCAAAAACAACATGAGCCACGAGGAAGGGTGGATCGCCGTCTCGGAGCGTGACCACGGCCTCTCTTAGGACGCCTTCCGAGGCAGAGAGAATATTCGCTTCGATATCGCCAAGCTCAATGCGCAGACCTCGGATCTTGACCTGCGAGTCGCCGCCCATACGGCTGTGGAAGACCATTGCGCCGTCCTCTCGAAGATGACCAATGTCTCCAGTGCGATACATCCGCGTCCAACCCCGCTCTTTGTCCTCGGGCGTAGCAAAGGGATTTGGGACAAAGTGCGCACGAGTTAGCTCATCATTGTTGAGATAACCCAAAGAAACACCAGCACCGCCTATGCAAATCTCACCGGGCATGCCGGCGGGCACAGGCTGTAGTTGTTGGTCGACAATGTAGGTATAGTAGTTGGGAAGTGAGTAGCCACAAGGAGTGTGACTGATGTCTTCCGCCTTTCGCGTCTCACGATATGCAACCTCCATCTTGTGCGATGAGATTGAAATTTCGGTAGGACCATAAGAGTTGAAGAAGCGCAGGCCCGGTAGGTTCAGAGCTGCAAAGTCGTTGACGACCACGCTGGTCAAAGGCTCGCCGCCTGCGAAAGCGAACCGCCACTTGGACGCTTGCTGAAGTGCCTCGTTTCCAAACTCCATCCACAATGAGTACTCGGATGGTGTGGCTTTGGTATAGGTGATTGAGTAGTCGCGGATTATCTTGGTAATCTCGATGGGATCACCGCGCTTCTCGGCTGGAACAATATAAACGCTCCCTCCGTTGACCAGGCCCGTATACATCTGGTCCGAGGAATGGTTGAAAGTGAATGCGCTCTGTTGCAGAACGCGCTCATCGCCTAGACCCCATGTCTTGGTGTATCCTTCAATCTCGTTGCGTAGGCCTGCATGCGTGACTGTGATGCCTTTCGGTAGACCCGTTGAGCCACTGGTGTATAGAATGGCGGCAGGACAGTCGGCCTGAGCGTTGTTGGCGACATGTTTGGATGGAGAAAAAGGCAATATCGACACATTCATGATGCAGCATTGGTCGCCCGCCTCAAGCTTCGTTGCGTCTTGCAGAGTACTGGCGTCGGCCAGGATGGCCTTTGGGGAACAGTCCTTAGCCACAGAGGCAAGGCGTGGGATAGGGTTGCGTTGATCCAGGGGCACATAGATGGCACCGATCCGCATAATAGCCAACATGGAGCATGTCCAGTCTGCTGCTGGTTGCTGATAGACAAGAACGCGAGACCCAGGCCCAGCACCTGCATTCAACAGTGCTTCACTGATTGCTTGGATGCGGTTGCTCATATCGGAGTAATTTAGAACCATACCTGTACCATCCAACAGAGCAGCGCGGTCTGCTCTGGATTGGGAAATCTGGTCGATGCGATGAGGGAGCGTCGCGGGCCAATCTGAGACCAAATTTTCGCCTAATTATGATAAGCATCCTGCCATCAGTGTTGCATCGGTAACACTGCAGAAGAGGTACACGGAACTTACCTCGGCCAATTTGGACAGCTTGGGCGAGCTGCTTCTCCCCAAACAGTGAGGTCGCGCTCAGGGGTAGCGATGCATCGCGTGTAAGCGTGTCGAGGAGATGGATGTATGTTCCCAGGAGTAGGTTAGCAGCCGAGAGATCATAGAGACTCTTTTGGACCCTGAATGTCACCAGGGAATCACGTGTACCCTCAACGACGTCCAGCGTGATGTCGTATGCCGTCCTTCCAGGATGTACGTCCCCAAACTCAAGTTCGCAATTTCCCCATGGGTATCGCTCCTGAATCCCCTGCCGATAATCGAGGAACGCTTGGAAGAAGGGGCTGTGCAACGATGAGCGGGCGACGTTCATCTCCGTCAGTAGAACATCAAATGGCAAGCGAGAATTCTCCAGTGCGCCATATGTGATGTTGCGAGCCTCTACGATGGCGTCTGTAAAGGCCTGATGTGGCAGCCGCCGGAAACGAAGGGCCAAGAGGTTCAAAAAGAAGCCAATACTTCTGCCAAGGTCCGCATCGTTTCTTGAGGCATCGGCAATCCCGATGGTCAGTTCCTCTGTCTCATCGCCAGCTAGGGAGAGTAGCAGGACCTTGAAGGCAGCCAAGTGAAGGTGGAAAGGCGTGCATCGCTCCGCCTTGGAAAAGGCCTTGACGCGGGCTGCCAAGTCGGGCTCCAGATGACATACGACCTGATGGGAATCGAAATTGTCCATGGCAACTCTGGAGCTGGTCCGAGCCATCGGAAGAAGCGGCAGGACAGGAGGTTTCTGGCCCATGGGGAAGATGGCCTTCCAGTACTGAAGCTCCTCATGCATCTCGCCCTGGTCCAGGGCCTGTCGTTGCTTGGCAGAGAATTCAGGGTACTGTGGAGGCGGTGTTCCGAGAGACTGCCCGTTGTAGGCCATTTGCAGATCCGCGAGGAAGACGTTGAAGCTGGCCCCATCCATGACGATGTGATGATAGTTTATCAACAGATAGTGACAGGTTGATGATAAAGTCAGCAAGACAAGCTTCATGACGTCGCCGATCTCAAGATCAAAGACATGGTTTTTCAACCGCGCGTATTCAGTTTCCACACTGCTAGCCACATTGATCTTCTTTCTCTCGAGGCATATTGGAGAACGCGCCAGGATCCTCTGATATGCGTCGCCTAAATTGAACGGATCCTCGACGAAAGCGGTGCGAAGAGCCTCGTGTCTATCCACGACCGCACGAAGAGCTCTCTCGAGGTCGCCTATGCGTAGATTGCCAGTGAGCTGGAGGGAGAAGCTCACGTTTGGCGTCGTCGGATCCTTGAGCATGTGACGCAAGAACCAAAACCGGGACTGCGGGAGCGATATGCGTTCGGTCTTGTAGAATTTGATGGGGGGATCCATGGGTGCTGGTGTTGTTAATGCGGTCGAGTCTGGCTGAGGACTCGACGAGCCGGGGTGGTTGCCAGAACCAGAGTCTGAATCTGGCTTGGAGCTGAGCTTTTGGTCTGCGGGCTCTGGGTTGGAACTCTCCTCGACACTGTGCTCGTCAACGCCAGCTCCTGGCAAGAGGTCTGCAGGTAGCTTCTCCAACACCTTGTGACATATCTCAGCCAGAGAAGCACCGCCCACGATCCCTAGCACAGGTATATCGACTCTGAGCCACTTCAAGAGCCACAACCGTATCTCCACGGCAATGAGCGAGTCGATTCCCAGTTCAATGAGCGGAGTGGCTGGCTCGATTGGCTCCTCACCCAGCTGGAGCATGGCGCGCAGCTCGGCCGAGAATGACTCTACCCGTTGTTAATAATCTCTGCTCACAGTGCCAGACGACCGACCACACATACCTTGTAGGATGGCAGAGGATTCTTCCTCGTTACTAGCCGCCGCAAGTCTCTGGCTGACTGGAAGAGCCGTCTTTTTTCCCTCGCCGATGTTGTCTGAAACATTGTTGCTTCTCCTGACGATGTGAGAGAAGAATGGGTTGCTGAACCAGGGACCTCGCAAGGCTTCGTCCCTGCCCACCTCGCGGAAGCCCGTTGTAAGCACAGCATCGGGTATGCCCCAACTATCGCCGGCCCTTGGAAAGCCCTTCAGAATAGCCTCTCCAATCACCTGACGCAAGTCCGTCTCAGAGAGGGGTGGCAATCCCAACTTCTTGACTAGCTGGTCGATAACAACTTGGCCTGCCGCCTCGACATGGCCAATCCCCATGATTCGCCCAAGATCAACAGCTGACGCGGCTAGGCCACGTCTGCGACGTTGTCTGGCCAAGCCGCTAAGATAGCCGTTGGCTGCTGCGTAATTCGACTGACCTGGGTTACCGAATATGCACACGGCAGAAGAGAACAGGATGAAGAAATCGAGATTATCATTCTCGAAAACGCGATCAAGATTCTCCGAGCCCGTGATCTTAGGCCCAAGGACCTTCTGCATCGAACTGGCCGGCATGTTTGCAAAGAGTTGGTCGTCAAACACGACAGCTCCATTGGCAACTCCACCGATAGGGGGACAGGTTTGTCGGATGACTCTCACCACCTCTCTGATGTTATCCATGTCGAGGACGTCCAGCGGTAGAATATTGACGGTGGCATTGGTATCGCGGAAAGACTTGAGCCATCTCGAGTCAACTTTGGGGCGACGGCTCGTCAGACATACGCACCCTGCACCATTGGCAACCATCCACTCGCAAAGGGACTGGCCAATTTGGCCACTGAGACCAACAAGAAGATAGGTCTTGTCCTTGGAGAAGAGACTCTTGCTTTGTAATGGCCTGACAAGAACTTCGATTGGCTCGTCACGAGGCCATTGAAACACTGCTGTGCCATCTGCGATGGTCCACCTCTGAAGCGATTCTACCGTGACGATCAAATCGCCTACTCCCGTCTGAGGGGCTTTGGCACGAGAAACAGCGTCGCTGAGCCTGCTCAAGAGAAGCTCCTGCAGCCAGGGTTGGTCCAGTCTCGTCGCCTCACTCTGGAAAAGCCCAGCCGGGCTTACGGTGCTGCAGTCGGCTCCCAGTATCCCGGCAATGCGGCGGCCAAGACTGCTGGCAGTCAAGTCTAGGAAAACGGTGGCATCAGCATCGGAAAGAGCTCTGCGCAAGGATCTGTTTGACGCATGGCCGTCCACCGGAATCCAAGACGGGTCATTCTGTTTCCCACGACTGTCGCATGTGAAAGTGACGCGCGCTGCACGCTGTGACAATGCGGCCGCGATAAAGCGATGTTCTCCGGAGCAGTGAACCAGCATGATATCGTTCTTGGCCAGTTCCAGGATAGAGTTGGCGACAAACTGGCCTGCAACCAAAACTAGGAGGCTCTCGACATCGATAGCAGCCTGCACTGGTGCAGGCACTGTCACAGCTGCTGCTGGAACTACCTCGGAGGAGTTTGTCTCTGAGAAGAAGACTTTGAGTGAGCTATCGTCGCCCCTGCAAACACCAAGGAACAGATAGGTGCCCGCGGAAACACGAAGCGCCCGCAAGGTCGAGGCGTGGACCAGGTTAGAATCAGCGGAGAACCTAGGGTGTTTTCGGTCATATGGTTCAGCCACTAGGCGAGGTGGGCCATGCGACGGCGACGACATCAACGTGAGGGTTGCCAGTGAAGGAGAAACGGTCTTGGTGATGACCCGCCTAGACGAATTAAGCCGCGCGTTCGCATCGTCGGTCACGGTCAGGCGAGGTATCTTGCTCTTTGTACCGTCGAGGAAAACCTCGGGCTCCCTGGACCAAAGAAGTCCAAAGTCCAAATGCTGAGGATCCGCCAGCGTTGAGAGCGGCGCCCCCCACAGCTCAAGAGCGCTCTGCCGGAGGATATAATCAACTATGGACGAGGATGTGTGAGGTCCGATATCCGACACGTCGATATGATTGAAATTGATGTGGCCGAGCTCTTGGCGAACTGTGCGACCAAAGGAGATGCTGGCCGTCTGGTAAGGCTGATCGACATTGCCACCTTGCGTGACCCAGAAGATATTCTTGGCCAAGTCAAGCATCCGCCTCAAGCCATGCATCTTGGCGTCCGTCACATCCTTGAAGATGGGAGCGTCGATGTCAACTAGGTTGATAAACGTACTCGCCGGAGCCAGATCGAGAGCTTCACCCGCGGTTGGCAGGCCGCTCAGAATGGTCACCTCGCCACAGAAGCGTTGTAGGTGCGCCGCAATCTCGCCACCGATGCGGGCTGTCTCGAAGCCTGCGCTGCCAAGAATGACTAGGTGCTCCAGGTAGACTTGCGGCGAGGGAGACGGCGAAGTTAGTGGTCGTCGCAGAAACTCAACCCGCTCATCGACAGCCTGAGCTACCATGATGGAGAGGGGCCAAGCCATGAGATGAACATCTGGGGTGTGAGCATCGACTCCTCCGAAACTGGCCTCACGTAGAGCGGCATTCCAAGTCCCAGCCGTCAAGGGCGGTGAGTCTGTGCCTCTCCCTTGCACTCCAAGCCACCCACCTGGCAGCACAGCCTGAATACTCTGACAGTGAACTGGAGATGCGCTAGTCATTTGAGCTAGAACAAGATAGCCCCCGGGCCGGACCAACTGCCGTATATTTTTCAGACACATCTGGAGTGATGATGACCCCGTCAGAGCATTTGCCACCACAACAATGTCATACGAGTGTGCTTTGAAACCCTGAACTGTTGGTGCATCATTGATATCCAGGACGGAGAAAATCATCCTGCCAATGTGCGCTTTGAACTTGGTCATGGCGCTGTCAAGGTGATCCGACGACGTAGCCGTGTACGTGTACGAAGAGAACTTGTCCCCAATGGCTTGTAAGATCGACTGTGTGGCTTCACCCAATCCAGCACCTAAGACACGTTAGTTACAGTCAGACGCGATTGATAGAAGGGTTGATTGTTACCAATTTCCAGTATCCTAGCATGTGGGTAGCGATGAGCAATCTGGCTGATTGAGCGTCCGAGGAACAGTCTACCCGCCCTAAAGCCAAGGCCATCACTGAACCATTTCATGAGTAAGTCCTCAGGTATGACATGATCCATGTCCATTTCACCCCGCACAGCAGGTGGGAAGTTCTGACCAATGGTTTGGATGACCTCAATGTCAACACAACCGGGGTGTTGAGCGACCAAGGCTTGGATGTCCTCAGCCTCATCTTCAAGATATTGCTTCGTCATCGATCCATGCCCCTGAGACAGCGAGCCCAGATTTTCGCTCATCCAGACTAGGAACGATGACCAGTCCAGCGTACTATTCTCCCAGTCCTGCTCGCTGAGCTCCGACGTCCAGGACCGAAGGTAGTAATACGCCATTCTTTCACACACAGCCGCGAGCTCGACTTCAGAAGCAGAAGGCCGGGTATTCTGCGTAACAGCTCCGCCATCGGGCTCCGATATCTCGAACTTGACGGACGTGAATGTTGTTCGGTCGTCGGAAGCTATAGCCGGAGCCAAAGGTTTCAGAGCTAGCCCTGCCACCTGCACCATGCCATGTTCGCTGTGCTCGTCCAGCAAGTCAATATCTGCCAAGAAGGCGTCAGATGCTCCATCGATAGTTGTACGCACAGGCACCTTGGCTCCAGTCCTCGGCAGCCCAGCGCAGACCTCGGGGTTCACCCGAATGGTCTGGATAGCTGTTGGCACTGAAAGGGACCAAAGCCGATCATCTCCCGGAGCCGAGTATGCGAGCATAGCCGCCTGGAAACTGACATCGAGAAGGCTTGGATGAACGAGATACTCGGAAATGTCGGCATCAAGGTATGTATATGAGTCCACGAGGGCAGAGGAGTAATTGAGCCTGCGCTTTGCCGACGATAGACTCTTGAAGGGTCCAGAGTAGTCATAACCAAGTGGTTTAATGGTGTCATAAAAAAGTTGAGCGTCAACCTCGGACATGTTGTACTCCTCGAACAGCTCGCACTGCCACGCTGAGACGTCAGGGGTACCAAATGCGATCTGCACGGTTCCGCTGGCCGTCAACTCCATGTCATGCTCAGTTCCAGAACCCACCACGGGCATTGAGTAGCAGGAAAATGCAGCTGTGATAGTTTCGTCCAAGTTGTGCGTAATATCTGTCAATGTGACGATCGTCTCGACGCCGAAGGCATCGCCTTCTTCGAAAGTGATAGCCTTGGGAATACTGAGATCACGAAGCTCGATCATCCGGACCGGTCTGTTTCTAGCCAATGTTCTGGATGCTTCCAGGGCCATAGCAACATACCCGGCCGCAGGGAAGACAGTCTGACCCTGAAGTTGGTGGCCGTCGAGCCACCGAACTTCCTTTGGCTTGATCACATTGAGCCATCGCATGTCGTGGAAGTTGGAGTCCGGGGTCAAGACGCCTAGTATCTCGTGATGAGCATCCTTGCGCGTCCGTAGCCTCCTCGAGATCCTCGATTCGCTCCAGTACGACCTGGCGTGGTTCCACTGATATGTTGGCAGGTCAACAACCATACTGTGTTGCCCGTCTTTTTCTCCAGCCACAACCTTCTGGAAGGAGGTAAAGTCCGGCAGCTGGGGGAGATGAGTGTAGACAAAACCCAGAGCCTCGGAGAACGATTCGATATCGTTCACGCCTCGACTCAGAGACCCACAGTACGGAAGTGGAGAGGTCCGTACCTCTGAGGCATTCTGCGTTGCAGGGCCCTTGAGTGCCGGGTGAGGACCTATCTCGATGGCCAAGTCGAGGCCATCGGTGTTTGCTACAGCGGTCATGACGGCATCGGAGAACAAGACTGGATTGACCATGTTATCCCTCCAAT
The DNA here is from genome assembly GCA_025433615.1 of Fusarium sp. LHS14.1. Classification (NCBI taxonomy): domain Eukaryota; kingdom Fungi; phylum Ascomycota; class Sordariomycetes; order Hypocreales; family Nectriaceae; genus Fusarium; species Fusarium sp. LHS14.1. The sequence goes on along the minus strand of CM046489.1, from coordinate 679,808 downwards.
ACTCGCCCTCAAGAGCGTCGATGGGCTTCATACCCTCTGCTGAGGGCATGACGCTTGAAAACCAGGTGCATGAAGTCTCATTTCGTTGGCGGTTAACCTCTACGCCACAGCCTCGTAAAAGCTCGACATAGCGCTCACCACAAGGGAGCATGTGGTGCGAGTGATAAGCTGTATCAACCTTGAGCAGACGTGCAAACTTCTTTTTCTCCTCAAGGAGCTGCTTGGCCTGGCCAACGGCATCCGCATCACCAGACAAGGTAACGCTCGCAGGCGAGTTATGCGCAGCAACTGCCAGACGGCCTCCGAACATGTCCGAGTTGACGAACTCCTGTGCCTCGCCCCACGACATCCCAGCTGCCAGCATGGCGCCCTTTTGGCCATTGTGTTTGTTTCCTGCAAGGTGTGCGGTGAAGCCACGGTAGTAGGCAATTCGAATCGCATCGTGAGCAGATATGAAGCCGGCAGCGTAGGCTGCCGCGATTTCGCCTGACGAATGTCCCGCGACAGCGGCAAAGGTGATTCCGGCGGCGCGGAGTAGATCGACTAGAACGACTTGCACGGCAGTACATAGTGGCTGCGATAGAGCGGCTTCGGCAATGCGCGAGTTGTCCTTATCAGCCAGCATTTCAGCCCGAAGACTCCACTGAGGGCGATGCTCCAAGGGGAGGGTGGCAAGAGAGCTTTCAAGATGGCGGATTCTCTCGCCGACGTATTCAGACGCCTGGATCAAGCAAGCTCCCATTGCTGGCCACTGCGCTCCCTGGCCAGTGAAGACACCCAGCAAGCGGGGAGTGTCCGTCCTGGCAACTGATCGGAGGCCAACGGGGTGGTCCTTGCTCGCCTCACCAAGTCGGGCATCCATCTTGGACACCAGATCTTGGATGGTCAGCGCCGAAAAGGACGTCTTTATGGGAAATCGGCTGCGGCGTGCGTACAAGGTCCAGGCCAGGTCAGAAGGGTCCACTGCAGTGCCACGGGTGCTGAGATGGCTCGAAAATGCCTTCAGCTGGGCGACCAGCGACGTTTCAGATGCGGCCGAGAACACAAACGGCGTGAACGGCTGGCTAGGCGAGGTCGATGGTGTTGGAGCATCCGAGCCAGGCATATACTGCTCCAGAATCGCATGTGCGTTGGTTCCGCCGAAACCTATGTGTCGCCGGGTCAGTCCTCGCATCTACAGGAACGATTGTCGTCTCAACTCACCGAAGCTGTTGACACTGACTCGTCTTGGAACGCCAGCGGGCAAATCCGGCCACGACGTCAGCTGCGTCGGGATCTGCAGGCCGCTGTAGAAAGCCTCAAGCTTGGGGTTCAGATGATGAAAGTGCAAGTTTGGCGGGACAAGTCCGGACTGGATGGCAACCGAGCCCTTCAGGAGCCCTGCAAGGCCAGCACAGCCTTCGAGGTGGCCGATGACCGTCTTGATGGATCCCACGTATAGCGGTGCGCCTCCAGCATCTACATGTCGGCCGAAGCATTCATGAATAGCGGCAGCTTCCCTTGGGTCGCCTGCCTGCGTTCCTGTCCCATGGGCCTCGAAGAACTGCGGCATGTCGAGTGGCCTGTTCTCAGGGTCAAGACCTGCCCTTGAATACGTCTGCCGGATGAGGTGTGCTTGAGCAGCTGTGTTCGGGACTGTGAGGCCGTTTGAGAAGCCGTCATGATTAGCTCCCGTCTCGCGGATGATGCACTCGATGTGATCCCCATCCGCGAGAGCATCGCTCAGCTTTTTCAAGACAACGGAGGCTATGCCTTCGCCTCGCGCGTAGCCGTCTGCATCTGCATCCCACATGCGGGAGACGCCATTGGGTGATAGCATCTTGAGCTTGCTTTCAGCTATATACATTTCCGGGTTGAGAAGCAACTGTGTGCCGCAAGCCAGCGCAACCCGAGACTCGCCGGTCCGCAGTGCACCGACAGCCTGATGCACGGCTACAAGGCTTGACGAGCAAGCGGTGTCTATAGTCATGCTAGGGCCGTGCCAGTCGAAGAAGTAGGAGATGCGGTTGGAGATGATGGCCCGGCTAGTGCCTGTGGCAAAGTAGTTGGGTATGGTGTTATGGTCTCTGGTCAGCGTGTCATTGTAGTCTGCCGTCATTGTTCCCACGTAGACGGCCGTATCGGATCCACGAAGGCTTTCCAATGTATGTCCGCCTGCTTCAAGGGACTCGTAGACCGTTTCGAGGACCAAGCGCTGCTGCGGATCCATCGAGTCAGCCTCATTGGGGCTGAGGTTGAAGAAGGCTGCGTCGAATACGCGCACGTCGTCTTCCAGTAGGTACGATCGAAGAACATTGCTCGTGCCGTGGTGGCTACCATCCGGGTGATAGAAAGTTCTGGCGTCGAACCGATCAGGGCCAATCTCGACGCCGACATCGCGAGGGTCCTTGAGAAGTTTCCACAAAGCCGGGGGGCTGTTGGCACCCCCCGGGAAGCGACATGCGCTTCCGACGATAGCGATAGGCTCTTGTTGCTTAGAAGTCATTGCGCTGAGCGGAACCATGAATTCAATGTCAATGTGAAGGATTGCGAAGAAGATGTTGGAGCACTGTTCACCATGTCGCCAACCGCGTCTATAACAACACGCTTATGAATGCTGAGAGAACTACTCCATCAAGATGGCATCTCAAAGCGTCTTGATGTAATTTCACCGAAGATCAAGCCGGTTCGGATGTGGATGCCAATAAACCGGCGTCCGGTCTGTGACCTCGATCCTTGAGACTGACCATTTGAACTTCGGTGACTTAATCATTGCACAAGGGCCCGACGCAGACTACATCCCCAGGACATCTATCTTGATGTCGCCGAATCTATTCGGCTCTTTCTATAACGTCCGAAAGCCTCCAATTACCCTTGTCATGATGTCGGATCATGAAAAGGAATTTATAACTTGATGGCGTCATGCGCCGACGTACGGTGCCTGGTCAAGCCGAGAAGATTCCACCTCTACCAGCTACTCACTCCCTTCCTGTGGACCGGTCCAGCCAGGATATTCTTAGCAGCAGGAGTAACGGGAACATGGCAACTAAAGTCACTGAGACGAGCATCAGCTTCACAAGCACAAGGCCTGTCGTAAAGCGGTCAAAGATCAAGAGTGGCGAGCACTCATTACATGAATTCATACTTGCTAGTAGGCCTAATGCCCAGCCCGCTCTTCTCATACGCCATATCAACCATCTTCATCTGGTTCAGTGAATCCTCCCTGTCAACCCAATATGCAGTCTCCCGGCCCCTGACACGGTTCACAAACGCTTCAAGCTGGTAACGAAACGACATCCAATATGTCTCCCCGTGGAGCTTGGAAACGTCTCCTTGGGCCTCGGATGGCTGGTACGCCTTCTGCCATCTCGTCTCGGTCCACTTCCTGACGATTTTGTCGGTGTACTTGTTCCTGATTTCAAAGGACTCCGTTATGTCTATTCTGTGCCAGAATATGGCATGAATAAATCCATTGAGCGTCACCTCACGTGTCACAAACTTGACATGCTCGGTCGGGAGTGACTTGTCCGCCACTTGAACCCGACAGTGAGTGACAGTGGCGTACGAGGGATGCCAAAGAGTTGGCCCTTGCAGTGTGCTAAAAGCTTCGCCTACACCGCCGCCAGGAAACCGAAACTTGGTCTTGAACTCGTAGTCGCATTTGTCATGCACGCCGTCGGTAAATGCCTTGACATCAGCGCTCAAACACTCTTCAGGCTCTGTGCCAAAAATCAGGCGGAGTGCCGCAAAGTTGTAAGTACCCATGCCCATCATGGTACCACCAGCCAGATTGTACTTGAAGTGGATATGATCCTTGGACACGAACCACCACGGGATCATGCTGTATGTATCCACGTGAACAACATTCTCCCTGTCGATCAAGGACATGAAGACAGTCCAGATTGGGTGAAACCGGTAGTGGAACGCCTCCAAGAGGACCGGCGCGTTTGGTTGGTCCAGCTCCGGTAGCTTGAACAGAATCTCTGCCTCGACCGAGTTGGAGACAGACGGCTTTTCAAGGAGGACGTGTTTGCCAGCCTTGATGGCGCGTACAGCCCACTCGAAGTGAAGCGCATTCGGCAGCGGGACCAAGACGCAGTCAATATTTGGGTCATCCAGTATATCTAGAAAGTCGATCAGTGGCTATGGGGGCCGAGAGTTGGGGACGGCACAAACCTTGATACGAGTCCTTTACTTCCAAAACTCCATTCTGCTTGGCAAACTCTTCGGCGCGTTTACGATCTCTCGCGGCCACCGCCTGAAGGACAACTTCGGGGTGCATCTTGGCCGGTATGGTCAAGGTCATACCGCTGTAAAGGGCGCGATGAGCCAGCCACTTACTAGAAGCATGGGTTGGAAATACTTACGCCGAATTAGCTGCCCCCAAAATACCGAACCTCAGGGCATCGTTGCGTTTATCAACTGTGGGAGGGTTGAATGCCCACCACACACGTTTGAGTTGCGCTAGAGACATCTTGTTCAAAAGTGACTTTGCGAAAGTTGGAATGCGAAAAGGCCACCGGCAAGCCTACGTCAAGTTAAGGCAAGAGGCATGGGCCCTGGCAAGTATTTATCCTAGCCGCGCCTCAGTCTTTCTCTTTGGCTTCTCATGCGGTGGCATTGTCTGTATCTGTATTGCTACCGGTTAGTACTTGAAGTTAGCAACTGGTTGACCAGGAAAACCCCCCGAAATAATTCGCCGATGGCGCGTACATTGTACATGAATGTGGCTACTAGATGATGGTGAATAAGCTACCAAGTTCTACATTCCGAGTCATTGTTTAGACGCAGCTAGGTCGTCCGTCGGCGCTTTATGCCCAAAGACAGGATGCAGACTCGGAGATTTTGAAATGTCTTGCGTGTCAGGTCATGATGTCCTGTCGGTCCGAAAGAAACCTGCTCGCCGGCTTGAATCTATCAGTCGGTCATGTATTGGGTCATTTCCCTGTACACTCTCCTTTGTAAAGTGAAAGCTTTGCCCTTGACGGGAAGCAAGCAGTGCAGGTAGGATATTTTAAGATTTTGCAGTATCGATCAAGTACGGTACAGCGACACTCTGGCCGGTGCCGAGCGCGATGGATTTCAGTGAGATATGAGTGTGAAGCTAACCAACAACGAGCGTGGTCGTCATGAGGCGGAATCAGTCTCATCTTGGGTTGGGTGAACAATGTCCAGAACAGTGGTCGAATTCATCCAACATTGGTCAAGGCTCGGCACTAACTAAGTACAATGGTTTCTTCCGGTATCACCTTCATACCAGGGGCGAAGTGCTGCCCACTCTCGGCACGGTTCTTGGCGTCCTGATATGAACTCCGAGAGGCTCGCACGGCCGCCCCGCCTCTCTCGAGAATCTCAGTATGGTATTCTTGGACCGCAGGAGTGACGACATTGATGTCGTGGGCGTTTCCATACGTCTCGAGTCGACCCAGAATTACGCTCAACTTCAGCGCGTCGACAAAGGCGTGAAACGCACCCTCGCCGCGGGACGGCGTCATTGCATGTGCTGCATCACCCAGCAAAGCCACCCGGCCAGATGGCAAGCTGTCAATCTCAAGGTCACGCCATACATGGGGCTCCTTTCTCACGCCCTCAAGAGGAGTAAGGTGAAAAATCTCGCTGAGTTTGGGATCCAGGCCGACAGTAGCTTTCCGAACGTACTCGAGCTTCTCCTGTTGACTACTTGTTTGCAGCCAGTGGTCAGGATGGCTAACGTCCTCAGGATCGGGCTGCATGAACATCCAGTAGTAGCGGCCAGATTTTCCGTCCGGAAGCGCATGGTGGAGTCCGACAAATGCAATAAAGCCCAGCTCCGGGTAAATGAGATTGTAGGCGCTGTGGCCAAGTGCGAGCTGGCGTTTGAAGGCTTCGCCGGCCAGCGTCACCTCGCCCACAATGGCTTTAAGAGGAACCACCTGGAGGAGCTCGCTGCTTGGTCGTTGTAACAGGAGCTGTCGGACTGGACAGAATTAAGGCGGTCAGTAGCCAGGAGGTGAAATATGCACTGAGCTCTGTTGACGTACCAATGCTGTGAGCCCCGTCTGCACCCACCAGAACGTCGCCTTTTGCTTCGGTCCCATCGGCGAACGACACTGAAACTCCATTACTGCCATGCTCGGTTTGTACGGCAGCCTTACTCCACTGGACGTCGACATTGGTCAATAGCCACTTGCGAAGGCGAGATCGCTCGGCACGAATGAAAGTCATGCCGGGTCCCTCCTGTAATCTAGGTAAGAGTGAAGAAGCATTTTAAGGAGCCTGCAGGTTACCTCAATTCCAAAACGACCTTGTCGGCCGCCATAGTAGTAGACAAATTGATGGCTCAGCGTCAGCGGGGCCAGATGGTTAGTCGACTCCTTGAGGTCTGGCATATCATCCGGAAGACAAGCGAGAAGATCCTCAACAATGCTAGTGGCGTTTCAATAGGTGGTAGGTGAAGAATTAGAAGCAGGTGGAAGACATACGTGTGAAGAGCAATGGCCCATCCCTGGAAGCGGCCATCACTGGACTTGTCTCGATCGAAGATTTCAAACGAGATGCCCTGCTTGCGAAGGGTCTGGGCCAAGGTCAGTCCACCTAGGCCGGCGCCAACTATGAGAACGTGCATTGTGTCCGTGATGAACCTAAGAACAGTTGGAAAATGCGTCGAGGGTCTTCTGGTTGAGAACAGCTACAAGTATCATCTACGTGCCGACACATCGGTGCTTATTAAGCGTATAGACGAAGGAGGCAAACCCATGGGAAGAAAATCCCCGAACGATAGGCGCCTTCACTCGGGGAGTTTGGAAACCTTGTCCAAAGGGCAGCAGGCATAGTATAACATGTCCCATAGCTCCTCTTAGCCAAGTTTTTCCAAGCCCGCGACCAACTTCAGAACCATAGCACATCCATACTCACGTCTTCATCATGACAATTGCACTGCCTCTGATCGACCTTGATGGTTACATCAACCCCAAGTCGGCAGATGACCAGAAAAGGGTTATTGCCGAGGTTCGAGATGCATGCGCCAAGTTTGGATTCTTCCAGGCCAAGGGCCACGGCATCCCTGTGGACCTGCAGAAAGGCCTCTTGCGGAGCATCGACACTTTATTCGACATGCCCCAGGAAGAGAAGCGCAAGCTCTCCTTCCTGGAGAACGTGTCACGTCGAGGCTACGAAGAATCAGGCATGTCCCTGCGTGATGGCGATGCGCTGCCTGATTCCAAAGAGGTAAATCACCACCACATTAGCTTTTTGGTTCTTCTAATGACATGATTCTTCTCAAGGCGTACTATATAGGTCGCGAGGACGCTGTTGTCCAACACTCCGGCTTTTACGGGCCAAACGTCTGGCCCCCTCTCCCCGAGTCACAATTTCGCCAGCCCGTCTGGAACTACTACCAGGCCACCCAACAACTTGGTCAAATCATTTGGGAAATTCTGCTGCAGGGCCTTGGCCACCCGCCCTCGCTTCTAGAGGCTTTTGCTAAGAAACCCATGGTTGTCATGAAAATGATTCGCTACCCGCCCTTGACTGCGACGGCCGCCGGACAGTACGGCGTTGGGGCACATACCGATTTTGGTGGCGTGACGGTACTTTTGCAGGAGCCGGGCCGACATGGACTTGAGGTTTGGCTTGAGGATGAGAAGGCCTGGGTTCCTGTCAAGGCGCTCGAGGATGTCTACGTGATAAATTGCGGTGACATGATCATGAAATGGTCTGCCGGCCAGTACAAAAGCGCCAGGCACCGTGTCATCAACAAGGCCGAGCATGAGAGCCGCCTCTCTTGCGCCACCTTTTATCATGGTGATTTGTTCGCTACTAATCCGCTTAACCCGGCTGATCCGAACAAGGAGACCGTTGGCCAGCTTCTCGTGAAGCGATTCCGAAACCAATTCTCTATTCATGCTGAGGCAAAGGCTGAGGTGAGGGCGCCAGCCTAACGGAGCGACTATACAATACATACCTTAAGATGCAGATATTTTTAATATAAATCTATCTTGTCACTAAGCGCGCTACTAGTTCGCTTTATGCTTCTTTAATCCCATTTGGTATTTATAGCTGTTGGAGCCTACGGCATTATAATAAGACTATAGTATTGTCACGACCTGATATATACCTAACCTTGATGATATATGTGATTACCCCACACTCGGCAGGAAGGACTAATTAGAAAAGGATTACTATTATAGGTAGATCGCTATAATCCTAGGATTATAGCGATCTAAGGATTACTATAATCTAAGATAACTATAATACTTTTATAATTAACTTGATATAACATATGTAATAAGCGAGTAGGATACTTAAGCAAGTGGGATAAAGGTATTTTTACCTTAAAAGAGAAAATTAAAAAAATTTTTAAAATTAAAATCTTAATTAAAATTAATAAGACTGTAAAAATATATTATTTATATATTATATAATTTTATTTAATTTTTTACGAAATTTTAAGGAGATTCCTTGTAAGGTAGTTTAGAAAAAACTTATTTATATTATATACTTGGTTATTTCTCTATAAAGGAGATTTTTTAAAAATCTATAGAAATTAAATATAGTTTATTTATATTTTAAATAGCTAGAAATAGTCTTTGTAAGTTTATAGCTATTTTATAAAAGTTTTTATTAAAGTTTAAAAATCTTAGTTTTAGTACATAATCTAGCTATCCTACTCGCTTATTTATCCCACTCGAATATTATATATGTTATAATATATACTTGTATATGGTTTCTTATATATTAGTTACCTTAGCTCTTAATATAACTTAGTTATATTTAATACCTTTAAGTATATTATTAGATATAACTTATATTACCCCGTAAGGCTATATAATATTCTCCTTTATTAATATAAACTAATATAACTAGTTTATCCCTTAGGAATCCTATGATTATTATAAGTATAACTTATATATATATATAAATAAAAAATACTTAATTTAATATATTATAACTTAGTAAGAATACTTTTTAAGGATATATATATTAGCTAGAGGGTTTAGAAGTTTAAAATTTAATTAATAAATTAAGTTAACTTAATTATTCTTATATAACTTTATTTTACTTAAAATATAAATTAAGATATTATAATTAATATCTTAATAATTTTAATAATAAAGGCTTTATTCCTAAAGCATAAGGTCTTAATAAGCTTAAATTAATAAGGTTTATATATATAATTATTAATACCTTTAATAATAGCTTTATTTACAATAAATAAATTATATCTTAATTAACTAAAGAGGTTAAATTCTCTTCCTATAATAACTCTCCCTTCTATTCTTAACTTTTTAGTTATCCTTATAATTCTTAATTTCTTAAAGAAGTATAAATCTTAAACAATTATATTTTTATTATCCTTCTTAAAAGAGGTTTAACTATAATTAATAATAATTATAATTAATAATAACTATAACTAACGAATTAATTAATTAAGAACTAGTTAATTAGTTAATAATATATAAAAAGTTTATAATAGCTACCTTTTATAGAGACCTCTAGCGTAATAATTAAAGCAATATAGCTAATATTTATTAATAGGCCTTTTTATATAATTAAAATAACTTTCTTAAAAAGGTCTATAAGCTTTAAAAAAATATAAAAAGTATCTATAATAGGCTTTAAGAAGTAATATTAAATAGAGCTATTTAGTATTATAGCCTAATATACGCCTATTATATATATAGATAAGACCCTATAATTCCTTATTAATTAAACTAGCGATTACCCTAAGCCCTAAGTAACTATAATAATTACCTTATTAATTACCCTAATTACTTATATAATTACTATAATTAAAACTAATAGATAAAGTAATTATATTTAATGCCTAAAAGTATATAAGATATATTTATTAATATTTTCTTATATATTAATTACCTTAGCTATTAATATAACTTAGTTATACTTAATACCTTTAAGTATATTATTAAATATAATTTATATTACCCTTTAAGGCTATATAATATTCTCTTTTATTAATATAAACTAATATAATTAATTTATTCCTTAGAAATCTTATAATTATTATATATTAATAGCTTTTATTTAGAGGATTACTTATATTACTTTAAATAATATTAAATATAATAATTATTTAAGCTATTCTTAATAATTACCCCTAATAGGTTTTATTTATTAATTACCCTCTTATACCTATTATACTTATCCCGGCTAATACTAAAGATAAGGATATAAATAATATAGAGAGCTCTAATAATAAAGAAATTAAATAGCTCTAAGCCTAGATTATTATTATAAGTATTAAGATAAATAGATTTTATAATCTTATTAAAAGAATAAGGTAGACTTAGCGCGATTTAAATATATAATATATTAATAATACTTAGAGGCTTAATAGTATTATTATTATTACTATATAAAGAAAAGATATAAGAGAAATCTTAAAGTTAGACCCCTTAGAGAAATTTAATAAAATTATTTATAGGCTATTAATATTCTTATATAGCTATATATATTTATAATTTATTATAATATTTAATAAGGTTTAATATATTATAAGATAATTAATTAAGAATATTATAACTTAGTTTAAATTTATTATAAAAAGATATCTTATTAAATTATTTACTAGATTTCTTTCTTAAATTATTAACTTTTATTTTACGTTTAAAACTTTTAAAGCTATATTTTAATAAGCCTTTAAAATAATAAATAAAACGTCTTAAATAAAAAGAGATATTAAAATATTTTAATAAATTTATTTTATATTAAAATATAATATTAAATATTTTTAGCTTATCTTAAAGCTTAATTAGAATTAAGAACCTTTAATATCTTTTTTTTAATAGACTTAAGAAAAAAATATAAATTAAATTATATAAAAAAGATTAATTTTATAGCCTTATTAATTATATAAATAAAGCTATTAAAATTAATAAATAATAATTCTCTTAAAAAAAACTATAAAACGCTAAGTTTAAATATAAGAAGGCTAATACCCCTTAATTTAATATTATTTAAAGATATATTTAAATTAATACTTTTTATAAAATATAACTTAGATTTATATAACTTAGTAGCGCTTAATAAAGGCCCTTAATTATTAAATATTATTATTATTATAAGAAAGGCTATAAAGTTAATATATATAAAAAGAAATAATATAATATTTAAGAAAGATATTATTAGCTTAGGCTAAAATAATTATTACCTAAAGGGAAAGAATAAATAAGAGTTATAAAAGCTAATAATAAACTCTAAATAGCTATTTAATATAAGGATATAAGGCGGCCATTAAAGCCGCCAACCAATCGGGAAAACCCCGGCTAGATATTACATATCATCACATATAGCAGAGCCCCTTAGAATCTCTATAGCTAAGCCATCATAGAAGGCTCGGTAAATTAAAGTCTTATATATAATAGAGACCTACCTTCTATCTACGATTTTACCTTAATCTAGCCATTAAGGCCCATTATCTTATAATTCTTTAACTTCCTCCTTATAGATAATTAGCGCGAAATCGAGATAAATAAGATAAGAGAACTCTATTACCCTAAAGAATTACTAATAGCTCTATACTCTATCGCCGATAGTAATCTAGGATATACCCTATCTAATTATCCTTATTCTAAGGACCTAGAAGAACTAATCTAAGAGAGCAAGGGACGGTATAATATACCTCTATTAGTAGGCCTACCTTAAGGCGGCCTATCCCCGATAGTAGAGAGTAACCTCATAGACCTTCTCGGATCATATAACTCGAGGATACCCCTAATAGTATCATAAAGGGGAATACCCCCCTAGAGAGACCCTTCGCCGAGGCTAAGACGATAATTAAGCTTAATATCTTTATCTTTATCCCTATCTTTAACCTTATTAGAGAGATTAAAGAGGAGCTATAAATAAAGAGAATAGAGATATAAGAGGAGAGCAGAGAAGAAGACCTAAGAAATATTTCTTATAAAGATCTTAGAATGCCTCGTAGACTAGCCGGCTAGTACCTAGACTAGGGACTATAAAAGGCTACTAAGATATAACTATAAATTATTAACTAGAGAAGCTATAGCTATCGATATTAATAACTAGCTTATAGCAATTAATATAAGAAATTAGCTTCGCATAGAGACTACGCCGAAGTAATAAATTAAATAGGCAATAAATAAATTATTATACTTATTATAAATTAATTAGTATTATTATATTACTAATTTAGCGAATAAACCTATATAGAAAGAATTTAAGGTATTTATATATAGGTAATATATTAACCTAGAGCTCTAAGAGAGATAGGCAAAAGATCAACTTATAACTATCGCCTAAAAGTAAGATAAGGCTCTAATATAATATTTTACGTATTAATATGCCCTCTATAAGGCCTTACTAAAAGACTAAGAAGATAATAGAGCTATAGCCTATTATTTCTTCTATTACTTATATACTAGGTTAAAGAAAGAGCTTAAAAGGTAGAAATGCCCTATAGAAAAGGCCCGCTATATAGCTTAAGAAGCTAAATACCTCTTACTTTAGCTTCTAAAGGAGAATAGCTTATTTAAGAGGAAATACCTCCTAGAGGATAGCAAATAGCCAGCTAAGAAGCCTTATTCCCCTAGAGGCACTAGCCGCAGAGGAAGCTTTAAAGGAAGTCCTAGAGGAGGCTCCTTTAGAAGGTATAGCTCACATATGCTATCTAAATAAGGGCACTATAACTCTAATAGGCAAAATACCCCTTCTTTAGCGTTAAACTAGAGACTAAGTAAAAACCGGCCGGTATTAAGGTATACTAAATATAGGCGCCTAGGGCATAAGACCTAAGCGTATTATATAAAGACCTATGCTAATAAATAAGAAATTATTAATTAGATATTACTTAGAGGTAAGGGTAGATTAACGGGGAAGGTATATGAAGTTAGGTTCTTAGATCTTAATTCTTTAGAAAACTAAAAAGGATAAAGATTAAACCTAAACCTTTATCCCTAATTATAAGGAAATAAGTCTTAGTAGGAAGGGTAATTACTACTTCCGCGTTAATTCTCTAGGCCCTAGCCGAAAAAGAGATTAAGGTCCTCATAGATATAGGCATAGAAGTTAATATTATAAATATAAAGCTTATATATAAGCTTAGCCTTAAGCCGGTAAAAGACTATATAGCCCCTAGGCTCGAGTCCTTTAGGGGAGATAAATTAAACCTAGGTAATGCCTACTAATTAACTTTCTTTTTTATTAATTCGTATAAAAGACCGCGGAAGGTATAGAGAATACTAGCCGGGGTAGAGCATAGGGATAGCTTATATAATATTATCTTATTATATCCCTTAATAGGCTAAGAAGGCATAGTAATAAACTATACTATAAATAAATAGTATTACGCTATAATTATAGAAACTAATCCGGCGTCCTTTGCCTAAGAGATTATTAAGAATAAGGAAAAGGCATATATATTATATATCATAGCCTTCCTTACCCCTAAAGAAATAATATAATAGGTTATTAATAAGGCTAAGGATCTAACTATAGAGATACCTAAGGAGCTACTATTAGAACTTAAGGGACTTAAGGGCTTCTTCAATAAATAGGCGGCTAAGGGGATATTAATTCTCGCCGAGGTAACCTATAAGATCGATCTAATCAAGGGGAAGGAACCCCTATATAGACTATTATACCCTATAAATGAGGCCTAGTATTAGGCTCTCTAAGAGTATATCGCGGAGAACCTAGCGAATAGATAGATATAATACTCTATAAGCAAGGCAAGAGTATTAATCCTCTTTATTCCTAAGAAAGATAGAGGGTTAAGGCTCTATATAGACTATTAGGGCCTAAATAAGGTAATAATTAAGAACTATTATACTCTCCCGCTTATCGGTAATCTATTAGATAGGCTCTATGGAGCTAAATATATCTCTAAGATTAATATCTATAATATATATTACCGGATTAAGGTTAAAGAGAAAGACTATTAGAAGACTACCTTCTATACTAAGTATAGCTATTTTAAGTATATAATTATACTATTTAGCCTTACTAATACTCTAGCTACCTTTTAGGCATATATTTATTATTCTCTCGCCGATTTACTTAATACCTATTATATCTTATATATAGATAATATCTTAGTATACTCTTAGATAAAGGAGGAATATATTAGGTACTTATAAGAGGTTCTCTAGTATCTCGCCGCCGTGTAACTCTATAGGAAGCTCTCTAAGTATAACTTTTATTAATAAAATATAGAATTCCTTAGTTATATTATTATATAAGAGGGTATCTAAATAAAACCCTTATATATTAAGTCCATTAAGGAATAACTAATGCCTACCTCCTTTCGAGATATTTAGGTTTTCTTAGGCTTTTATAACTTCTACCGGAAATTTATTATATACTACTTAGCGATAATAAGCCCTCTTATAAAGTAACTAAAAAGAAGTATTAATAGGAAGAAGACTAAAGAGCTTTCTTAAATAATAAAGGCTAACTAAGCTTTTAAAAGCCTAAAATAAGCCTTCTATTCCGCGATAGTTCTCTAGTATTAAGACCTATTAAGACTAACTAAGGTTAAGATTAATACTTCTATTAAAGTAATCTCGGGGATCTTAACCTAGCTAGTAGACTCTTAATAGCGATTTATTATATATTAGTCATAGAAGCTTTAAGATATAGAGTAACGATAGGCTATGAGATAATAAGAGCTCCTAGCTATTATTAATAGCCTAGAATATTAGAGTTATTACCTTTAAGGCCTCTTAGAGAAGTTCCTAATCCTTACTAATTATTAGGCCCTTATAGGTATTATAGAGGTATCGCCGAAAGAACTAAGAGGCCAATTAATAAGATAAGTCTATAAGCTCTCTACTTTTAATTTCGATATATAATATAGACCTAGGGATAAGAACCTAGCCGATAGCCTCTTAAGGCGGCCTAACTATATAACGGGTAAGGTATTATATAAGGATATACTCCTTACCTTAACTAAGAAGCTAGCTATTATATATAAACTCTTGCCGGCGCTTTAAAAGACTATCGCCGGGCTAGAGGGCAAGATGCTAATAGCCTAGGCATATATATAGATAGTTAGGGCTATATTAAGGGGCCTTATCCCCTCCGGTGAGTATATGCCGAAGAGTAGCGCTTATTATATTATATCCATAGTTACTACTAGGCGCTAAAGGGCTAGGTAAGAAGAGACTATTATATAGTAGACTACTTAGGGGTTAGAGAGCTCTAATTAAGCCTCTAGGGAATTACTTATAGCTAGGGTTATTATTCCGGAGTAATATATCTTACGCCCTATTATAAAATAACTCATAAAGGGCAAAATAATACTTCTCCTAATACCCTTAGAGAAGCTTAAAGCGTTAATTAAGGAACTATAGAGCTAAGATTAATAATATAGAAAGCTAAAGGAGAAGGTCTTAGGAGCCGCCGGCGAGTATAAAGGTTATATTATTAGTAAATCTAGATTATTATAATTTAAAACCTAACTAATTATCTTAGAATAAGAGGCCTTATAATTAAAAATACTTCGCTAATACTATAATAATCCTAGAGCGGGATATATAAGCTCGCAAAAGATATTAGACCTAGTAAAAAAGAAATTCTATTAGCTAGGTATAGTAGATAATATCTATAAATATATTAAGGGCTACCTAATATATTAAGGCATATATATCCTAAGATATCGGCTATATAGTAAACTATAACTATTACCGCTCCTATTATATCTATTCTAAGAGATTAGCCTTAACTTTATTATAGGCTTACTAAAGAGCGCCTATAGCCTCGGCGAGAGCTATAATATAATCCTCGTTATTATATACTATATAACAAAGTATATAATATTTATTCTAACTATAAAGAAGCTTAGGGCTATAGGGCTAGCAGCCTTACTATATAAATATATAGAAAGCCGCTTTAATATACCTAAAGGTATTATTAATAATAGAGATAAGCTAATTATTAATAAATTCTAGGTAAACCTAATAAAAAAAAAGGCGATATATCGCCGGTTATTAACCGCCTATTACCTATAAATAAATAGGTAGATAGAGCGAATATATTAGACTCTTAAGAAATACCTAAGGGTATATATAGGAGATAAGCCTAACCGCTAGGTAGTATAATTACTAAAGGCCGCCTTCGCCTATAATAATAGCTAATATTCGACTATTAGGGTCTCCCCCTATAAGGCGCTATATAGCTATTACCTAAGGTATATTAAATATATACCTATAGAGATAAAGACTAATATCTAGGGTATCGCTAAGCGCTTAGAGATACTTAGCCAGGTATATAAGTAGGTAAGAGACTATTAGTATTATACCTTAGAGTCCTAATCTAAGTATTATAATATAAGGCATAAGCTATAGGCATACTAATAGGGATAATATATTAGAGTATCGACTAAGAACTAGAGGTTTAAGTACCCTAAGTTAGCCCTAAGGTTTATTAGGATTAAGATCCTTAAATAGCATAGTAAATAAGCCTATGCTATAGAACTCCCTAAGATCTATTAACGCATATATAATATATTCTATATATTACTCCTCGAACTATAGAAGGATAGGCTAGAAGGCGCTAAAGTAATAAAAGTATTATTAGAGCTCGAGGCTAAGCCTAATAAATAAGAGGTAAAAGAAGTAATAGACTATAAGCTTATCGGCGAAGTATTATTCTACCTAGTTAAATAGAAGGGCTAGCTAATAAAGTATAATACTTAGGAGCCTAGCTAGTACTTAGAAAATATAAAAGCTATAATTAAGAAGTATTATAAAGTTATAAAAAAGAGTTATAAGAAGTAAGATAATATATAGCTAATAATCTAGCTAATTATTAGCATAAGAATAAAAGCATTAACTATAAAAAGACTTAAATAAAAGAAGCAAAGAAAATAGTAATAAAATAAATAGAACTAGAGAAGGGTAATTATCACTAAGTTATAGGGTAATATAAGCCGAGACTATAAAAATAATAAAAATAAAACCAAAGATAAAAAATACTTAAGGCCTATTACTACTAGTAGCACTAAAGGAGCTAATAGTAGCCCTAGGGTTCGCCGCGGCCTTACCCTTATTATAAATACGCTTAGAAGCGCGAGTAGGAAGATAACTAATAAGCGCAGGCAAAATAGGCGCCGAACTAGCAGGGATAGTACTAGCGGGGATAGCACTGCCATTATTATCGGCCTAGCGCTTATTACTACGAGGAATAAGGGGAGCACTAATATAAGCTATAATATAAGCAGCAAAGGGGGCCCTAGCCGAGATACTAGCAACCATACGGTCAATTAGAGTCTTAGGGAGATCCTAGCGGAAAGCACGGTATAAACCCTTATTAATAATAGCGGTACTCTTAGCGAAAGCTAAGCGAAGCAGCGCCCGATAGATATTATAAGGCTTAGTATTATTATAGGTATAGGCGGGCTAAGCGGTATTAATAAGACCCTAGATCTAGGTAATATTTAAGTAGACTTAGGCCTATACGGCGAGTTAATAGGGATTAGAAGCTAAGGAAATAAATAACTTATAGTTACTAGAACTTAAATAGAAATAAGCTTACGGGTAATAGCTAGCTCGGCGAGCTAATAGCTAAGTATTATCTTATTATCGATATTCTTAGCGGGGTTAGTATATTACTCCTAGATATTATTCTAGGCTATACTATACTAATTAAGCGCCTTAATATAGCATTAGATCTTAGTGCGATTAATAAAGGTATTTACTAGCGGGTTAGTATTAATTAGGTATTAAAGGGTAAGATTATAGATAAAGTTCTAATACTATTATACTAAACCGATAAGCTCCTCGGGAATCTAGGTAATAAGTTAGAAACATAAAGCTAATAGGTTAGCTTAGAGGACTTATAGTATTATAACGCTAGGCATAATAGTTATAATATATATAAATAGCTAGGTTAATTCTAGTAATATATATAAGGCGATAGTCTATATAGACCTTAGCGAGGTAGCTAAAGTAAGGGCAATCGCCTAGCTAATACCCGGCGAAGCTAACAGTAAGATCAAATAAGTAATAAGTCCTAAGGACTTAAGCGATAATATTAAGAGTAGATATTATAGAGCTAAAGCTAATATATTATTGAGAGGATATAAAGGCTAAGGGGAATCTTATAAGAAAAAAAAAGATATTATTATAATAAGGGAAATTAAAATAAAAATATAATAGGTAATAGACTTAATTTATCTTAGTATATATTAGCTAGCCGAAATAAGGATAGCTACCCGCCGGTAATAAATAATATTAAAGAACCGATAAAGTATTTTTTTAATTATTTATATTATGATAAAGGAGAATAAAGATATAATATAAGCATAGAAGGCGATATATTAAAGGGCCTTCGCTAAGGCTTTATCTATAGCTTAAAGGCTTTAAGAAAGCTCTTTGAGGTTATTTTTATGTACTTAAAGATCTTAGGGATTAAGATCTCTAGTGGGGAGGTAATTATAAGGATATAGGGCGGCTATTAAAGCCGCTGACTAATCGGGAAAACCCCGGCTAGATATTACGTATTATTATATATGGCAGAGCCCCTTGGAATCTCTGCAGCCGAGCTATCATAGAAGGCTCGGCAAGTTAAAGTCTTATATATAATAGAGACCTACCTTTTATCTATGATTTCACCCTAATCCAGCCATTGAGGCCCATTATCTTACATTTAAATTATTAAGACCTTTAGTATAATATATATAAAATATAAGAATATTAGCTTTTATTTTAAAGAGATAATTATACCTTATAATTAAATATATTTTATAAAAGAATAATTTAAATATAATAATAAACCCTAGAAAAAAAATATTATATAATTATATAACCCTTTAAAATAAAATAATTTTAATTTATTAATAGATTAAAGTAATAATTATTATTAAAACCTATTAATAAGTTAATTAAGGCCTAAGGTATAAAGATTATTATAATTACTTAATAACTAAATATTATTATTAAATCCCTAATTATAGCTTAATAATAAAAATATAATAATAATTAATTATTACTTAAATCTAAAATTAATATAATTAAAAAATAAATAATAATTTATAAAAAAAAGAATATTATTTATAGCTCTATAATAAATAAAATAATTAATATTAAAATATACTTAGGGAATAATATATTTAGATAGCCTAAGAATGTATAGATATAGCGAATATATAAGATATTTATATCTATGCCTTATATTAAGTAATTATTAAAGATCTTAGATTCCTTAAAGTATTATTTAATATATAAGATAATATTTAGATCTATCTTATATATAAGAAATACCTTAATATATTATAGATATCTTATTATTTTTATAAATATAAAAAATACTTAAAAGAAAAATAAAAAAATAATTATTTTTTAATTTCTTTATTTTATTAATTTAATAATAAATTATATCTTTAATATAAAATAAAAAGATATAAAATATATTGTTAATATAAATCTATATATATTATTATATTATAATATATAAGATAATAAATATATTTAATTAATGTACCCCTAATATAAAGAAATCTTATAGATCTCCTATAAAGATTATTAATATAATATATATATCTAAAGTAAATAAGAAAATAACTATTTCTTAATATAATTTTAAAGACTAAATAATAATTCATACTTTACCTATAAAATATATATATATAAGGTTAGAGGATAAAATAAGGTACTTAATATAATTAATATTTATTTTTTCTTTAATAATAATAAATTAATTATTTTTAAATAATAATTTATTATTATAATATAAATAATTATTATTAATTAAAAATAAGACCTAGAGGGGAATTACTTTAATATTAAAATAGCCTTTTATAATAAAAAAAATACTTATAATATAGGCTATATATGAAAGCTATATATAATAAATTTAAATAAATAATTAAAAAAAGATTTAATTTCCTTATATAAAATAAAAAACCTAGAAATAAGAAATAATATTAAAAGATCTAATTATACCTTAGAGATAACTAAGGACTTATAGATAAGCTCTTATCAGACTATGCTAATTATATAAAGTATAGAGGACTTAATAATATTAATTAATAAATAAGTAATAGCTTCTAAGAATAATAAAATAATATAAGAAATAATTATAACTATAAGGTATATATAAATAATAAATATAAATTTAATTATTTTAGCTATATTATATAAATATTAAAAAACTAATTACTTTATTTAATATAAGGTAATAAGTAAATAAATAAGGGAAAGAATTACTTAAAAAGGCCTTTTATTTTATAAATAAAAAATATAACTAATAATATTTAGAAATAAAAGTATAAATTAGGGGAAAATAATTAAATATTTTAATAAAGAATAAAGCTAAATAAAATTATTTTAATTTAATAATAATAAATAAGCTTAGGTTATTATAAAGGTATAAGTAAAAGCCTTATGAAATATATAACCTTAAAGGAATACCTTTTAATTATAATAATAGAGTTATTAATTATAAGATTAATTACTTTAAGGTTTTTATTAAAAAAAAGAATTAAAGAGTCTTATTTAATATTATATTAAATTAAAGCTATAAGTTTATACTTAGGTACCTATAATTATAATATTATAACTTATATTTTAATTAAAAAATTAGCTAAATATTTTCTTATAATATTAAGATATCTTTTATATTAAATAATAACTTAGGTTAAAGATGTTAAATTTTTATTTATAATAAAGAAATTAAATAAAAATAAATATAAAATACCTTTTTACCTTAAAGATAAAATATAGATATTATAATAAATATAAATAATAATAATAATAAATAATTATATAAATTATATAATAATTTTATATATTAAAAAAGGATCTTAAGAAGCCTAAGAAAGATAACCTAAAAGAAAAAATAATTCTAGAATATACCTTAGTAATATAAGATCTATAAATAACTCTTCGCGGAAGAACTTAAAATATGTTTATTAAAATATACCTTATATAGCCTTAAGATTAAATTTATTAATAAGAAGTAATTTAACTTTAATAAACTCTATTTATTTAATAAAGTATAACTTTTAATATTAAAAAAATATATTAAAGATATAATATAAAAAAGATATATTTATAAGAAGACCGGGCAGGTATAATAATTGCCTAATAGACTAAAAGATCTATTAGTATTAGCATAATATACTAATATTGCCTACTATATTAGTATATAAGGAGCCTAGCCCAAAGGCCTAGGGCTTTATATCCTTATAATTGCCCCCCTTCTAATAGCGATATATCCTAGGTCGTTTTAACCCCTAGGCATACCGTCCTACTAGGCCCCGCTATAGGGCCTAGAGCAACATAACTAATGCGAACCCCTAAGGCTAGCCGCAGTAGGCAACTGTATACCGCCTTATAAGCCTAACGTAAGCTTATTTATTTCTCGCCGAGCCTTTACCGATGCTATGGGCCAGTTTATAGCTAGCAACTTATACGCGCAATAGAAATCGAACCTATGATCTTTTGCTAGAAGACCTATGTTATGCTGAGATAATTATAAGAAGACTAGGTAGGTATAATACTTCCCTAATAGACCAAAAGATCTATTAGTATTAGCATAACGTACTGATATTGCCTATTATATTAGTATATAAGGAGCCTAGCCCAAAGGCCTAGGGCTTTATATCCTTATAATATTAAGGAAAATAAATTATTTATTAAATATCTTATTATATTTATTTTTAGAAAAAATAATAAGCTTTAATTTTATATTAACTTTTAAATATTTAATATTGTTATAATTTAAGATTATATATTATTACTTCTTATTAATAAATTAAAAGATTAATTTTTTAAAATAAAGTATTTTATTATACTTAACCTTAAAAGAGTTTATAACTTTATATAAATTAAAAAAAGATATAAATAAAAAACTACTTTTTATATTAAATATAAATTATTTAAGTATCTTATTATGCCTTTTTAACTTATTAATATACCTATTATATTTTAATAAAGAATTAATAATATATTATAAGAATACCTAGATATATTTATTATATATTACTTACATAATATTTTTATCTTTTTTAAAATAAAAGAAGAATATATAGAATATATTTATAAAGTATTATAAATATTATAAAATATTAAATTATTAATAAAACCTAAGAAAAATAAATTTTATATCTTAGAAATAAAATTTCTTAGATATATTATTTCTTATAATAAGATATATATAGACTCTAAGAAGGTTTTAATAAATAAGGATTAAAATAAATTAATTAGTATTAAGGAAATATAACCTTTTCTTAGATTTATTAATTATTATTATAAATTCTTTAAAGTATTTAAGAAAATAGCTATATTATTAATAGACCTTATAAAAAAGGATAAGCCTTTTATAATAAAAATAAAAACTAAGGAGGTTTTTATATAGATTAAAGAATTTATCCTAAGTAAATTAATACTTAAGATATTTAATTTATTTTAATAAATTAAATTTAAAATAAATACCTTAAATTTTACCTTAGGCGCTTAAATTCATTAGTGAAATTATAAAAGATTATTATATTTAATTATATTTTAGTCTTATAAGCTATATAAAGTAGAATTTAATTACCTTATCTATAATAAGGAATTCCTTATAATTATTAATACCTTTAAAGAATTTTAATATTATTTACTTAGAAGCTAATATTAAATTAAGGTATATATTAACTATAAGAATATTATATACTTTGCGATTACTTAATAGCTTAGTAAATAATAACTCTATTATATTAAATACCTCTTAGAATTTAATTATATTATTATTTATATATAAAGAAAAAAGAATAAAAAAGCTAATATAATTAATAGATAACTTAATCTAAATATAAAAAAAATTAAAATAAAAAAATAATTCTTATAGTTTATATAAGAAAAATACCTTAAATAATAAATAATTACTTATATTAAGTAATAAATACTCTTATATTACTTAATAAATAAATAAAAAGATAAGATTATTATAAATATTATTCTTAATAAACTTAAAAGATTTATAATTAAATAAATAAACTAAATAAAAAGCTAATAAGATATAATTATATATTAAAAATATATCTTTATATTATAATAATATATAAAAAGATTTATTAAATATTATCAATAAATTATTAAATATAACTAAAAGGTAAGAGATAGAGAATTTTAAGATATTATCTATAAATATTTTACCTAGGAAAACCTTAATATAAGATTAAATGATTACCTATACTATAAAACCTATTAAGAGAATATATAGCTAGATATATTAAAATCTCTTAGAATAATTTATGTACTAAAATAAAGTAATTTACTTTTTATTAAGGTCTTAGAATATAATAAGAAACTCTTAGAAGGTAAAAAGATAAATAAATAATAAATATTAAAATAATTATAATATAATCTTATATATAAAATATATAAATATTAACTCTATAGATAATAAGGAATTAATAAAACCTTAGAATAAATTAAGATAATATATATATTTCTTAATATAAAGAAAATTATTATAATTATTATTAATTAATATAACTTTTATATAAAAACTAAGATATAATATTATAAATCTTATAATAAATTATAACTTTTATTAATACCTTAGTTATTATAAGAAATTATTATAATAAATTTTATTATTAAATTATTATTATTAAAAGAATTAATTATTAAAGATATTTATAATAATATTTTTATTATTATAAATAAACTTATAAAATTTCCTTATTTTATACCTTATAGAAAATTAATAATAGCTAAAGAATTTACTTATTTCTTTTATTTTTATATTACTAAGATATATAATATATTACTTAAGACTATTATTTACATTTAAACTTTAATAAAGCCTTATTAAATACTTAGGGATTAATTATAAGCTCTTTATTATATATTATAAGGAGATAAATAAATAAATAAAATATATAAATTAAATATTAAAATAATAGCTTTAATATTATATTAATTATAAATATATTAATTAAGTTAAGAAACTATTAATGGCCGAGCTAGCTTATAATATAACTATAAATAAAAATATAAAGATTATATTAGCTTATATTAATTTTAGATTTACCCTAGATATATATTAATAATGAAGAGATATTATTATTAACCCTAAGGTAATCCTTATTAATAATTAACTCTATAAGCTATATAAAGAAATATAAATAGAATTTAAATTTATTAAGAATAAGATAATAAATTATATAAATAAAAAAAGGATTAAGGGATTAACCTTCTTAGAGGGAGATATAATTTACTTTATAATAAAAAATATTAAAATAAAATAATAAAATAAAAACCTTAATTATAAATATATTAAACCTTAGAAAATTAAAAAGAAAATATTAAAATATAACTATAAATTAAATTTATTACCTAAGATTAAGCTTTATTTAATCTTTTATATCTTATTACTTAAGTTAATATAAGATATTATTTAAATTAAAATTAATAATTAACTAAGAATTAAAGTTAATAAATTAGAAAAATATATTATCAAAATTATTCTTCATATAAAAAGAATTAATAATAAAATAATATATTTTATTAAATAAAAGAATTACTTTGATTCTAAAAATATATCAGAATTATTAAAATACCTTATTAATATATAATACTTATTATAAGATCTTTATTAATAGCTTTAAAAAAAAAGGAATTAATATCAAAATTAAAGATAATTAATTAATTAATAATATTTATAGCCCTAAAAGACTAAGTATTAATAATAGCCTTAGCCTCTTAGTAATCTAACTCTTTTAGCTTATCTAAAGAATTTAAACTTTAATATATTATCTCTATACCTTATTTATAAATTTACTTTTTTTAGTAATAAAGGTATATTAAATAAGATAGTTATTTATTTATTTATTACTAAAGAATAATTAACTCTTTTTTTATTTTTTCTACTTTAAGTTTAAGATAATACTTCTTAGCTATTAAGTATAATATTATAAATATTAATAAGAAAAAAATAATAGATATAAAAATAAGACTTATTAATAGAAACTAATATACCTAAGTAATTATAAGCATAGCTATAATAAATATACTCTATATAATAAGAAATACCCTTAAGTATTTTATACTTCAAGTACTTTTAGGAATAATAAAAATAAGGTATAACTTTAAAGCTTATTTCTTTAATAAGCTTAAAAGATAATAATAATATATAATAAAATAAGACTTTACGTTTAATATATTATTAGTATTATAAGAATATTTATAAAAGAAGGTTTAATAGACTAAGGGAAATTTAAGATAATTAACTTTATAGGCCTTAAAGATAAGACTAATAAAGGGGAGATATTATATTATAGCCTAATATATGCCTATTATATATATAGACAAGACCTTATAATTCCTTATTAATTAACCTAGCGATTACCCTAAACCCTAAGTAATTATAATAATTACCTTATTAATTACCCTAATTACTTATATAATCACTATAATTAGAATTAATAAATAAAGTAATTATATTTAATACCTAAAAGTATATAAAATATACCTATTAATATTTTCTTATATATTAACTACCTTAGCTATTAATATAACTTAGTTATACTTAACACCTTTAAGTATATTACTAGATATAACTTATATTACCCTTTAAGACTATATAATATTCTTTTTTACTAATATAAACTAATATAATCGGTTTATCCCTTAGGAATCCTATAATTATTATATTTAAAGTATTATAATAGATATAGAATTAATTAAGCTAAAGAAATAAATAAGACTTATAATTTTTAGCTATAAGCTTTTTCTTTTTTTATTAGCCTCTTTTTATTTAATTATAATATAAACAATTAATTTTATTTTCTTAAATAAAAGCTTTCTTTATTTAATAGCCTTAAAGGGAAACTAAAGAAATAAAATAGCTAAATTAAATAGAAATTATATTCCTTAAGGACTTAAAAAAGGTTAATAAGATAAATCTATATAAGGCATAACTTATAACTCTTACTATTAATATTATTATCTTTTATAATACTAAATAAAAAGATTAAAGAAGTCTTATTATAGCTAGCTAAGATCTAGCTATATAGCTATAAGCATAATTATATTAAGAAATAAAGGTTATCGGCATTCTAGGTTTATTTAAAGGGATTAATTTCTAGAGTTAGCGGCATAGTTTTATAAACTTAAAAGGTATTAGCGCTAAGGCTTAGCGCTAAACTTAGCGGTAAAGATAAGTCTATAGGTTTAATTAATTAGATTTATTTAATTAAATATATAATATATAAATATTAGTTTATATAAATATATAAATAATAATAATTTAATAGTAATTTTAATAATAGATTATTTATAATATTAAAAACCTTATAAGTATAAGTTTTTAATTAGGTATTAATTGATATTTATTAATACGAGGCCTTTAAATTAGTTTTTATAAAAAAGAGAAATATTAAAAGAGAAATCTAATAAGGTAAAACTTAATTAATTTAATTAAATATTTTATCCCTAGATTTCATATATATATTCTTTTTAAGATAGTTTTAAAGTATAAGATTATAAGCTTTTTTTTATAATATAAGAGCTTATTTTTAATAAAAGGGCTAATAAAGCTAACTTTTAAGAAAGTTATTTATTTAAGTAATATCTTTTTTTATAGAATAATAGGTTTTTTATAAGTAATATAATAGGGCGCTTTTATTATTTTATTTTAATTCTTAAAATACCTAAGTATTTACTTAAATTTATTTTTAATTAATTAATTTATTTTCCTTTAATTATTAATCTTTTTCTTATTTTACTTATTTTTACTTTATATTATATTAATATTACTTTTTAGAATACAGTAAGTTTAAATATAATATTTAAAATATTATAAATAATATTATAATTATTTTTTATTATATCTTATTTATCTTAGATAATATCTAAGGTATCTTAGGCTATAAGTAATAGATTAAACTAAATAATTCTTATATCTTGTATAAAATAAAAACCTAAATTTATTAAAAATTTTAAAAATTATATTATTATATATAAATCTTATATATTTTCTTTTTTTATATTAAAAACCTAAGAGTTATTATAAATCTTTAATATAAATTATTTATTCTTAACTTAATAGCCCTTATATTAAATAGCCTATTTAATAATTAAGTTAAGGAATTAAATTTTTATATATATTAGAGTTTATTATCTTAGGTATAATAAGTTTTTTCTTCTTAAAATCTTTTTTTATTAATTCTTTTTTATTATTCTTTTAATTAATTATTTAATTAAGTATTAGTTTTATATTTCTTATGATTCTTATGTCTTTTTAGCTATTTTGTCTTTTAATAATATTTTATTTTTTAAATATTCTTTAAATACCTTTTATTTATTTTATTTTTTTCTTATTAATTATTTTTATTTTTTATTTATTTCTTTTAATTAATTTCTATAAATTAATTTTATAATCTTATAGCTATTTAATATTTAAAGCTTATAATAAATTATATCATCTTAGTACTTAAGAATATAAAATTAATTATATTATTTTTTTATTATTTATATTATTTTAAATATATTATTTAATTAAAATCTATTAAATTTTAAGATTAACTTTTTTCCTTTAAATAGCTCTATCTTAGCTTATAAATATTTTTTTATCTTACTTTTTATTACTTTTACTTAAAATATAATAATCTCTTTATAAGCTATTATTATATTTCAGCCTTTTCGTTTAACGATTTTAACCCTTATAAGAATTAAGTCTTTAGCTATTAATATTTTATTTTAATAAGTTAAGTATTAGGTTAAGGCCTTAACCTTAAGGGGGTATATTAATTCTTACTTATAGATTAAATAAAAAGAAAAATAATTATATAATACTTTAATAGCTATTTTAGTTATAAAAAGGGCTCTCTTTAGGTTATTATATCATTTAAGTTATTTATTTTCTTTTACTTTCTTTAAGGTTATTTAGATTAAATAATATTCTTTTTAGTAATAATAATAGCCTTTATACTATATAAGGATATAATACTGAATAAAATCCTTAAAGCTTTAATATAAATAAGAATTCCTTTTTATATTTTAAGTTATTATTAATAATTATTAAGATTATTTTAAATTAATATATTAGGTTAATTATAAAATACTTTTATACTAATATTAAGATCTTTTCTAAAAAGATAATTGTTATTTATTTTATTATATTATATATAGCTTCTATAAGGTATTTAAGTCCTTTATCTATAGGTATATATTAGTAGTTAAAATAAATCTTAAATATTAAACTACATACTTTAATATGTTAAATATACTTTATTAGCTTCTACAAGGTATAGGCTTAGTATATAACATAATAATAAATTATTTTAATAATTTAATTTTATATATTATGTTAGAAATACCTCTTTTTTATAAGGTTATAAATAACCTTTTTTCTCTTATAGCTATTATTAAAATAATAACTCTTAATTAAATACTTTTAAATCTCTAGCTTATTTATTATAAATAATACTAAATTATAATACCTGTTTAACTTTTTTTAAAGATATTATCTTTAAAAAAAGAAAAAAAGTAATATTTTCTTAAATCATATAGCTATAGGTAAACAAGCCCCTTAGCCTTTTTAAATATATATAAGTACTTAGTAGTTTCTTTATATTCTTAAAAATAAATCTTATTAAGGATCTTAGGTTTTTTATTAACTTGGATTATATTAAAATAAAAATTAATAAATTCTTTAATATCTCTTTATATTTATATATCTATTTAATTAAAGAATCTTATATACTTTTATAATAAATTACTAGCTATATAGTTTTCTTTATTAGGTATATACTAAATTATAAAGTTAAAGAGGAAGATATAATGAATTTATCTTAAGATTAAAGATCTTAATATATTATTTACCTTTTTATTAATTAAATACATTAATACTTATAAGTCTATCTCTAAGATAAAAAAGCTATTATAAATTATATTTCTAAGTTATTAGAAGCTATAAAATATGACCTTATATTTCCTTTTTATTATATTATATTTAGTTTTAATTAAACTTTATAGCCCTAATTTAAATTGAATTAGCTTTTATTTTTTATTAGTTCATTATATGAAGATATATTATTAGCTAAGAGGCTTATATTTATTATTAAAGTTATTGTTTTAGCTATTTATAAATACTTTAAAATAATTAAACTTAAAAGAGATATAATCTTTCTCTTTAAGGCCTTTATAGCTTTCTCTTAATTAAGTCCTTAAATAGACTTAATATCTTTCTTTAATAAGGCTATTAAGGGCTTTATAACATAGTTAAATTATTTAATTTATTTATAATAATATCTTATAATACTAAGAAAAGATTTTATTTTCTTAATATTAAAATAAGCTTTTTATTTTAAGATTTTTATTATTATTTTTGTTTTTTAAGCGTTTTTAGTTAAATAATAGAGATATTTAATTATTGTTATTATTTCTTTATAAAACTAAGATAGAATAATATATCCCTTAGGTAAGCTCTTTTTCTTTGTATTTTATAAAAAGACCCTTAATATAAATATTATTAAGAAATAACCTATATATAGCTAAGATTAAGTCTCTTAAAATTTAAAAAATATTCTTAATAAACTATTTAATAAAACTAATAGCCCCTTATAGTAATATATATATCTTAAGTAAATTAATTAATATAATAAACAGTTTTAAATCTTTAATTATTTTACTAAGCTTTATTTAATTATATCTTAAAAGTAAAACTAGTAATAATAATATTTTATATATTATAAAGTTTATTAAGAACTTATTATAACTAAGAGAGATAAAATTATTTTTAATAATATATTTATTTATTAAAATAATCAGATTAGGTAATTAAAGTTAATAATTCTTTTTTAAATAAAGAAAAATAAGTTTTTATAAGGGCTATAGCTTTTTTCTAAGATCGCTCACTCTAATTAAGTCCTTAAGAGCTTAATAATATCTCTTTTATATCTTTTAAAAATTAATATATTTTTTATTTATAAGGACTTATATTTAATAACCTTAATAATTTATAAAGGTACTATAAATAAGTTAAGCTTATTATATTTTAAGAACTATTATGTAAGTATTATTTCTTTATTATATATAATCTTAAGGAAAATGTTTAAATCTTTTAATATAAAGGTATTTTTATTTAATTAATTAGTCCTTAAAGCTTATTTCTTTTAATTAGAATTCTTTTATTAATATTATTAAACTTTAATATAATTTATTTTTAGTATTTTAAATCTTTTTATAATATACTTAATAAGTAAATAAAATAAATAAATAAATAAAATAAAAATCTTAACTTTTTTATTAAAGATTATAATAAAAATACTATAAATTATTTAATTAATTAAAATTACTTATTATCCTTTTCCTTAGATATCTTAATTATTACTTAATAAATCCTTATATTATACCTAGGCTTATTATAAATACTATAGCGCTAAATACTTAATTTAATTAACCTTTTTTAATTATTATTCCTTAATAATTTAGCTATTACTTATATATTTATATTTATTTAATTAATTATTTATTTTCTTTCTTTTATTATTAAAATACCTTATTTCTATAATTTAATTCTTTTTACCTTTTAATATTAGCTTAATATTTTATTTACCTCTTAAAGGTCTTTAACCTTAGATAATAATAATACTATTTAATATATATTTCCCTTTATAACTTTTATAAGAGACTTTATAGCCTCTATAATTAACTCTAAGGAATTACTTTTATACCTTTTAATTTATTTTTTAAGGTATTTAGACTAAGATCTAGCCTTAAGTATAATCTTTAGGGTCCTTAAGACCTAAGGGGTAAAAGGTTTAATCCCCTCCTTAGTAAGTATTATAATCTATAGCTATATATTAAGCTTTAAGATTATAATTTCTAAGTTAAGAGGAATAAAATTAGCTCCTTTAAAAGCCCCCGTAATATTTCTTTATATTATAATAGCCTTATATATAATATAAAAAGCTAAAAAGAATTTTATTTTTGAAATATAAATTATAAAATATTTACTTAGATATTTTATTTTTTAATTATAAGCTTATTTTAATATATTAAAATACCTAATATTAAGTAATTAAAATAAATAAAATAAATAAAATAATATATAAAGCTAAATAATTTTTTTTTCTTTATAATATTTTTTAAATTTAATAAATTAATAACTTTTATAGTTATTAAGGATTAAGAGATAATAAGAATTAATTAAGTAATTAATTATATATTAATTAAAATATTTAAGTTATTTAAGATTAGTCTTATTATTAGTTTAGCTATTTTAAGTTATTATAATAACTTAATTACCTAAGAGGTTATTTTGTTAATATTAATTAGCGAGGTAATATTAGCCTATATTAATAATAATTAATTAGATTACTTAGCCTTTTATATTAATTACTAAAATAATTATAATTTATTCTTAGTTTTTAAGCTATATTAATTTTAGCTTTAAATACTTCTTTATACCTATAATAATTTTTTATTTATAAATATAGCTATAAAGAAATTAATTTTATTAAAGTTATAGATATTAATTAATTAAATATTATATTTTATAATTATATTAATTATAAGCTAAAACTAATTATAAATAATAATTAAACCTTTATATTTAGCTCTCTAATAATTATACTTTTAAAAAAAATATATCTTAAGGTTTAAGTATTACTTAATAAAGTTACAAGCCTAATATATATTAATTAATAATATTTTATAATTAATAAATATTTAATTAGTTATTTCTTTAACATTACATAGCTAAGGGGGGAATCCTTGCGAATATAGGTTAAAAGTAAATAAGAATCTCTTTTTCTAAATTAAATAGCTAATATAAATTAGGGATAATATGGCATTAAGACTATATGCCTTACTATTAATGCTAGAGTATTATTAGATTAATTATATAGATTATTATAATATATTAGAGCTTTAATTTTAGGTTATTTTTAAAGGGCCTAAAGGGTAAGAAGTATTTTAGCTTAATAATTAGATTATAATATATTAGGTAATTAAGAATTAATTATTTAAATAGAGATAATATAGGTTAAGGGATTTTTATTTTATTTACTTATCTATTTTACTCGCTTATTAAATATATTAATTTTTTTTTTTATATTTTAAGTCTTTATTTAAAATAAGTTTATTTAATAAAATATTATTATAAGGGTAAATCCTTATTTCTTTTTATTATAAGAGATATTAAATAATATCTCTTTAGATTCTATTATAATATTAAGCCTAAATCTTAATTCTTTTAATTTTTATATTTTTATTTTATTTTTTGTTTTAATTATTTAATTTATATCCTATAGGGCCCTTTTATATTATTTAATTATTATTATTATAATAGTATTAACCATCTTTTCTCTTTATTCTTAGCTTAGTTTCTGTAATAGAAATAAAACATTATTTTATTTTAAATTACTTTTTTAATTAATCTTAGGCTTAAAAAAATTAATATTTATTTTAATAACATATTATTACTAAGCTTATAAATAAAAGCCTTTTATTTTATAGATTTAATAGCTAAAATAATAACTTTAATCCTATTTAATTAATATTAAAGGAGGATAATATTATTTTTAATTAAGTAACTAAACAATATTTTTATTAAATAAATAAAAGATATATTAAGTATAAAAGGGATTAAGATTTAACTAAAAGTATAATATATATCTTTTATTATATTTATATATTACTTCAATATAGCTAAATAAATATTTAGCTTACTATTATAATATAATCTTGAAAGAGAGATATTGTTATAATATAAGCTAAGGTAATTTAAAGGCTATAAGCTTTTATAAGTTCTTAAGAAATAATATTTCCCTTTAACCTTATATCTATTATTATTTTTATTACTTTACTTTTTTAATTATTAAGCCTTACAAAAAGATATAATAACTTATATAATTAAGTTATTATTTTATTATAATACTTAATTATAAATTTAATAATATAAACCTTTTAAATAATTAATTCTTTATCTTTTATACTAAGTATTATAATCCTTTTTAATTTTAATTTATTTTATTAAATTTATATTATTTATATTTCCTTTATAATAATTTTTATATCTATTATCATAATATAAATATTAAATTTAAGCTCATTTATATAAATATTTAATTATTTAATTTAGTTTTTTTTATTAATTAAAATTAAAATTATATTCATTTTATTATTAATTAATATTTTATAAGTTTCCCCTTAGAATTATTTATTAATTATAATTATATTTATATTATTAGCCTTTTAATTAAATAACTTTTATTTTTATTAATTATTTAAGGCGCTAATTTAATATAAGTAATTTATTTAATATTATTAATAATATCTTAATAATCTTTATTTATTTCTTTACTTAGCTAAAGTAATAATATATATAGCTTATTATCTAAAATTAAGATTTATTTTATATTATATTTCTCCCTTAGCTCTTATAAAATAAAGGCTTACTTTTCTTTAAGTTTTTAAAATCTTATATTTTCTTATTATATAATTATAAGCTTTTTAAGTAAGGTTACCTTTTAAATACGCTATATAGCTTCTTTTATCTTTAAAATATCTTTAATATAAATTTACTCTTAATATAAATATTAATAGTAATAATTATTATTATAAGGATATAAGATGTATTTATTTCATTGATTAGTATTAGTTTTTTATTAAGTAAGATAATATTAATAAAGGCTTTTATAATAAGTTTTAGTTATAAAAGATATTTTTATTACCTCTAGTAATACCTATAGGTAATTAATTAAATCTATTTAGGGGCTTATATATTAATTAATAAAAGTTAATAGCTATAAACTATTTCTAGAAAAAGTAAGTAATAGTACTATTCTTAGGCTAAGTTAGCTTAAGTCTAAGTCTTATTTTATTATATTTCTTAAGTTAATTAGCTAATAGACTTAGCTTAGATTTTAAAAAATACCTTAGTTAATAATAAATAGGTTTCTTAATTCTAAATTACTTAAAAAGATATATAAATATAAATAATAATCTTATATATCCCCTCCTAAATAAAGCTACTCTCTTAAATAAATTATAACTTATAATCCCTTTACTTCTATTATATATAATATTTATATACATATATAAGAAATAATTTAGTTTAATATAATATTAATAATTTATATTAACCTAAGAACTCCCTTATCTTAACTTATAAATTATAATAATATATAAATCTTAGTTATTTAATATTTAATTAAGTAATATTATATTTATTTTAAGTATTTAAGGTATTCTTATGGCTTTTTACTTATTATATTATCTTTTAAAAATTTAAGCTAGATATAATTAAAATTCTTATCTCTTAGCTATATTAATTATATATTAGGTAAGCTATATAATTAACTAATTAGCCTTTAAGGCTGTAACTTTATTAAACTTCTTCTTAAGGACCTTTAAGGTCTTAATTACTTTTATAAAAGAACTTAGGTTTTTAAGAAAAGTAAAGGCTTATATAACTCTATAGGTATTCTTTTTACTTTAAACATAATAAGTCTTTTAAATTTTATTTTTATTTTATAATATTTTTTAATTATTTAAATAAGCGCGTAATACTTTATAATTATAAGCTTATAGGTATTTTTATAATACCTTTTATAAATAACCTTAATAACCTCTTTAAGAAGGATTTTATAAAGAGCCTTAGATTAAGTCTTAAATATCTTTTAATTTTTATTAATTTACCTAAAAATATCTTAATATTTATTTAGCTATTTAATAATAATATAAATATTTATTCTTAATTAAATCTTATTAAGTATTTTTAATTTTTTCTTAATAATTTATAATTTATTAAAACTTTTACTTATAAAGACTTTTTGGGGCTTTTTTAAATAGTTTTTTAATTAAGTTTATTTATAGTTTATTAAACTTTTCTTTTTATCTCTAGATTAATATATAACTCAAAAAGATTTTTTTTATATTCTTAAAGATATTTATAAGTTATACTTATTATTTAAATTCTTAGAGGTATTTAAGTATATTCTTTTCCTTAAAAAGGGAAAAAGAATTAAGAGAAATAATAAAAAAAGGATTATTTAATCTTTTAATTAAGAGTTTAAGGGAAAGCTTAATAACCTTATTATAACCTTTTATAACCTTATTATCTCTTATATCTATGTTTTAGTATTCCATATTATTAGGTTTTTTTTAAGCTTAATATTTTTATTATTTTAGGCTATCTTTATAATTATAATAATTATAATAATAATAATAGGTATTTAATTAATTAGTTCTTTATAAAATTAATTTTTATATTAATTTCTTTATTATAACATAGAACTAATTTATTATTGAAGTCTTTTTAAAAATTATAAAAATAAAAATAAAAGTAATAAAAGCCTTATTTCTTATAATTATTTAAATTAAAATTCTTAATATTAAAACTTCTTATTATTACTTAATTAAAAGTTTTTTTAATACTTTTAATAAAGTTAAATTATTAATTTTATTAAGAAATATTATTATTTATATTTATAATATATTACTAATATAATCTCTCTTTATATTTATAATAAATAAGTATTTTTATTTTTTTATATTTACCTTTAATAAAGTACTTTAAGAATTTATTTTAATCTTAGTACTTAAGGGGAATTTAATTAAATAATATTTCTAAACCTAAGGTTAAAGAAAAGTAAAATATATATATAATTATTTTTCCTTTTTAATTAAGAACTACTTAAAGTTTCTTTAATTATTAGTTTCTTTTATTTATAATAATTTCTAATATTTTATTTCTTTATAGCTTAGTAATAATAATTATATTTATACTTTAGTAGTTAATAATAAAATCTTTTTATATTTAATTAAATAATAGATATCTTTCTTAATATATATTAATAATTTAAAAAAATAAAAATATTTAAAATCTTATATAGGGGTATTAGATTTATTAAAAAAATAGAATATATTAAATTAAATATCCTAAGGAGATTTTATTTAATATAAAGCTTTTAAGGATTCTTAAAAAGGGTGTTTTATATATTTTCTTATAAAGTAGAAATAATATAAAATAATAAAAGTAATTAATTAATTAATAGAAATAATAATATAACCTGCGAAACAGCCTAAAAGTCTTTTTATTATAGCCTTACTAAAAGTAATAATAAGGTTTTACCTCTAGCTATAACCTCTCTTTTTTATATATAAAATAACGATATTACTAAAAATAGCTTAGCGCCTTCTTTCCCTAACTTAGTATTTTAACCTTATAGTTAAACTATAATATATTAAGTAATTAAAAATTAAGTAATTAAATAAATAAGGTATAAATTAAGAAGTTTTTCTTTTAGTTATTTATTTATTTTACTTACTTATTAAGTCTATAATATATTAAGTTTAAGATATTTAATATTTCTTAATTTAGCCTTTTGGAATATTTCTTTTAAACTAATAAGCTTTAATATAAACTAGATTAATAATTAAATAATAATATAAATAATTTAGTAAAAATTATAAAAATAATATAAAAATTTTAAATAAAATTATTTTTATAATTAAAATAAGTATTTAGTTTTTATTAAATATTATTATTAAAATTATTATTATTATCACGGCTATGACATAGACCTAGGCGGTAAGCCAGGGCAGAATCGACATATGTAATCACGGACCTATAAGTCGAATAGAGACGGTTCGACTCTATGCGATACTGCAAGTCAAATAAGGACGGTTCGACTTAACTCGAGTACATTTGATTCATAGACCACTAAAGTATATAAAACACGCTCATCACACTCTCTTATATACTAGCTACCTCAGCTATTAATATAACTTAGTTATGCTTAATACCTTTAAGCATATTACTAGACGTAGCTTATACTACTCTTTTAGAAGCTATATAACCTAATCTAGTGCTAATATAAACTAATATGACCGGTTTATTCCTTAGGAATCCTATAATTATTATAATTATTCACTTTTTTATATAAGCTAAGATATATATTATATATTTAATTAAATAGGTTTTATTAATTAAACTTATGAATCTTTATTTATTATTATATTTAGTACTTAGCCTTGATATTATTATATCTTAAAAAAATTAATAAGTAGTTATAATTAATTATATAATTTATAAATTTTTTATTTTGATTTTTAATAAAAAAATAATATATTTTATTATATTTATTTATTTATTATATTTACTTCTTGAACATATTACTTAAAGTGTTATTATATTAAATTATAAGGCATAAGTAAAATTAACAAGCCTATATATATCTAATCGCTATAGATTAATTCCTTTACTTAGATTTAAATAGCTAAGAATTAACCCTAATTATAAGTTACTTATTATTAATAAATCTAGGGTATTTTAACCCCTTTCCTATATAGAAAAACAAGGCTCTTTTAACGCTAATTTTATTACTAACTATTATAAAATACTCTCTATTTAATACATATTATAAAACTTTATTATATTAAACTTTATTAAAATAATTTTTTTTTTATTAATTTTAAAATAAATCTTTTTTAATTAGCCCTAATATATTTAAGCTACTAATAACTAGCTAGCTAAGGATTAGCTAGAAAGCTATTAGAGTCACGTGGTCACCCTCAAAGCTACTATACAAGGTCCAATCCGACAAGTTTCTCCACCACTTATAGCTCTGTTTTATTCCTAGTCCAACGCCACTGAGGCCAAGCCCATCTGTATCTAGTGGACCCGCCTACACACAACCGCCCCGCCCCGTCTAATGTGAACTCGTCAGCGCCCACGGCAAACGGCGCGTACATGAGCTTATGTGGATCATGCCTGTGCTTGATGTCCAGCAGACGCTCATAATTTGGGCCGTACATGGTCTTCTTCCAGTCTCCCTGATATAGAGGATCTATCTCATTGAGGTATACGCCTGACCCGGGAGTGGCGGCCTCCATGGCGGGGAAATACTCTCTAACCAGTTTGTGCTTGGCTGCCATGGAACCCTTATGATCCTCCCAATCCCATGGCCTATTTGGGTTGCAGTAAGCGATAGCACTACGCCAGGCGGGATGCACGGAATTAGGCGGATGAGGCTGCCTTATCGTGGAGTTGGAGGCCGCGTTGATAATGGAACATCCTATGAACCAAGATCCATCCGCCGTGATGCTGCGGTACACATCCATGAGTTCCGCGTTGGCTGCCATATCCAGCACCGTTGAGCGTGGGATCAGTCTGCTGGAGATAATGGGGTAGTTTGGGCATAGATTCCCATACGGTAGCTCCCCATACGAGCGAACAAATGACTCGACATAGGTGGAGGCCTGGCTTGTCTTGAGGTCATAGGAGAGACCCCGAGCATTGAGTTCGAGCAAAAAGGAAGATAGCAGCGTGTCGATGGCTGGCGTATGCTGGTCCGGCAGCACGAAAGCAAATACGATGAAGGCTTTGCTGGTGACTAAGAACTGGATATTGTTGGGAGTATCGTCGATGAAAGACGGTGCCTGATGGAACCAAATGCTGATAGCCTCCCAGAACGCTTTGCTGTTGGTATTCTCAACAACCAACGTCCCGCCAGCAACTGGCCCGTCGGGATAGGCTCGAATTGTCGCACTTAGTACGACGCCGTACGTGCCGCCTCCGCCACCAGAGAGTGCCCAGTACAAATCGGTGTTGTTCTCAGGGGTGGCAATGACATAGTCACCGGCGGGTGTGACGAGCTCCCACTCGAGAACCTGGTCGGCAGCCATTCCGTAGGCAGTAGTAAGCTGCGAGTGGCCTGCCCCTTGGATGTAACCACCGACGACGCCCGTAAGCCCACACTCTGGGGCAACGATTCGATACCCGGCTGCAGATGCGGCCTCGTAAGCCTCGCCGGCAATCACCCCGGACCCTAGCTTTACTGCAGGGCCCGAGTAGGCCTTGCTGGCGAAGTCACTCATGACGTGAATGGTTTTGAGATTGTACATCCACAGCACAAGTGATCCTAGGCCTGCGGATTTCCCCATGTAGCTGCGCCCATGTCAACAACGGCAGACTTGAACGATGCGCTGTGATAGACCTACTCGATTCCTGTGCTCTTGACCATTAAGCGCACATTGTTCTCGTGAGCGAATCTCAGCCCAGCCTGTACATCCGCCGCACCAGCTACGGCGATAGCGTAGGGAGGGCGATTCCCGAGGCTGCAGGGCAACGATGCCGGCGTGAATGGAGAGCATGTCGAATTCTCAATGTAAGGGTTCATGATCTCACCGGGGTGAGGTTCGCTTTATGCCACGGTCAGCTGTCTCGTTGGGACAAAGCTTAGTTGCGTTACACACAAAACATCGGCACCATTCTTGATGATCCTGTCTATCAGTTCTGCGCATTGTGTCTCGTTGTAAGTAGGATCATGGCAGACATGACCCAGAGGGACTGTAGCACCCAAACGCCCGTTGACAGTGGTATTGAGGCGAGACCAATCCTCGGCCGAGGGCCAAGTTGCGTCTCCGGGGATACTTCTGCATGTGAGCTTGCCGATAATCCCGAACGCAGCGAGCCGAGATAGGAACCGCAGCATTGTGATCAGGGGTATACTGCAAATAATCTGTTGATGTATTCTTCGATTCAACATCTATGTCCTTGGGGTTTTTGTATCGAGGCTGCTCTCGGCCATATTCGGTGGCGATATGCCCGTCACATTGCTTCGGTCTCTTTTTTCGGGCCGATGAGCTTTGGCTGTAGTGATTCGGACGATTAACATGGCCCATGGCGTCATGCACTACCTCGGTGACTTAAGATGGAGAAGGGGGTTTCCCGCCCCCCCCTAGAATGTGGATAGAGCTGGCTACAGAAGTTAAAAGAAAAAAGGCCACTGTGTTAGCATCGGTTCATGATGCTATGATGTTTTGATAATCTTATAGTTGAAGCCTGCCCCTTGATGGGTTAAGCCAGAAGACCGTGGATAGAACTGTTTGGCTGGTAAGAACTCCATATCTGGTTGATCAATTGAGGCCAATCGGTATGCCTTATGTTTCTCCAGAGCGTTGGAGGGTTCGGAAACCAGGTGGAGTGGGAAACCCTCTTCTCTATCTTACGACAAGTCCCCGAGCTTGAAGTAGCAATGAAGGTATGCTATACACATCTGCAGGTCACAGTCAACAGGGGCGGAAGACGACTCGAAAGTGGAAAGCTCAACGTTATTCCTCCTGCAGCAAAAATGCCATTGCAGAATGACTGTTGGCGTGGGTAGGCACTTTTGTTGCCCCAGTGGTCGCCAGTGAAAAACAAGCCGATCTGGCAGCCTAACCGATTACGAGAAGTGTCTTGTTTCAACAAGCTTTAGGTGTGTTATGACTGTGTTATTTTTGTTGGGTTGCTCCGAGGCCTCCGCCCCCTGGCCTTGTGTAGCCTTTTGATCAAGTGTCTTGTTTCAACACTAGCCTCTGTAGGAATGTGGCGTCAAACTTACCTTCCAGGCATCAGATCATGCCAGCGATCGACCGAGGACCGGGAATTGATCTATCACGCGATCGGGGCGGAGCCGATGCCAAGCATATCTATACAAGCTGCTAGTAAAATCATTGATGATGTAGCATTATATCTAATAGATTTCAGTGGTTTAAAATGTCAAATACCTGCAAAGTTACAAAAAAATAAAAAATTTAACTATATGCTTCTCATATAATTGATGCTTTTATCCCAGTTTCTAAATGCGTAAATCCTGCCGAGTAGCAAGGTCACGCGGTGCCCCAAAACCCTAAACCGGCCCCTGAAACTAACGTACGGGCCGGTCCGACAGATGGCTAACTTTCTGCCGGCTCGACTAAGCGGAACCGCTCACCATTAAAGTTCGAGCCTGCGCCCGTACAGTAACAAAGGCAAGACAATCTTGATCTCTTTGATTCGCCGGACAGACCCCCTGGCTCTATCGTGATGCACGTACAGCGGGCTGCCGGTAGAAAAGTATTAGGGATTCGCTGGTTGACCCGGCAGATGTACAAGGGTGCTGGGCAGCTAACAGGATATCAGCGATGAGATAACGAAGGATCTTCCTGACCCCCCCTGATTCCTGACCCCTCCAACTGCTCTGGAAAAAGCCAAGGTACACCGATTGGCCTCAATTAATTCACTAAATATGGAGTTTTTAAAAGCCAAACAGTTGTACCCACAGCCTAAGGGGGTCAGGAAGACCCTTCGTTAACTTACCCAGTACTTAAGAGTACTTCAGTCTTCTTTGTCACCATTAGAGGGGAATTTCATGACCAAGACTTGCCTGAGTCGACGCCATCTGCTGACGGCGCTGTTTTACTGGACCCAATCAGCTGTCTCCGTACCTCCAGCAGACCATAATATTGTCATGACACCATGTCCAGAACCAACACCCGCCACAACCCAGCGCCAGTCATGTGACAGATGCTACAAGCAGAAGCTTCGGTGCGTCCGGGGCAAGGAGGGGAACAGCGGCGTTTGCGATAGGTGTTTGTCGAAACGGGTTCAATGCATCTACAGCTATAGTCTGCCAAAGGGTCGGCCGAGCCTGAACCGTCTATCGGAGCGTTCAAAAGCCAGCAATAGTTCAGGTACC
This sequence comes from Fusarium sp. LHS14.1, assembly GCA_025433615.1. Lineage (NCBI taxonomy): Eukaryota > Fungi > Ascomycota > Sordariomycetes > Hypocreales > Nectriaceae > Fusarium > Fusarium sp. LHS14.1. The sequence goes on along the minus strand of CM046489.1, from coordinate 638,425 downwards.
TCTCCCAAAGGTCTGCCATCGGGCTCTGCACAAGACAATATGGCCCGACCTACCACTGGTGTGTGCCTTCTTCTTCCCATTGACAATTTGAAAGTAACCTTTACTAATTTACTAAGCCCCTGAGGTGAACTCGGGATCGATTACAAGCGCTGGAGATACAAACGTCGTACTTTCAACTACGGGCGATCCCCCCCGCGTCTCTGGGCTCATGGATCCGTCCGTATTATCATGGGACGGAGCACCGCCGTGGGAGGACCATCAGCTGGAGATAGACTGGGCACCTAACCATCCAACTCTTGCAACAGAGGGCGACGCTCTCCTAGCGTCATACGATGCTACACCACTGGTGATGGATATGAATATCCAAGTTGGTCGCCAGCACGAGGCGGCAAGGACGGATCCGACGCCCGGTGAAGACAGGAATTATGCGGGCCTGGTAATAACGAAACTCTCGGAGCTGAGCATGGCCCTATCTAGGCTTCGTTCGGTGATACAGGAGCTGGCGAAGATGGAAGAATCCTCTTCAGGTCAACATCTGCTACTCAACAGCCCGGCATCATTCGATCTGGCCATGGCATGGCTTTCATCTACGGGAAATATTGCGGCAGATATGACTCACTTGACCGATAAAATCTCTAGGGGTGTACTCTGCGCCATGGAAACGACACAAACTCAGAGCAGTGACGGCTTGCTCCGGGATGTCTTCTCTGCCTCGCACCGACTGGTAGAAATCATCTACGACATGAAGGTCAACAACATTACTGACCCAGAGAATGAGAGCGAAGAAGACAATCACACCGTCTCTATTATACGCCATCTCGTCATGGCGTGTGACGCGCTGCTTTTAGAAATATTTGCTGGCGTTGTTATGACGCTTAAGCATGAGGCGTCTACGGAGGAGCCTATGAGTAGACCAATGACGACGGTATTAAGCGAGTTACGATTGGTTCTAGTAGTGAGTATATGCTCATACATGACTGAGCGCCAGGATAAGGCTATTGACCAATACCTTGGGCAAGTAGCGGCTCGAAACTTCGATGCGGGCGCCTTGTATGCTCTCAGAGTTCGGGTGCGAGAGGAGCTGTCCCGGTTGCAACAAAGGCTTCGAGACTCCTGACACATTTCTGCAATAAATAGCAAGGTTTAAAGACGTACTAGCCCGATAGAGGGGTATAGTAGAAAGCATATAGAACACTTTTGGTCTTCTCTGGGATCATAGGCTACATATATAGTAATAGAAATAAGTATATATTATAAACATATTTAGAATAATTAATATATAAATTAATATAAGAGTAAGATTAAAAATTTATTTAATAAAAGATATATTAAAGTATTAATAATATAAAAAACTAATAATTTAATTATATTACTTATTATATTGATATTTTATATTTATTATTTTTACAATTAGAATTATACTTAGAATTAAGCTTATTAAACTTTTTATTTAAAAATATTTTATATATTATTTTATTTATTAAGAAAGTTATAATTTATTAAAGACTTTTATAAACACGTTTTTTTTATAAATAAGTCTAAGAAATTTAGCGTATAAGCTCTAAGCCTAATAATTCATTACTTTATTATATATTTTAATACTTTTTAATAATATACTTATCTAAGCCTTAGCTTCTTAGATAAATAAGATATTATAAAGTTAAATAAACTTTTCTTTTAAATTAATTTAGTTATATAAAATAAGTTAAGTAACTTAGACTTAGGGCTTTATTTTAAACTTAATAATTTTATTAAATTTATTTTTATTATTAATTTAAAGCTTTATTTATAATAAATAAGTTACTTTTTAATTATTTAAAAATGTTAAAATCCCTTTTATATAATAACATTCTCTTTTAATATTAACCTTTAAATTATTTTTATAATTTTTAATTACTTAAAGAGGCTAAAATCTTAAAAGACTATATTTTTATTAAAAAAGTTTTAATTATAATTAATAATAAGATTATAATAATTATTTTCTATAGAGACTTTTAGTTTAATAACTAAAGTAGTATAGTTTATATTTATTTAAATAGCTTTTAATATAATTAAATAAGCTTATAAAAGTAATTTATAAGCTTAAAAAGGGTATTAAAAAATGCTATTAATAAGCCATAAACTTAAAAAGTATTAGCGGTAAGGCTTAGCGCTAAACTTAGTAATAAATAAAGGTCTATAGGTTTAAGTAAATAAACTTATCTAATTAAATACATAATATGTAAATAATAATAATTTTAATAATACTTTTAATAATAAAAAGTATTAATTATATTACTTAAATTATTAAGTTAAATATCTCTATTTAAAATAGCCATTATAATCTTATTATTAATATATCTTTAATTAGTTAAGAATAATTATTAATTATAATTAAATTTCGTTTAATAAATATAATAAAAATATAATCTTTTAAGATTTTAGCCTTTTTAAGTAATTAAGACTTATAAAAATAATTAAAAGGTTAATATTAAGAGAAAATATTATTATATAAAGCGGTTAGATTTTAATCTCTTTAAATAATTAATAAATAACTTATTTATTATAAATAAAGCTTATTTTAATATACTCTTAAAGCTATTATTAATTATATAAATAAGCCTTATTAATTTAAGCTTATTAAGACCTTAGGCTTTAAGTATAAAGCCTTTCCTATTAAATATATTAAAAATTAATTAAGATATTTTAACTTTTATTTTAGGTAAAATAAAGCTATGTAAGAATAATAACTTAAAATTAGTAATATATATATATACTAAGTAGCCTAGTTAACTAAGTAGCCTAAAAGTCCCTTAACTTATATTATGTCGATTTAATTAATTAATTCTTAATTACCTAGTATATTATAGATTAATTATAAAGCTAGGATATTTCTTACTCTTTAGGCCCTTTAAAATAACCTAAAATTAAGTCTTAAATATACTATAGAGATATATAAAGTTAATTATAAAACCCTATGCCGCTATTAATAAGGGATCTAATCTTAATATAATACCTTTAATTAATTATATTAACTATTAGATCTAAAGGAATAAATCCTTAAGTATTTTATTTTTAACTTAGATTTATAAGGATTTCCCTCTTAGCTTTATAATATTAAAGAAATAACTAATTAATTACTTATTAATTATAATATATTACTTATTAATATATATTGGGCTTATAACTTTATTAAGTAATACCTAGAGCTTAAAATATATTTTTTTAAAGGATATAATTACTAAAGAGCTAAATATAAAAATCTAATTATTATTTATAATAAGTTTTAGCTTATAATAAATATAATTATAAAATATAATAACTAATTAAATAATATTTATAATTTTAATAAGATTAGCTTTATTATGAGTATAATTATAAGTAAAATAATTATTATAGGCTTAAAAAGATATTTAAAGCTAAAATTAATATAGCCTAATAACTATAAATAAATTATAGTTATTTAAGTAATTAATATAAAGGCTAGGTAATTTAGCTATTTATTATTAATATAGGCTTATATTACCTCGCTAATTAATATTAAGAAAGTAACCTCTTAGGTAATTAAGCTATTATAATAACTTAAAATAGCTAGATTAATAATAAGATTAATCTTAAATAGCTTAAGTATTTTAATTAATATATAATTAATTAATTAATTAATTAATTAATTCTTATTATCTTTTAATCTTTAATAATTATAAAAATTATTATTTTATTAAATTTAAGAAATATTATAAAAGAAAAATTATTTAATTTTATATATTATTTTATTTATTTTATTTATTTTAGCCTTTAATATTAAATATTTTAATATATTAAAAGAAGCTTATAATTAAAATATAAAATAATTAATTAAATATTTTATAATTTATATTTTAAAGATTAAGTTTTTTTTAGCTTTTTATATAATATATAAGGCTATTATAATAAAAAGAAATATTAAAAAGGCTTTTAAAGGTATTAATTTTATTTCTCTTAATTTAAAAATTATAATCTTAAAGCTTAATATATAATTATAGATATTAATATTAATTAAGGAGATAATTAAATTATTAACCCCTTAGGCTTTAAAGACTTTAAAGATTATATTTAAGGCCTAATCTTAGTTTAAATACTTTAAAAAATAAATTAAATATTATTAAAATAGCTCTTTAAAGTTAATTCTTAAAATATTAAAATCTTTTATAAATAAAATAAAAATAATTATATATAAAATAATTTTTATAAAAATAAAAATCTAAGACCTTTAAGAGGTAAATAATATATTACGTTATTATTAAAAGATAAAAAGGATTAAATTTTAGAAAAGAGGAGTAATAATAATAAAGAAAAAATATTAATTAAATAAATATAAATATATAAATAATAGCTAAATTATTAACAAGTAATAATTAAGGAAAATAAATTAAATTAGGTATTTAATGATATAATATATATAATAAGCCTAGCTATAATATAAAGACCTATTAATTAATAATTAAAATATCTAAGGAAGAATATAATAAATAATTTTAGTTAATTAGATAATTTATAGTATTTTTATTATAATTCTTATAGAGGAGTTTAAAAAAAGTATAATACTTATTTAATTATAGCGCTTATTTATTAAGTATATTATATCTTATTATATTACTTTATTTTAATTAATCCTATAGTTTTTTAATTAAACTATATTATAAAATACTTTATATATTCTTATATATATATAACCGATTTTATTTAATAATTAAATATTAATAGCCATGGGACTAATAGCCCCCTCCGGCCTCCGTCGATCTAAACGAACCGAAAAACTATTCCGGGCCGACGGGCTAGTTGTTTTCCTGTCTGCCTTCTAGGCTCCTTGGCTCGCTTCTCGCCTCTGCTTAACTCCCTCGATTGCTAATCCCGCTGTTGGTGAAAGCTCTTCTTCTCGCTGATTCGTTCCTACTGCTTTTATTTTGCCTGCCACATATTGGCCGACGTCTGGACACCCAGACTTGCCCGCGCCGAAGCGTCTGGTAATCCTGCCGGCGCTGGTGTATTTTATTTCGTAAGTGAAATGCTCAAGATGAAGATGGCATTTACATGGGTGCGGTAGGCGTACCCTAGCTCGTGGGTGTAGGTACGCCAAATCCGGTCGCTAGTCGGCATCTACGCTTTAAGCACCGAATGATCGGGCATTATTTAAATCGCCGGCGATTATACCTCCGTTCAACAGTTCATAAGCAGTCTCTTGTTAGCCACGGAACATTACGTTATAAATACAGCCACTGCTATTCTCTAAATATGAGTAGATCGTTTTAAACTCATCAGCAATCTTAAAGACTGTTCCCGACACAGAGAGATTCATTCCATCGCCAGCAGCACCTACACAATGGCTTCGAACGGAGTTCAAATTATTATGGGCGGGGCCGTATTTGCTTGGAGCTCAGTCGACGTGGTTGAAAGATGGCTGAAGCTAGTTGAGAAACTGGCCATCAAGTCCATCGACACAGCACAACTCTATGGGCGGTCTGAGGAGCTGCTTGGCAAGGCCGGTGCTGCTTCTCGATTTACCATTGATACCAAGATCCCAGGCGCCTTAGCCCCGGAACTTACGACCGAAGATTACATCCTTAGCTCCTGCAAGGAGAGTCTTAAGAAGCTTGAGACTGAGCAGGTGGGTGAACAAGTCGGAAATAGTTATTAAGAGGCCACTCGCTTACAAGTAGAACCCAGGTCGATATCTACTACCTACACGCTCCCGATCGTAGGGTTCCAATCAAAGAAATTCTGGGCGCCTTGGATAAGTTGTACCACCGGGGTGCCTTTAGGCGCCTCGGGTTGTCGAACTTCCTTGGCGAGGAGGTCGAAGAGATTATTCGCGTTGCCAAGGAAAACCAATTCATTGTCCCAACAGTCTACCAGGGCAACTATTCAGCCGTGGCACGCCGTGCTGATGACGAAATTTTCCCTGTTCTCCGCAAACATGGAATCGCCTTCTACGCCTACAGTCCTATTGCCGGCGGGTTTCTCTCCAAGTCCGAGGAGACTCTGAAAGATCCTGAAGGCCGGTTTGGTAAGGGAGACAAGCTTTCAGGTCTCTATAACGGAATGTACAATAGGCCTCGTTTTGTGGCCGCTCTCGGCGATTGGGGAAAGATTGCTGAAGATGAAGGCGTCTCCAGGGCTGAGTTAGCATACCGCTGGGTCGTCTACCACTCTCAGCTCCGGGGGAATCTCGGCGATGCTGTGGTTATCGGCGCGAGTAGGGAGGAACATCTGAAGCAAACAATGGAGGCTCTTGAGAGGGGTCCCCTTGGCGACGATGCTGTCAAGCGTATTGATGGAATTTGGGATAGTGTTAAGGAGAGTGCTTCGTTAGATAACTTTGAGATGCAAACAAAGTTTTAGCTTTAGAGGAAGGCAGGCCGGATGGATTTGCCAGCCTTCACGACGCTCTTATTATAGTTCAACAAGGCCATGAACGCGGATGCATAGTCGTCTTTCAACAGACGATTTTCTCAGGCATGTACGTTTTCAAATCCGACACAAAGTCCCTCGACGTATTCAGTGCAGCCAAGCCAGGACAACTAGGAACTATCTATGGTGACAAGGTACATTTCTTCCATCCCTAGCTGCTGAACAGTGCTCTCCCTGTGCCCACATCTGGAAACTCCACAAGGTATCCGTGATATGAGGTATCTACCGATGAATAGAAAGTCACTGAGCGAATAGCATAAATCTAGGTCAGAGGTGTCGTGACCCGACACTTCAGCGACGGCTTTCTGGACTGCTGGAAGGGTAAGCTTTTCAGTACCGGAACCGCCCATGGCCAGTCTCCTCATCAATATCAGAGACAACAGCAACAGCAATAACAACAGCAATAGTAACAAAGGCAGCGAATCGACATCATCGCATAACCTTCTTCCTGCTAGTCGGGTCCATATATATCTTCCTCCACTATAGTATCAGCTTGTCCTTAGTCATTTGCTCAAAACGCCTTTGTGTCCCACACTGGTGTACCATTCTGATCCAGTAACGGCGTTGACCTATCCGTATCTGTCCAGAAAAACGCACCATAGGTTTGGTCAACCTTGCGAGTGTGGCCCCAGGCCTCTCTTAAACTCGCCGATGATAATAGGCATTCGTTCCTTTCCTTGGGAAACTGAGTAGGATGTATCAACCGTCTGATCGGTGCGAGTATCAGAAAGAGCCTTTTCGTGAGAAGCTTGAAGGATATCTGGGTAATTGGCGAATGCGCCTAGGATAATATTTGATATATCGGTATGGAACCACTGAATTCCGTCTGCTTCTGTATTAAGACGCCATTTTCGGAAGTTTGGTGGATATCCAGACTCATTCAGGCGGAGGCTGTCATCATCATACTCGTCCAGGAATGCATCAAAGTTGGCGACAACCGCGTCTGGCCCTCAAATAGATGTGTGAACTTTGACCCGGGAGATGGGGGGGTAAGATTTAGCCCATGGCTTGCTGCTATCCGATTGCTTGTAGGTGTCTTTGATCGGGTTCGTAGGGTGCTGCCCGATGAGAGAAGCCAAGGTGGTTGCCATCGTGGCTTGGGAAGACGGGTGTGGGGTTGAAGCTCTCGAGATCAGGGCGGGGAGACAGCCCGGATGGGTGACTGTACGTACCTAGGTAGGTACCTTGGGAGGGGGAGGTGCGTTGTCTAGGGCCCCTCATATAGACACGACCGGTCATGCCGTTAAGTTCACGTGACTTTCGACAGGCCAGCCATGCCAATAAGATCCATTATATACGCACGATTTATATATAAATAAGTAATAACCCTCTTCTCTTTAATCTATAGAAATAATATTAATTTATATAATTAAAGAGATATATATTTTACTATATATATAGCTCTTTAGTCTATAGTATATTACTAATTAGCAGCGCATTAATCTACCTAGGACTATAAAAAATATATAATACCTATACTTATATTATCTAACTACTATAAGTTAATAGGTATTAAGTAAATTACTTTAATATATACAATATATACAAAAGCCTTCTCGCCCTTAAAGAGCCCTTTTTTCCCTTATTAAATAATATCACAAAGATATATAATTATAACTAAAATTAATATTAAAACCCTTAAGACTCCCCTATCTTTATTAATAATATAATAACTCTAATAAGGGTAATATATTCTTTAAATATAAATATACTAGCTATTTTATACCTTATTACTAATAATTAATAATAAGAGTAGCGCCCTAATAATCCTTACCTAGTAATTAACCCTTTATATATATCACGGCTATGATATACCCTAGGCGGGAACGCCCGGCAGAAAGACCGATTAACTAAGCAAGGACCACTTACCCTAGAAGGACTAATAAAAAAAGGACTAATAGCGGTCTAGGGACGACGCGGTCTAAGACTAATAGTATTCCTAAGAACCTATCGGTCCTATAAATAATATATAAGTATATAGGCACGCCTATTAGGACTTTCTTATAAACTAGCTATCTTAGCTATTAATATAACCTAATTATACTTAATACCTTTAAGTATGTTACTAGATGTGACTTATAATACCCCTTTAAGGCTATATAATATAATCCCCTGCTAATATAAACTAATATAATAGGTTTATCCCTTAGGAAACCCACGATCGTTATAATATATACCTTATTAATAGGTTTAATATACCTTATTAAATAATTTAATTACCTTTAATATATTTTTTGCCTAGGATCCTTAAGCCTCTATAAGAGCCTAAAATACTTAGTATCTTTATTATAGGGCCCTTATTACTATAATCTAATACCTATAGAGATATTAGGTTAAGGGAAAATAATATATTATATATTAAGATTAATAGCTTTAGTAATAGTAATAATATATTAATATTAATATTAATCACCTCTAGAATATACTTAACCTTTAGGTTATAGATTAATTATATTAAAATTAGTAAATTATAGTCCTAGATATAAATTAGCCTTTGCCGGCTATAGGAATAACTACCTTTCTATTAATAATTATATATTTAAAGAATATAAGAGTTTATATTACGGATATTAACTAAAATAGCTATATTTAGTAGTATTAATAGGGAAAGTAATAACCTTTTATAGTATTAATAAGTCTTTTACTCTTTCAATTAATAGCTATTTAGCTAAATAAACCTAATATCATAACTTAGTTATAACTCTATTAAATTAAGCTATTAAGTTATAATAAATATCTTTAAAAAAGATTTTTTTTATTTATATAATAATATATATTTTTTATATTTTTTATTAATCCTATAAATATTACTTAAGGGGTTGTTACGTTTATATTATTACTCCTATAATTTAAGATCCCTTTTATAAGTATCCTAAATATATTATATCCCTCGCCGCTATATCAAGGGCTACTTTACCCTCTCTTTCTTAATACTTTACTTAATTTATTTATTCTTAGCTTTATCTTAATTAAGATAACTCTTTTTTTCCTTCTTAGTTTATTCTTTAATATTATTTCTTACCTTATAATACCTCTCTATTTACTTATAGTTAAGGTATTAATTAAGCTCTATTTTAAAGTAATATATAAGTAGCTTTATAGCCTTCTAGTATTATCAATTAGTCTTAATAGCTCCCTAAGGTAATATAATATATTAGGCCTCTCGTGCTTTTTTATATTATTATAAGATAGTATAAAGGTTATTAGCTCGTAAGGAATAAACTATTATTATATATATTATAGTAATAATTACTAGTCTAGCTACTAAAGGAGATAGTATATAAGTTACTATCTATATTATTATATATATTATTATAATTAATATAGTCTTAGATACTATAAAAGACCCTAATAGAGATAATAAGAATAATAAGCTAGTTATAAAGTAAGTAAATATATATATTATTATATATTTTATTATAAAGGTATTAATAAAAGCTTATAATAAATATTTATAATATAAGCTATATATTTTTAACCTTATATTATAGCTTTATTAGTAATAATTAAATACTTTAGGAATACCTTTAATAATATTACTTTTTTAAAAGCTTTAAAGATATAAGGCTTATAATATATATCCTTATTAGTAATAGTAGTAAATTAATTACTAAGTAGTTATATTACTTTTAAGGCTTAATAAGAAGCTAGGGGCTTTTAAAGTATTTAAGATATTAATATAAATAGAAATAAGATGATAGAAGTATTATAACTATAATATATCCTAGGCGGGGACATATAGTAGGAAACTAATTAGCTAAGCAAGGACTACCTACCCTAGAGAGACTAATAATAAATAGATTAATAATAGTCTAAGAATAACGCGATCTAAGACTAATAGCGCTCCTATAAACCTATTAGTCCTATAAATAATATATAAGTATATAAATATATTTGTTAATATTTTCTTATATATTAGCTATCTTAGCTATTAATATAACATAGTTATACTTAATAGCTTTAAGTATATTACTAGATATAACTTATATTATTGTTTTAAGGCTATATAATATTCTCTTTTATTAATATAAACTAATATAACTAGTTTATCTCTTAGGAACCCTATAATTATTATAAAAAGGGGCTAATATTTATTTAGTAAAGGGTTTAAGCTATAAGTATAAGGTAAACTAAGAGTCTGAGTAAAGACCCCTATATATATAAGATACTCTCTTAATAGTTATTACTATTAAGCCTTAACCCTTTATAGGGCTTTATAAAATATTTAATTATAGGTATTACTATATAATACTTTAAATAGCAAAAGAGATATAGTAATATACTACTTAGCTTAGTTTGCCTTAAGCTTAGTAAGCTTATGTACTAAAATAAGCTTAACAGTTCTCTAAGCCTTAAAGAGGTTAACTTATAATATTTCTAAATAATCTTTAATAAGACTATAAATGCCTTTAGCCTATAATATTATATATTCCTTAAAGTAAAGGTATTAATTAGCCTATGCCTTTATAAACCTCTCTTTATAGGAATCTAGCTAGGTCTCTATATTATAGCTTTCCTTATTAATATAGCTAAGAATATAATAGTCCTTAAACTTCTTAATCCTTTTATTATAAATATTATTAATTAATAAGGGTAAAATCTTATACTAAGAGTTATAGAATTTATTTTATTTCTTTTACTCTTAAGGATTATTTTTATATTAAGTAGAACCTAGACTTTAAAATATATTTCTTTTAGAAATATAACTATTAAAGAGCTAAATATAAAAATCTAATAATTATTTATAATTAATTCTAATTTATAGTAAATAAAATTATAATATATAATATTAAGTTAGCTAATATTTATAACTTTAATAAGATTAATTTTTTAATAAATATAATTCTAAATAAAATATTTATTATAGGTATAAAAAAGTATAAAAAGCTAATATTAATTTAGCTTAGAAATAAAAAATAAATTATAATTATTTAAGTAATTAATATAAAAGGCTAAATAATTTAATTACTTATTATTAATATAATATATATATAACCTAAGCATTATAATTAACTAAGTATTATACTTTTCTTAACCTCTCTTATAGAAATTATAATAAAAATACTATAAACTATTTAATTAATTAAAACTATTTATTATATTCTTCCCTATATATCTTAATTATTACCTAATAAGTCCTTATATTATAACTAGGCTAGCTATAGATACTATAATACTAAATACCTAGTTATACTAAGCTCCTTTAATAATTACTCTGCGATAATTTAGCTATTACCTATATATTAATATCTATCTAATTAATTACTTCTTAGCCTTCCTCTATTATTATAGCCCCTCTTTTCTATAACTAAGTCCTTTTTACCCTCTAGCGCTAGCTAAGTATCTTATTTACTTATTAAAGGTCTTAGACCTCTACCCTTATAGGAGCTATCTTATATATAATAGCCTTTATTCCCTTTATAAGAGACTTTAAGGCTTTAAGAATTAACTCTAAGGAGCTATTTTAATACCTTTAGATTTATCTCTTAAGGTATTTAAACTTAGATAAGGCCTTAAGTATAATCTTTAGGGTCTTTAATACCTTAGAGGTTAATTAAGTAAATACCTCCTTAACTAGTATTAATATCTATAGCTATATATTAAGCTTTAAGACTATATCTTCTAAATTAAAGAAATAAGCTTAGCCCCTTTAAATAATACCTTAAGATTTCTTTTTATTATAATAGCCTAAAATATAATATAAAAAGCTAAAAAAAACTTCGTTTTTAAAATATATATTATAAAATAACTAATTAAATACTTTATTTTTTTCTTATAAGCCCTCTTAAGTATACTAAAGTATATAATATCAAGGGGCTAAAGTAAATAAAATAAATAAAGTAATATATAAACCTAGATAATCTTATTATTATTATAATATTTCTTAAATTTAATAAAATAATAATTTTTATAGCTATTAAGGATTAATAGATAATAAGTATAAAGGTATAGGCCCGATAGGCACGATTAGGATAATATTAGAGATAGAAAGGTAGGTTTAATATATTAATATGACTTCAATTTGCCGAAGTCTCTGCGAGTCTTTAGCGAAAGGAGTTTTATATAGTCTAAGACCTATATAATAATCCGAGGATTTCCTAATCTACTAGTAATAGCCGATAAAACCCGAATACTCTTATAATTACCCCCTCTCCCGAGAGCTTAGTCCCTCGAGCTTATCTAGCTAATTATCTTATTCCTTTATTTAATACTAAAGATATCTAAATATAACTATCTTTTAATTAATCTCTAGCTTTAATAACTCTTTATAATATATCGCTAATTATTTGCTATCTCTTTTATGCCTTTCTTTTATAATAATAATAATCTTTATTATAGATTTATTATTCTCCTTTATAATTAGTTAATCGCCGTTGGGTTAGTAATCGCTTTGCGCTATTAACTATCTAGCACTAATAGCTTAAATATAGCTATTATTACTATAATTAGAGTTTTTCTATTCTATAATAATCTTCTTTCTTTTATTTTTTTTCTCCTTATAATAATAATTTTATTACCTATTATAATAATATCGCTATAGCCTTTATAATCCCTATTAATCTTATCTTTCTAAATTATATATAATTCTTTAGTTTTCCCTCTTATTTTTATATTATTTATTTATATACTTATTATAAAGCTTTTAGTAATATCTCTCTTAATAACTTACTCCTTTATACTTTTAAAGTTTATATATAATAATACTATTTACTTCTAAAAGATAGACCTTAATAAGATTCCCTATATATATTACTTAGAATATATAAATAAGGACCCTTAAATTCCTTATATTATTAATTAATCGCCGAATTATTACTTATTATATACTTATAATAAGAAGAGGTATAATTTTATAAGTTTTCTTTCTTCTCTTTTTATTATTTTCTCTAAATTATCGCTAATACTTTATAAATTCCCTATAAGCTTTAAGGTATTACTTAATACTTATAGAATAATATTTATAGCCTTTATAATACTATTATTACTAACTTTTCTTCTTTTACCTATATTTAGATCTAGTATATTAATTATGCTATTAAGGATATAGTATATACCTAGCGAAAGGTTATTAATTATCTCTATAACCCTATGATATAGTTATCTAAGGATGCGGTCTAGTTATCTCGCATCTAGATATAAGAACTTATATCTAACTGAGAGCTATTATCCCTACTCTGCCTCTAAGGTATAAGTTTTTTACCCTTCTCTCGCCATAGTATTAGCTAATATTCTATATATAGGCTAGAGCTTAGATAGCCCTTCCTGAGATAATTAGTTATATTACTATTATTACTCCCGTCTATATTTATAATAATACTTTTACTTAATTATTACTTAAGGTAATTAATCGCTTAGATAATACTAAAAATACCGCGAGAGTTAATATTAAGGTTAAGGGTAGCGATTATAATATTCTAAATAGCCTCGGCGAGTTATATAATATTGCTAATTAGGCTATTACTAATAGTAACCCTGGCCCTATTTATTTTATTTCCTTTATAGGCTAATATCCCTATTTCTAAGGCCCCGCTAACCCTTTATTAACTCTTAGTAGTTATAAGCGTGCTTATCTTATTGCTAGAGGTAATAATAATAATAATAATAATACTCCTAATCCCTCGCTAAGTAATTACTATAAAAAGCCCTATAAGACTCGCGGTTAAGCCGCTTATAATTATAGTTATAGTTATAGTCATAGTAGCGCTAATACTAATAATAACCCTTAAGTTATAATAAGTTTATTATATCTTATCGCTAATATATTAGCTCTTATCTTCCTAGGGTTTCTATTATTATCCTTATTATTTTAACTTAGCTCTTTCTTTATATTATTCTATGCCTATATTATAATACCTCGGCGAGTAATTTCCTATTTTTATTAGCGACCTAGCATAATTTAGTTTTTACTTTATTCTTATATTTAAGTTTTCTATTTTATACCTAGATTAATAAGACTCTTTTTTTTTTTTTTTTATTATAATACTTTTAATATATATTTAGCTATACCTTATTCTATTTTTTATAATCTTTCCTTATAACTTTAAGGCATTTCTTTATTATTACTTATATATTATCTAAGTATTCTTTTAGTTCCTAAGTATTATATTTTATTAATTAACCTTTTTATTTAATAAGATAAAAAGTCTTATCTCTTATATCTTTATATAAGATTATTTCTTTTACCTCTTATTTATTAAGCTTATCCTTAAGCTCTAGTTACTCCTATGCGGTATTACTAATTACTCTATAATTATTTTATAGCTCTATAAGTAATATATAGAATATATTATATATATGCTAATATTTTTCTAATAGCTCTAAAGTATAGGCCTATTTTCTATATTTATTAAGGACCTTAGCTCTTATAAATCTTAGGGCTAATTTAAGATATTTAAATCTTTAATTCTTTATTAATACTCTTATAATTTATCCCTAATAATAGGTCTATAGCTTATATCTTAAATTATAGTATTTTGCCTAAGATTCTAAAGCTTTCTCCTAATATATATATACTTAGGTTTATATATAGCCTAGTATTATTAAGTATTTAGCGATACCTTATATATTTATCTCTATCTTTATTAAGATATATTTTATATATCTTAGATAATAACTAAATAGCGCTTCTATTAGAGAGACCCTAATAGTTAAATATATACTATTATTATAGGCGAAAGCGGTATCTAAGAGTTATATCGCTTACCTTTTAGGTAATTCTCTTATATATATTCTTAGATATTTCTTAAGTATTTAATAGGTGTATTCTATCTAGCTATCTATCTATAGATAATATATAGTTAATAATTAGCGATAGATCGCCTATTTTTTTATAAGGTCTACTTAGAATTTATTAATAATTAGCTTATCTTAATTACTAATTATCCCTTTTAGTATACTAAAGTAGCTTTTTATATACTTATATAAGAGAGCTATAAGCTTTATAGCCCTAAGTTTCTTTAATATTAATATAAATAATATAAACTTAGTTATCTTATATATAATAATAAGGATTATATTATAATTATTACTATTACTTTAAGTACTTAGTAAAAGCCTAGTTATAAAATTAAGGCTAATCTCTTAGAATAGGTATAATAATAGTAATAAGGATTATAGTTTTCTATAGGGTTTATACCTTAGGATTCTAATACCTTAGTATATTAGGTAGCTTTTAATATATTCTTAGATATCTTTTATAATACCTTATTAATAAAACTTCCTCGAAATAAGGTTAAGTATCTTTTAAGATCCTATATAACTTACTCTTAGGTTATTATAATATTAATAAAGGATCTCTATCTTTATAGCTCTTTAATCTAAGATAATTAATTATCCCTTATAATATAATAAGTCTTAGGAGTCTATTATATATCCTTTATATTCGCTAGTAATTCTTTAAACCTTTACCTTAAAGTTTTAATATTATTAATCTTAGCTCTATAATTCCTTAATTAATATCTTAAACTTCTTAAAAGGCTAAGAGAAAAGTACTATTTTGCCTTCTATAAGCTCTCTTATAATTAGGCATAAGATATACTACTCTAGAATAATAACCCTAGCTAGAATTAGGTCCCTAGAGGCTCACCGAGAGTTCTCTACCTACTTAGCGGTCTATAAAGTATTTACTCTTTTTATCTTTGCTTATTAATATCGAGTTATAATAATAGATATTATATAATAAATAGTGCTCTTTAGCTTATACTTATAGGAGGGAGGGGGACCCCTTATTATAGCCTTTACTATATAAATATATATAGATAAAATACTTATCTTACCTTTAAGCGCAGCGATATATCGCTAAGTAGGCTCTAGTAGCTTATATATAAGCTCTAGCTTTTTAGCTAATATAGGTAAGATATCTCTATAGGAGATCTCTCCTTTTATATAGTCTAGTCTCCTTAAGAGGCTATCTATAGGGTTCTTTATGCCTAATTGATATTTAATATTAAAGTTAAATATAGATAATTAATATACCTAGCGGGTAAATCTACCTTATAAATCCTTAGCTAATACTTCGATAATACCTATAAGCGCCTAATAGTCTATTAGGATTAAGAACTTCTCTAAGAGTCCTTATAGGTAATATACCTAATATTCTAGGCTCTTAATAATAGCTAATAGCTCTTATTAGCCTATGGCCTATTATTATTCTTAGTCTTATAGCTTCCGCGACTAATAAGCGATCAGTCGCTATTAAGTATTAATTAGTTATATTAGGATATTAGAGATAGCTCTCGCCGATATATCTATTTCTACCCTTATTAAAAGGGATAGGTCTTAATATTAGAGAATTATCGCAGAGTAGAAGGTATACTTAAGCTATTAAAAGGCTTATTTTACCTCTAGGGTCTATATAAACTCGCTGCTTTTCTTCTTATTCTTATTTCCTTTTAATAGGGATATAAGTAAGCTAATAATTACTAAGTAATATGCGATAAATTTATAATAGAAGTTATAAAATCCTAGGAATACTTATATATCCCTAAAGTTAATTAGAGCCTCTTACTTAGAGATTAATTTAACCCTATTAGGGTCTATTTAGACTCTTTCTTAAGTAATAATATACTTAAGGAATTTAATATTTTATTTATAGAAATTATACTTAGATAGCTTACTATATAGCTATATTTCGGCGAGCTATTATAAGACCTCTCTTAGGTACTTAATATATTCTTTTCTTATCTATAAGTAGATAAGGATATTATCTATATAGGATATATAATATATATCTAATATATTAGCGAGAGATTAATAAATATATACTTAGAATATAGCTGGTATATTAATAAGCCTAAATAATATAACTATATATTAGAAGTATTTATATCTTATATAGAAAGCTATCTTTTATTAATCTTTTTCTATAACCCTTATATAATAATATATATTATAGATATTAATCTTAGAGATCTATTTTACTCCTATAAATTAGTCTAAGAGGTCTTTAATAAGGGGGAGGGAATAATAGTTCTTAATTATTACCTTATTTAGCCCGCGATAATCTATATATAACCTTATTCCTCTATCCTTCTTAGGAATAAAAAAGATTAAGGCGCCTACTTTATTTATTAAATATTTAATCTGATTATTTACTAAGTTCTTAGCGAGGTATTCCTAAAGGGTATTATATTAGGCTTTATTTATAGGATATAGCGGCTTATATAATAGCTTATTTCTTTTAATGAGATTAATCCTATAAGTAGCCTTTAGTAAAAGTAGTATCCTCTTAGTGGCTTCCTTATTAAAGAACCCTTCTAAGCCTTTAAGTTCTAGAGGGAATTTATTTTTATTTTCCCCTCTATCCTTTAATAGTTCACTAAGTATAGCTATGCTTTTTTCCTCTAGTAAGAGGGTAATTATAATATATAATATATAAGCTATCTCGTAGTTCTTAATAATATCTTAGAGAATAAACTTAGGGTCTATAAATATAATCTCTTAATAATATTATAAATTAATAGTATAATTAATTATAATACTTTCTTATCTTATTAAATAATAAGATAAGATTATATTATACCTCCTTAACCTAATATTAGATTTTATAAATATTTATTATATTTTCTATAGGTTTCTATTATTATCTATAAAAAAGAAAATAAACTAATAAGTATTTCCTAGGTTTATTTTATCCCCCCTAAAAGATTCTAGCCCTAAGGTAATATAATCTATTATAGGCTTAAGCCCTAGTCTTTTAATAAGGTCTATATTAATTAGATCGATCTTAGACCTAGTATTAAGGAGTATATTTAATTCTTCCTTACTAAGTCCTTAGAGAGCTAATCTTTTAGATCGGGCGGTCTTCCCTATAGGTACCTATTTAATAAGGGTTATAGATAGAGGAATAGGTTTTTCCTCTATTTAACCTAATTTTCTAAGTTATTTAACTCTTCTCCGGCATAGGTATAATTAACCTTCGCCGAAGGGCTACCTCTTCTAAGAGGGGCTTAGCTCTTATTAATTAATTTCTTTAGTAAGTAATCTAATACCTTATATCTTATTTAATTATAGCTATAATATTTAATTATCGCGGGTCTCTTATTATTATATAGGTAATATATCGCTAATATAGGTATATTTAAATAGCTCTAGTTTCCTCGTAGGTATTTTAACCCTATTCTTAATAAAGGTCCTAAGGATAAGCTACCCCTAGGGGTTCCTTTATAACCTCCTTAATAAAGAGAATAGTATTTCTTCGCTAAAGGCTTAGAGATATTTAGCTTATATTTCCTCTTAGCCTTATTATTAGCTTAGGACTAATTCTAGATATATTTTACCTTATTAATAATATCTCTAGCCCTATCTAAGGGCTACTTAATCTACTTAAGCTCTCTCTTAACTCTTAGTACTAAGTAATAAAAGAAGTAATAGGCTATGCCCTTATTTTTTTTCTATTTCGTCGGCAATATATCGCGGAGGGCATATTATTATATAAAGTATTATAAAGGGGTTTCTTCTTTCCCCTATATAATAACTATAAGTTAGTCTCTTGCCTGCTATTCTTATAGTTTTAGATTAATATATTATCTCTATATAAATATAAGATATTTCTCTTAAGAAGAAAGGTCTATTAGTAAGCCTATGGCATATATTCTTTATTCTATCTAAAAGGCATAGCTAAGCTAAGTTATAGATTATTTAATTTATTATTAAGCTATAGTATTAGGTCTTATCTAATTAGCTAATTTAATAGCCTTAATCTAATTATTAATCTTAACCATATTAATATATTTAGTTAGATACTTATAGTTATAGGTTAAAGGCTTTTTATAGTCTCTTTAGTAAGCTAGCGCTAGGCAATCAATAAGTTATATTAATATCTAGTTCTATTATAATAGCCTATCTAAGATTACTTATTATTATTCTTATTTAACTTATTAATAGTATTATTACTCCCTTCTTTATAACCTTTATAACCTCCTAGAGGATAAAGAGCTTCCTAAGGATCTTAATAATAAGCTCGCCCTTCTTTAGCGTTATATTAGCGATATATACTCCTCGAAAGGTATTATAGCCGGGGTATAGGCCCTTAGCTATTACTACTTATTACCTAGTAGGTAAATAATATCTTCTAAGTATCTTAAAGAGTAGCCTCTATATTCTCGCGGAGTTATCAAGAGGGTATCTATAATAGGGGTTATAAGCTACTCCTTACTCTCTCGGATTAGCTATTTAAAGTCTTTTATATTTATATAACCTAGGACCCCTAGTCCTATAGCTATATCGCTAGGTAGCGTAGCTATTTATCTTTCTCTTTATAATCTTATTAGATTATTTTCGCTGACTTGGCGCTAAGCTATTAGCTATTATATAATAGGGGTATTCTTATTAGACCTATCTATCTTAATAATATATTAATCTTCTATATAGGTAAAAATTAAAGAATTATAAAGGTATAGGCCTAATAGGCATAATTAGGATAATATTAGAGATAGAAAGGTAGGTTTAATATATTAATATGACTTTAACTTGCCGAAGTCTCTATAAGTCTTCGGCGAAAGGAGTTCTATATGGTCTAAGACCTATATAATAATCCGAGGATTTCCTAATCTGCCGGCGATAGCCGATAGAACCTGAATACTCTTATAATAAGAATTAATTAATTAATTAATTATATATAAATTAAAATACTTAAGCTATTTAAGATTAATCTTATTATTAATCTAGCTATTTTAGGTTATTATAATAGCTTAATTACCTAAGAGGTTATTTTCTTAGTATTAATTAGCGAGGTAATATTAGCCTATATTAATAATAAATAATAAGATTAATTAGCCTTTTATATTAATTACTTAAATTATTATACTTTATTCTTAGTTTTTAGGCTATATTAATTTTAGCTTTAAATACCTTTTTAATCCTATAATTATTATTTTATTTATAATTATACTTATAAGGAAATTAACCTTATTAAAGTTATAAATATTATCTTATTAAATATTATATTTTATAACTATATTTACTATAAGCTAAAACTAATCATAAATAATAGTTAAATCTTTATATTTAGCTCTCTAATAATTATATTTTTAAAAAAAATATATCTTAGGCTCTAAGTATTACTTAATAAAGTCTAAACCCTAATATATATTAATAAATAGTATATTATAATTAATAAGTAATTAATTAGCTATTTCTTTAAGACTATAAAGCTAAGGGGGAAATCCTTATAAATCTAAATTAAAAATAAAATAAATAAGTATTTATTCCTCTAGATTAAATAGCTAATATAATTTATAGATAGTATTATATTAAGATTAAACGCCTTATTAATAGTAATATAGCTAATACTTTTAGACCTTATAGGTTATTATAGCGTATTAAATACTTAGGTTTAAGTTATTTTAAATTGCCTAAAGGGTAAGAAAGGTTCTAGCTTTAATAAGAGGAGCTAATATTATAGGTTCTTAAGAACTAATTAATTAAATAAAAACTTAGGTATAGGAGGGAAGAGTGCGATACTTGGTTAACTATAATGCTCGGGTTATATATATATTAAGTGAAGATTATTTTATTAATTAATATTAAAAGAATAATCTCTTAAGTAATAAAATTATTATAATAACCTAAAATAGCTAAATTAATAATAAATTTTGTTTTAAATAGCTTAAAAGCTCTTATTAATATATAAATAATTGATTAATTAATCTATATTATCTATTAATTTTTAATAGCTATAAAAATTATTATTTTATTAAATTTAAGAAATATTATAAAGAAAATAAAATTATCTAGCTTTATATATTACCTTATTTATCTTATTTATTTTAGCTCTTTAATATTAAGTATTTTAAGCTATTTAAGAAGGCTTATAATTAAGAAATAAAACTTTTAATTAAATATTTTATAATTTATACTTTAAATATTAAGTTCTTTCTAGCCTTTTTTACAATATATATGCCTATTATAATAAAAGGAAATATCAAAGGGGCTTTTAAAAGAACTAATTATATTTTACTTAACCTAGATATTATAATCTTAAAGCTTAATATATAGCTATATATTATAGAGCCTTTATTATTAAAATTACTAAGATATTAATTATAATACTTTAATCCCTATTTTAAGTAGAATCAAGTTATATAGAAATATAGCTATATATATTAATATTAATTAAGGAGGCTTTTAATTAATTAATATATTAGGTATTAAGTATCTTAAAGATTATACTTAAGGCTTAATCTTAATTTAAATACCTTAAAAGATAAAATAAGAAGTTTTAATATAGCTCCTTAAAATTAATTATTAAAGCCTTAAAGTCTCTTAAGAATAAAATAAAGATAATTATATATTAAGTTATCTTATTAGCTATTAAGAATAAAGACCTTTAAGAAATAAATAAAATATTTAATTAATATTAAAAGGTAAAAAAGAATTAATTATAAAAAAAAAGGTAATAATAATAAAAAAAGAAAATAAATAATTAATTAAATAGATATTAATATATAAGTAATAGCGAAATTATTATATAGTAATAATTAAGGGAGGTTAATATAACTAAGTATTTAATATTATAATCTCTATACTAAGCCTAGGTATAATATAGAAATCTATTAAGTAATAATTAAGATATTTAAGGAAAAATATATTAAATAGTTTTAATTAATTAAATAATCTATAGTATTTATATTATAATTTCTAAAATCAAAATTAAAAAAAATATAATATTTATTTAATTATAATACTTACTTATTAAGTATATTATTTATATCTCTTTTATATAAGGACTAATTTAATATATATATTATTATTTTCTAGGACTATATCTTTTTTTAGGTTAGCTAAATCTATGCTAATATAATAATTATTAATCTTTCTTAATATATCACTTATTAATTAATATACCTATTAGAAATACTTTTTAAAAATATATGCCTATAATTAAGTTTTATATTTATAATAAATAAGTACATAATACTCCTTATTAAGTTATATATACTTATTTATAATATATATATATAATACTTAAATATTAAGTTAAAATAATAATAATAAAATAAGAATAAAATAAAACTAAATAATTAATACTATTATTCTTTCTTTTTATATATAAACCTTGCCTCGTTTTTTTTTTAACCCTTATAACCTTAAGTTATTACCCTATATAACCTTAATCCTAAGTTACCTTAATCTTAAGCTTTAATTAATTAATAATTTATTCTAGCGACAAGCAATATTATAGAAATATACAGATATTAAAATATAATTTATAGAGCTAATTATACTTAAATTATCTATATATAATACCTAGAAGTTAGGTATATAAGAAGGGAATTATAAGGAAAGATTTAATATATTAAAATAAGAGAATTATTTTATAATATTTGTTTATTACTTATACTAATAGATTAATATTATTCTATCCTAACCCCTAAAATAAAAAGAGGGTTTTTAATTACCCTGAGATTATAACCCGCCCTAGGCTATAGATAGAACTATTTAGCTATTAAAAACTCTATATTTAATTAATTAATTAAGGCTAATTAATATACCTTACCTTTATCTAGAAAATTATAAGGGTTAAAATCTAGGGGGGATTAAAAACCCCTTTCTCTCTCTTCCTTCTAGGGGATCTAATAGGTCTAGCAGATCTAAATAAGGGGGCTAAGGGGGGTTTTCTTAAATTATTTAATGAGAGGTTAGATATTATTTAAGATTTCCCCTTTTAGATTATATTAAATTTCTATAGTTTATTTTAATAAAAAGCTACTATAAAGTATGCTATATATAATAAGCATAGACATAAGATAAAGTAATAATTATTAATAAAATAATATACTTAATAAGTAAGCGCTATAATTAAGTAAGTATTATACTTTTTTTAAGCTCTTCTATAAGAACTATAATAAAAATACTATAAATTATTTAATTAATTAAAACTATTTATTATATTTTTCTTTAAATATCTTAACTATTACTTAATAAGTCTTTATATTATAGCTAGGCTTATTATATATATTATACCGCTAAATACTTAGTCTAATTAACTTTCCTTAATTATTACTCCTTAATAATTTAGTTATTATCTATATATCTATATCTATTTTATTAATTATTTTTTTATTCTATTATTATTATTTTCTTTTTTTATAATTTAGTCTTTTTTACGTTTTAGCGCTAACTTAATATCTTATTTATTTATTAAAGGTCTTAGATTTTTACCTTTATAAGAGCTATTTTATATATAATTAGTTTTATTCCCTTTATAAGAGATTTGAATATTTTAAGAATTAACTTTAGAGAGCTATTCTAATACCTTTTAATCTATTTTTTAAGATATTTAGACTAAGACTAGGCCTTAAGTATAATCTTTAAGGTCTTTAAAGCCTAAAGGGTTAATAATTTAATTACCTCTTAAATTAATATTAATATTTATAGATATATATTAAGCTTTAAGACTATAATTTCTAGGTTAAGAGGAATAAGGCTAATAGCTTTAAAAGCCCTTTTAATATTTCTTTTTATTATAATAGCCTTATATATTATATAAAAGACTAAAAAGAATTTAATCTTTAAAATATAAGTTATAAAGGATATAATTAATTATTTTATTTTTTAATTATAAGCTTATTTTTATATATTAAAATACTTAATATTAAGAGGCTAAAATAAATTAAATAAGGTAATATATAAAGCTAAATAATCTTCTTTTTTTTATAATATTTTTTAAATTTAATAAAATAATAGTCTTTATAGCTATTAAGAATTAAAAGATAATAAAAATTAATTAATTAATTAATTATATATTAATTAAAATATTTTAGCTATTTAAGATTAATTTTATTATTAATTTAGCTATTTTAAGTTATTATAATTACTTAATTACCTAATAGATTACTTTCTTAATATTAATTAATAAAGTAATATTAGCTTATATTAGTAATAAATAGCTAAATTACTTAGCATTTTATATTAATTACTTAAATAATTATAATTTATTCTTAGTTTTTAATTTATATTAATTTTAGCTTTAAATACCTTTTTAAGCCTATAATAACTATTTTATTTATAATTATATATATATAGAAGCTAATTTTATTAAAATTATAAATATTATTTTATTAAATATTATACTTAGTAATTATATTTATTATAAGCTAAAATTAATCATAAATAATAATTAAATCTTTATATTTAGCTCTTTAGTAATTATAGTTCTAAATAAAATATATCTTAAGCTCTTAATATTACTTAATAAAATTATAAGCCTAATATATATTAATTAATAATATATTTTAATTAATAAGTAATTAACTAGTTATTTCTTTTATATTATATCGCTATAAGGGAAATCCTTATAAATCTAAGTTAAGAATAAAATTAATAAGGATTTATTCCTTTAGATTAGATAGCTAATATAATTTTTAGATAATATTATATTAAGATTAAATACCTTATTAGCGGTAATATAGTTATTACTTATTAACTATATAAATACTTATAGCGTATTAGATACTTAGTTTTAGGTTATTCTAAAGGGCCTAAAAGATAAGAAGGGTTTTAGCTTTAGTATTTAAGTCTAATATATTTAATAATTAAGAATTAGTTAATTAAATAAAAAGTTAGGTATAAGATAAAAAGATATAGCGCTTGTTTAATTACGGCGCTTATATATTAAGTATATTAGCTAATAATAATAAAATTATAATAATTATAAATAAAGATTTTATTACTTAATTATATTTTATATATTATTTATATATATCTAATATAGCTAAGGTAATATATCTAGGCTTAGATTAGCTATAGTATAATAATCTATCTCTAATAGTAATTAAGTAGCTATATTTAATATTAATATTTCTATAGGGTTTATTATTATTAAAGAGCTAGGTTAGGTATTTTAAATTTATTAATTATATTTACTTATTATAATATTTAATTATAAGAATAATAGCTTAAGGCTTTTAAATAAATAATAAAGTAATATAATTAGTTTAATATTATTATAGCTAATATAGGCGTTACCGAGGTTAACTAACTCCTATAAGAAAAAGGCAATAATAACCTAACTAAGCTAGCGCTAATTATATTAAATATTAATCTTAATAAACTAATTTATAATAAGTTATAGCTTTTATCTAGGCTAATACCGCTCTCTAAATACTAAAATATAACCGGCACTAATAAATAGGTTTAAGGCTATTAAGCTTACTATATACTATATTAAAAAAAAGTAATAAAAGTTATTAAAATAGCCGGGGCTCTATTATATATATATGTAAGGAGGTGGGTTATATGCGTGGTCACGTGACCCCTAAAAAGCCTTATAGATAGAGGTGTGGCATAGTTCCGGTATGTTATGCCTGAACTGGTTGATCTTTTGGTCTATTGGCTTAATTAGTATGCCACCTAATTATATTATAATTATTTAGGCATAACGTGGGTCTCCTAGCGCGAGGTTATGCGTTCGATTCCCACCGCGTACGAGTGGCTGGCTATAAAACGGCTTGTGACGGCGGTAAGGGCTCGGCGATGACTCGGCTTACGTTGGGCTTATAAGGCGGTGTGTAGTTGCCTGCTGCGGCTAGCCTTGGGGGTTAACCTCTATTAGCGTTGCTTCTGACCCTATAGCGGGGTCATGTGGTTAGATAAGCGCAACGATCCGGGGGCTCTAATTGGTCCATAGGGTTATAGCTCGGGTCGCGCTGCTATGAGAAGGGGAGTAATTGTAAGGAGGTGGGTTATATGCGTGGTCACGTGACCCCTGAAAAGGCTTATAGATAGAGGTGTGGCATAGTTCTGGCACGTTGTGCCTGAACTAGTTGATCTTTTGGTCTATTGTCTTAATTAGTATGCCACCTAATTATATTATAATATAATATCTAATACTAGTATATATCTATTTTTAATAGGATTAATATATAAAATAAATAAATTTAATGTTATAAGTTTAATTTAATTACTAGCCTAGCCCTTAGAAAATTATAAGATTTAAATTAATATGCTTTTATTTTTAGTAAATTTTATTATTTATCTCTCTAAACTTCTACTAACCTATCTATATATTTTCTAAAAATAAATATTATATATAATAAATCTCTATATAACTATATAAATATTACTCTAATAGAGATATTAATATAAGCTAAAAGGGACCTATTATTAAATTCTATAATTATAGGTACTATAGTAGAAATATATAGAGATAATATAATATATTGCCCTCCCTATAAGTATATTAATTTTAATATTAGTAATAATCTAAAGAAGGTTTAAGAGTTAAAGTATTACTAAGCTTATAATATGCGAGAAATAAGGTCTATAGATATCTATACAAAGGATTAATAATCTTATATTTAAATTAAAAAATTATAATTATAAAAGCTATTTTAAAGACTTAGGTAAATCCTTATATATAATCTCGATTTTCTTTACTAAGTCTAAGGCCTTTAATTTCTTAATTTATAGATACCCTATAAGCTAAAAGCTATATATATTTCTATATATGCTAATAGCTTACTATATATCTTATAGAGTCTTAGCGTGTACTTTTAGCTATATAAAGCGCTAGTAATTTAGCGTATACTATATCGCTATTATTACTTAATTACTGCTATTTACCTATATAAGTTAGTTAAATACTAAATTTAAGTAGCCTTAGTAACTTAAGGGAAAGGCGTGCTAGGTCGTTTTAGGCTATTAGGTAATTTTGTATATATAGAAAAAGGGTTAAGGCTATAGGGCCTTAATTATTATTATTTTCTTTAGAGGTTAAATTAAGGATAAGAGAATTTTAGGCTCTTTTCTTAAGAAAACCTTTATTACTATTAATTAATTATTTACCCTTATTATTTTATATAATATTCTATTTATAAGAAAATATATAAAATCCCTTATTTAAAAGTTATTAAAAAGAAAGTTATATTAAGAGTCTAGGCTATAATTAATATTTTTATTTCTTTAATAAATTAATACCCTTATATAAGAGATTTAATACTCTTATTTTTCTTATTATTAGGATATATTTTTTTAAGGTAATTTAATTAATTAAATAAGAGAATATATTTTTATATTATTAATTAATAATTTATAAATATAATTATTATTATTAGGCTAAGAAAGAAAAGAATATTAAGAATTCCTCTAAATAAAAAGGTAAGAATTAAAAAAACCTTAAGAAATTATTTAATTTAAAAAGGAGATTAATTATAAATATATCTTATTTTCCTTTAATTTTAGATTTTAATATATTATTTAATTAAATTCCCTTAAAGAGTTAAGGCTAAGATAGATTACTAAAATATATTATAAAAGGTAAATATAAAGAGATAAAGATATCTACTTATTGTAAATAAAGAGAGAAATAATAATAATTATATAAGGGTAATATAAGAATTAATATTTCTTAATAAGATTAATAATTTAGCCTTACTTAAGATACCTAAAGAAATTTTAATTAAGTAATAATAAAAGGTTATAATTATTAAAATTCTTATTTAAATAATTATTAAAAGTAAGGCTTTTATTATTTTTATTCTTATTCTTATAATATTAAAACAAAGCCTAATTATTAACTTATTGTATATTATTATAACTAAGGATCTTAAAATAAAAGAGTATTTTTATTAAAGATTAATTAATTAATTACTTATTATTATAATTATTAACTTTATAATTATAGCTTAAAATAATAAAGGTATTAACCTTAGGAAGAGGTTTAATAATATCTAAGGTTAAAATCTAAAGATAAAAGGTAATAGGCTAATAAAGATAATAATAAGGTTAATAAATTCTTCCTTAAGATCTTAATTAAAAAATTAAATAATCCCTTTTTTATTATTTCTCTTAATTTATTTCCTTTCTTTAAGGGAAAAAATATAACTAAATACCTCTAGAACTTTAACTAATAGGTAAAATTTATAAATATCCCTAAGGAAAAAAAAATAATACTTTTTAAGTTATATATTAATCCTAAGATTTAAAAGGAGGCCTAATAGGCTATAAATAGATTTAATTAAGATATTACTTAAGAGAGCCTAAAAGAAACCTTTATAAATAAAGATTTTAATTAATTAGAGATTATTAAAGAGAAATTAGAAATACTTAATAAGATTTATTTAAAGGTAGACTTTTATATTATTATTAAATAGCTAAATAAATATTAATACCTCTTTAAGTAGATTAATAATAATTTAAAGAGAGCTAAGAATTGATCTAGAATAATTTATAAAATATTCCTTAAGGAGATTATTAAGGGTATTTATAAAGGATATAATAAAGATATTTATAAGTTTATAATTATAAAGTATTATATATTTATTTAAATAATTACATCATATTATAAGAATAAGATTAAGATTTAAAAGACTTATTGCCCTTAAAGTAAAGAAAATATTTATTAGGTTATATAAGCCTTAATTCTTCTTAAGAGCCTAAGCCCTTCTATAAAGATAATTAACAGCTTAAAGATCTTTAAAAAAAATCTAATAAAGCTATACCCTTAAAGATTAATTAATTAATTATATAGCTTAGCTAATTTATAATTAATATAATAAAAGGGTAAAAATCTTAATTATAATTAGCTTAGATTCTTAAAAGAGAATATAATAAGTAGGTAGCCTTAAGAGTACCTTAGGCCTTTAAGATAAATATAATATTACTTAATTAAATATATAATAACTAAGATTTCTATATAATAATAATATTTAGACTTAGGTAAAGTAATTACTAAAATAATATAATATATTAATATTATAATAAAAAGATTATTTCTTAAATAATTATATAAACCTTATTTATAATAAAGATAATAAAATTATAAGCTATAACCTATAAAGTAATATTATTCTCTTAAGAAGATTTAATAAAATATTATTATTAAACCTAGTCTATGCTTTTAAGAGATTTAGGATCTATAAGCTAATTTATAATTAGCTAAGTTACTTCTTAAAATTAGATATATTTGTTTTAATTAAAAAAATAAAATAATTTAATTATATAGGGATTAACTTTTAACTAACTTAATAAAAAAATATTATAATTAATAATTAAATTAAGAAATACCCCGAGGCTATAAATCTCTATTAATTAATATATAAGTCCCTTATAGGATTTAATTAATTACCTATAGATATTATAAAGGGAAACTAAGATATCTTTAATAATTAAAACCTCTTAATAAGAATCTCTATTAATATTATTATAATTAATAAGGAGATTATGCCTTTTAATTATATTAAAGACCTTTAAATACTTATTATAATTATTATAATTATTATAATTATTAATATTAATATAAGGAAGAAAGTTTATATTAAAGATATTATTAAAGCCTAAGAAGCTATATAGTTTATTTAGAAATCTATATTAATAAAAAGAATACTTATAATTAATAAAGAAAAGAATTAAAGATTTTAGATACTTAGAAAGAAATAAGCCTTTATTCTATAAAAATTAAGAGATAAATATTAAATTAAGAAAACTTTTATTATAATAAATAAGCTTTTTATATTATTATTATAGCTTAGAAGAAAATTTATATAAGATTATTAAGATATTATTAATAATATAAAATGAATTATTTATATTAAACTTATTATATATATTATTAAAAAGATATAAGGATTATTTAACTAAAAGCCTTAAGGTATAAATATAATTTAAATTAATAAATAAGACTAAAGAGAGTTATATTAAGTAAAGATTAATCAAAGAGCTAATATAAATATAATCGTTATTAATAATAAACCCTAAATTAAATAAGCTAATAAAATTATAAAGGACTTATAGCTTAATAATTATATAATTACTATTAATATAGGTATAAAAAATAAAGAGATTAAGACTATAGAATTATATAAAGATAAGGTAAAGGCTATAAAAATATATAAAATTATTATTAAATATAATAAATTAAATAATTAAAAGACTAATATTATTAAATTAATACTTGTAAAAGTCCTTATAATAAGAAGGTCTTTTATAAATATAATTCTAGAAAAATAAGCTTATAAGATATAAGCCTAGGATTTAAATACCCTATAGTTTAGCTTATGCGCTATCCAGTTAGAGGCTTACCTAAGCAACATATGCTTAGATAAGCAAGATATTAGGGAGTTATAAGATAGTCTATTTCGGCTATATTTAGCTCTATTTCCTAATTAGGAAGGTCACGTGACTTCGGACTTAGGGCTTTTTAAAGAGCCCGATAAAGCCGTGAAAGCCGTGCCTTTCCAATGGGTATTTTCTATCCGGTTTTAAATTTCCTAGTTTAAAACCCTAGAAGTCTTATATTAGAATAACGCATAACTCGGCTTCTAGTTATCCGTTCTTAGTGAAACTAATACCGTTAGAAAGCCCGCAATTCGGGCTATCCGGCGGTATAACTTTCACCCGAATCGGACTAATAGATTCCGACTCATTAGCTATATAAGCTATTAGCCCTCTCTTAGAATTAGCTCCTTAGATCTTGTATGAATACTCACAATTTACATACCAATAAGAAGCTGGTTTTCTTCTTATTTTTTCTATCCATTTTACTCTTGACTTTACCTACCCTATGCCTTGCTATTTAGCTTCACAGCTATTTATCAAGACTAATTCCTCTGCCTATTCACCTCCTATCCAAGTCATCTACCCTACAGTCTTTGAGGACTTTATAGTCTTTATTCTTCAGTCTTTTACAGCCTAAGATTAATTAAGAAAATAATTTAGAATTTAATAATATCCTAATATTATTATAATAATCAAGTTAAGAGTTAAAAAAAAAAAAAATAATTAATATTATTAAAGTAAAGATAATAAAGTAATATTATATAGCACTTAAAGATATAAATTATTTAATTAGGAGATAAATAAAAAAGAAATATAAAATATAAAAAATAAAAGACTTATTTAATTAAAATAAATTAAGGGAAATTTTAATTAGTATTCTTTATAAAAAGAAAAATATTAAGATTTATCTAAGGGATAATATCTTATTAAATAGCTTTACTTTAGAAAGAGACCTTAAATAGAAAGCTAAGAAATTAAAGAAAATAAGAGAAAAACTCTATAAAGATTTAAAATATTAAGATTAAATTATATTAAAAATTTTAGATATTAAGTAAAAAACTAAGATTTATAAAGAATAACTCTAAGGATTGATTAATTAAATAAATAATACCTTTATATATAAAGAATTAAATATATTCTTAGAAATTATATATAATAAAGAAATAATACTTATATAAGAGTTTTTAAAATATAAAAAACTTAATTTATTTATTATATTATTATAATTTATTGAGGTAATTAAATATAAAATTTAATAAGTAAAAGATATATTTATCCCTAAAGGTTATATAAAAGAAATTATTAAATTTCTAAGAATCTAAATAAAGAGAAAAAATCTTTAAAAAAGGTCATAGCCTTTATAAAAACTTATTTCTCTTTATTTAAAAAAATATAATTAATTTTAATTAATTAATTTAGCTATTATTAAGGGTAAGAGGTGCTAAAGAGAGTGAAGAGGTTAAGCTATTATAGAGCTGCTAGAAGGTAGGTAATGCGTTATAATAGTCTTAATTCTTGCCTTACTTATTATATATATATTTTCCCTTATATAGGCTATATCCCTTTGATCCTTATAGTCCGACTAGCTTCCGAGTAGCTAGCTAGCTATAT
The DNA here is from genome assembly GCA_025433615.1 of Fusarium sp. LHS14.1. Lineage (NCBI taxonomy): Eukaryota > Fungi > Ascomycota > Sordariomycetes > Hypocreales > Nectriaceae > Fusarium > Fusarium sp. LHS14.1. The sequence continues at coordinate 606,391 of CM046489.1, read as the reverse complement.
TCCTTAGGCGTTATATTGCTCCCTGGGGCATTGGGCTTCTATTAGTTTCCGTTGGTCTCTATGCCTAATTAGCTATCTAGATATTTCCCGATTAGGGCTTATAATAGGATTCCCTACTATTTATTAGCTTAGCCTAAGTTAATTAAGGGGGTATTTATTCGCGTTATTAGTATTACCTAAATATAGCGAGATTATTATATTATTATTAAGCGCTATTTTCTTCTAGATTAGGTAATTAATTAATTCTCTTTTATTATAAATAATAATATTAAAGAATAATAAGAAAATAATTATAACTTACTAATAAAGGCTAATTATAAGGTATAAAATAGCTTCTTTATAGCCTATAAGGCTCTTTTTCTTTTCCCTCCTTTAAGTATCTTTATTATACCTTATAAATATCCTCTTAAAATAATTTCCTTCTTTTATATATATAGCTAATATCCCTTTATAATAGCTTTATATTACTTATCTTTATTTACTTTTACTTATCTCTTCTCTTCTTATTTCTACTTCGCGCTATTACTAATATATAAGTTCTCCTTATATATATATTACTTCTTACCTATTAATACGCTTTAGGCCTTAAGCTTATTAATATTACCTATAGTATATTACTTATTAGACCCCCGAGAAGATAGATCGTAATAGCGCTCTTATATTTATTCCTATTCCTTATATTATTCGAGGTTTATTCCCTTTATATAAGGTAGTTAATAGCTATTAATTTATTGCTTAGCTAGTTTTATATATTATAAGTATTACTAAAAGCTAGGTAAAGAATATATTAAGGTAAAATATTATTTCTTTATTTTATAAGTCTTTTTAACTTATTACTTTATAGATAATTACTAAGTAAAAGGCCTTATATAGGGATATATAGATTACCCTCGAGGGTATTAATTAGATTAATAATAATACTTTTAATATTATTATTATAAATATATCTATTTAATCCCTTTATTATTATTATTAATACTTAGCTATTAAGAGATTAAGAAATATCGCGCCTATACTCTTATCTTACTTACCTATCTTATCTATAGAGATTTTACTTATAAGGCTTATATTGCCTAGCTTAAGGCTAAGGCTAATATATCGCGTATAAGTAGCGAGGCTATTATTTATAAGGCTTTTATCGCTAAGAAATAACTTAAGGTTATTATAGACCTTACCTTTATTATTTATTTTCTAGCTAAGAACCTTATTATATTTATACCGCGTAGTTATACCCTTAGAGCTATTATTTTACCTAATTATATAAGCTTAGCTACCCTTTATAATAACCTTAGCCTTAATAATAATAATAAAAATAATAAGTAATTATTTAATAATATTCTTCTTATTATTTATATTTTACTTTTATTTTAATTAATTCTAAGTATTATTATATAATTATAGATAAATAAGTATTTATTTATTTTTATAATACCTAGCTAATATATTTTTATTCCCCTTAGGAGTTAAATAAAATCTCTTTCTTATATATTTATATTACTTCTTAGCTATAAAGTTATTACTTATAGTATATAATAATACTAGGGTCTAAGAAGTCTTTTCTAAGGACCTAAGAGTCTTCTAAGTAATTAAATCTCTTTTATTTTATAAAAAATCTTTTATTATTTAATAATCCCTTATAATTAAGGATCTAATTAATCTCTTAGATTTCTTTATTATTAATAAGCTTATTAGGCTATATTAGCGCTTTTTATTATAGCTATATTATTTCTCTAGATTAGAGATTAGAAATATATTATATATTTTTAAACCTTTAAGGAGTTTTAACTTATAGGCTATCTTATAGTTACTAATCTTCTTAAGTACCTTATAAAGGCCTAAATATTTATTTATTAGCTTTTTATTAAGGCACTTTATCTTAATATTCTTTATTAAAAATAATATAAGTTCCCTTTTATTAAACTTAACTTAGTTATCTCGCTTTTTATTATATTATTATTTTTAATATTCTTAGGCCTTATTTAATAGCTTCTTTATTACTTCTTAGTTTTATTTAAGTAGCCTTATTTTATATTTAGCTATAAGTATACTTTATTAGAGGGGTATTTCTATATATTATAGTCCTCTTAGCTTATACCTTAGTAGCTCTATAGCTAGGCTTATATTAATAGAGCTATAATAGCTAGTATTATATATATATTATATTAAATATAATTAATTAACCTAATTAGATTAATCTTAGTTATAATAGGCCCTTTGGTAATATTTTAATAGCTAGTTTATTCTCTTAGTCTATCTATCTATCTAAGGGTAAAAAATAATATTAAAGAGCTACTTTATAGTAAATAAATAATAAAAAGTCTTTTAGAAATTATTTATAAAAAAAAAGCCTTTATTAATAATAATCCTATTAAGTAGCTTATAATTCTTAAAGATATTTTTAAGAAATAACTTAATAAAGCTATTATTAATTAAGCGCTTTATTATAGGGATATATAAAGTATACTTTATAAAGTAATCTATAATTATTAATATATTATTATAGATATAATTCTTACCGCTATAGACCTTTAGTAGGTCTATAATAAAGTCTATTAAGATTTCTTATTATAGGCATATAGGTATTAATAAAGGTATTAAGGCGCTATATAGGTAATATTATTAGGGCTTTATATATTAATAGATTATATATATCTTAATATACTTTTTAATATTTCTTTTTATAAAAGGCTAATAGTATTATATTTAAAGCTATTAAAGTATCTTATTAATTCCTTAGTGCTTTATAGCTATATTATTATATATAAGTAATAAAATAATATTTCTTAATCTTAGGGGCATATAGATTCTCCCTTTATATTAGATAATATTCTTATTATTAAGTATTTAACCTATATCTTTCTTTTTAGCTTTACTTATATTAATAGTAAGAAGATTCTTTTATTTTAATATAAAGATTAGGTTAAATTCTTAGGCGATATAGAGTCTTATTATAAAGGGATTTTCTTTAAATAAGTCTCTTCCCTTTCTTATCGCCGCGATATATATTAACTATAGCCTAGCTATTAGGCTATTACTTTATAATAATATATTATATCTCTTAAGGTATCTTAGTTCTCTTAATTTATTTTTATCTAGGGCTATTTACTTTATTATAATTAAAACCCTATTTATTACTTTAGATATTCTTCTAGGTTAATCTAATATTATTATTAGCCTACTTTCTTATACCTCTTTATCTTTAAACTTTGATAGGAATTTATATAGGATAAATATAATATTTTTATTAATAGCTATTTTATCCCTATAATTAAGGCGCTATAAGAGGCTATCCGCGGGGTTAAATAACCTAGGCTAATATATAATTATGAGTAATATAAGTTTAAGTTATTTAATATTCTTATTTACCTAGGTAAAAGCTTTAATTTTATTATTAAATAGTAATAATTAAGATAATTTATTAATACCTTTATATCTTCTTTAATATATAATAAGAATTATCTCTAGGCCTTAAAGGCTTCTAAGATAGCTAATAGCTCTATATTAGGTACTTTATAATAAGTCTCTATATTAATAAGCTTATAGGAGTAATATATAATTAGGTATTAATAATCTCTTTTCTTTTGTGAGAGAATTACCCTTATTATAAAGCTAGATCTATCTATCTTAACCCTAATTAGGGCTAATAAGTTAAAGTATATTAATATAAGAATTATCTATAAGGTATATTTAAATTACTTAAAAGCTCTTATAGCGCTATTACTAAGCTTAATAATCCCCTTAGGTTATTTTTTTCTTATATCGCTAAGGGGTATAATAATAAGGCTATAATTCTTAATAAACCTCTTATAGAATCCTATAAAACTAAGAAATTATAATATATCTTAAATATTATTAAAGAGAGGCTAATCTTATATAGGTATTATTTATTCTTAGTTTATAATAATTCCCTTAGGGGTTATAATAAATCTAAGGTATTTAACCTAATTAATATTAAAGATATATTTCTTAGGGTTTATATATAGCCTTATATTTTATAGTTTTTATAATATATTTCTTATATAATTCGCATAGTCTATTAAGTCGCTATTATATATTAAGATATTATAAAGGTATATAATATAGATATTATTAAATAGGTCCCTAAGGGTATTATTAATAAATTATTAAAAAATAATAAGTATATTAATAAGGCTAAAAGGTATACCCTAATATTTATAATATCTATAATAATAATAAAAGGCTATTTTTTATTTATTTCTCTTTTTAATTTATAGCTAATAATAAATATCTTTAAGGTTAAGCTTTATATAGATATAGGCTCTTATAAGCTAATTAAGACTCTTTTTAATAAATAATAAAGGGATATAATTCTTTATTATAATAATATTTAAGCCGCGATAATTAATATAAAGGCATAGCTTATTTTTTTTCTTAGGGATAAAAAAGATAGGGGCTTTAGCTAGACTAATTAATCTTTAGATCTAGTCTTTCTAAAGTATATTTAAAATATGTTTATAAAATATAATTAGCTCTCTTTCTACTAGGCTATAAATAGGTCCCTAAGGTAATATCTTCCTAGGTTTAATATTAATAATATAGGTATATTTATCTAAGGGCTTTAATTTCTTAGCCTCTAAGATAGAAAAAATATCTTAGAACTTAAGGTAGAGTTCTAGGTATTTCTAAGAGACTTCTAAGAGGCTTTTATTATAAGGATACCCCTAGGGATATATTAGTTTATTAAGTCTAGTTATCTATAATTTAGGGTCTATGGTAAAATTAAGGGTATAGATCCTAAGGGTAAGTATAGTAATTATATTTCGCGCCTCGCGGCATACTCTTTTCTTAAATAAAACTATTTAAAGGCTTTTTTTAGTTAGGGGATATATCTAAATTCTTTCTTTTTAGCTTAAGATAAATAGCTTAATTTCTTATATCTATAGGTACCTTAAGATAATATCCTTATTATTAATATCTATAATATAGAAATATAAGCGCTATATAAGAGCTATCTTAGTATTATTAATTATCTTAATTATAATATTAATATACCCTAGATAAGCTATTTAGCTTTTATTTATCGCCTTATAATAGGCCCCTTCTATAGGTATTATCCTCTACCTATCTTTTTTACTTAGGAACTAGGGGTAAATAGCGCTCTAATTAGCGCTATAATCTAATAGTATCTTTATATTTTCTTATTAGCCCCTTAGTTATATTAATACCTAGAGATATAATTAATTATATTATACTTAGGGCTAAGTCTAATCTAATTATTATTATTAAGAAAAAGTAATATATAAAGCTATAAGTTCTTAGTTTAAGTTACTAAGAGTATTAAAAAGATAGCTTTCTTAGTGCTTTATAGTAATATACTTAGGGGAGCTATAGGTTATATAATTAAGGTATAAATATAATAAGTAAATATAATTATCTTTATTATACTTATAGTAATTTATATTATATTTTTCTTTTATTATATTTAATACCTCGCTATTAATACGCATAATATTAATAAATAATATAATAGGGGCTCTTAGAGATATATTAATATTCTAATAAGGGGTATTTTTCTTAATAATAATCTCGGCTTAAATTCTTATATTAATAAAATTATCTTAAGTAATAGGTATATTATAGCTAATATATTATACTTTAAGGGTAAAAATTAATTTTTATATTATAAAATAAACCTAAAAGAAATTAAAAAATAAATATAAGAATTTAGCCTTTATATCTTTATAAGTATTAATAAGATTATTAAAAGATTAGCTTTATTATATAAAGTAATATATAAGCTTTATAATAATATTAAGGTAATAGGTTTTATTATTAATAATAATATTCTTAACCTATTATATAAAGTTAGCCTAAGTAATATCTTTAATCTAATTAGCCTAAGTAATATAAATATAAGTAACCTATTATTACTTTAGGGCCCCTTTTAGGCACTAATTAATATATAATACCCTCTAATAATTATAAATAAAATAATTAAGTTTTATAAAGAAATATATATTAAGGTTATTAAGGAAAATCTATAGCTAAGTCTATGTCACGTGCCAAAATGGCCGGACTGCCAAAAGCGGCAAGAGAGCTATTTGTCAGCAGGTCAGACGCAGCCAATGCGGGGGCTACCGACTTTATAAGGGAAACCCCATAGAAAGCAAGTAGGGCAAGAATCAAGACCGTCACACCCCAAGGCCTCCGTTCACTATGCTCCCTAGCTGCTTGACCTCTTCACTCCCTTCCGCACCCTTTACCCTTGACAGTCTATAATTTCCTATTATAAAAAAGGGCGGTAATATTAGGGTTTCCCTAAATATAATATATATATTTTATATAAGTATTATTATTATAGGGAATAAATATAATAGAGGATATATTATAAAGGTTAAATTCTAATTTATGCCTTACTTTTAGCTCCTTA